>JAXOUE010000008.1:0-351936 GCA_036250105.1 Parasarocladium wereldwijsianum | reverse complement strand
TACCCCTAATCCTTCCGTGGGTGGGTCACGCCGCTGGTCCATTTTGCGTTACCGCGGCCCCCCCCCTCTTTTCCCTTTGCCCCCCCCCCCCCCCCCCCCCCATGCGAGAATGAACGTTCCAGACCTTCCATCTCAGCCAACCCCCGAGACTGCCGTTGGTTCCCAGGAAGAAAGTGCTGGGAAAGGTCGCAAAAGTCTTGACCTTCCTTCGGGCGGGTGTCCTTCTGGAACGCCGTGACAGATCTTCGATCACCCAAAAATTGATAATAACCCCGGTGGTGGTCACCATTCCTCGGGCGGTCACATCGTGGAAACGGCGCGTATCACGAAGGTGTCTCACGCCTCGGTCAGCATGAGTCGCGCCACCTTTTTTTTTTTTTTTCTCCTTCTCTCTTTCGTGTTGTTGTGTGAGGCGTATGGGAGGGCCGCGCACAGCAGCACATGGCAATGGTGTCTTTCATAGTAGTAGACAAAAACAACCTAACCGCATGACTTCCCCTGCCAAGTCGATCGCCAGCCAGGTTGCACACGTCGGCCTTGTGCGATTCTGCCTGCCCAGGTCTCCTTGGCCTCCATCTGCCTTTCATCTCCCGTCTCGGCGCATACATTTCTACTGTATTCGGACGCAAAAAAAAAAAGAAAGCTTGACCAGATGAGGAATGCAGTACGCTAGGCAGTCTGCATGGTCTTGCAGGGGTCTGGGGACAGGGAAACCAACTGCCTTTTGTGGTGAACACTCATGTTATTGTTGACCACGAGGCAACTGGGACAGAATTGAGTGTCGGCTTGTCGTGCAGAATGAATGATAAGGTAATGCGCGACTGTTGTGGTCAATAAGATGAGCAGTGCGAATGTCTTGGTCTTCCGGCCGAGACGCAGACAAGGGTGAAGAGTAGGACTGTGTAGGGTAACTCGAGATGTCGGCTGAACTGGAATGTGGTTCGTCGCGGACCTCTTTGAAGCGCCAGCCTTGAAGCTCATCTTCGCCAACATATCTTCCGTGTGACGACAGAAAAGGGGCTAAAAGAAGAATCGCTGCCGTCATAAGTTCATTCACAATCCAAGCGAGCGACACAAAAGGTCAAGTCTAGAAAAGTCTCATAAAACCGTCTCTATATATCCCAATGAAACACCCTCGTATGAGTTGTATGTGCCCGCACTAACAAATAAATACAAAATATTATCTTTTTACATTATCGCGCACCAATGCCGAGATCCCCCTGGTTTTCGATGGTATTTCTTCCATCGCAGATGTGTCGAAAATTTCCATCCTTGGTTGAGCATTGGGAAAAAGATGAAGAATAGAAAAGAGAGATTGCGTGTCTCTTAGCCGCAGGCTTGTGAGGGTGGCTTCAGAAGTGGGAAATTAGGAGGTTCTCTTAGAAGACGGCGAGCATAGCGCCGAGGGCAAGAGTGGCCATGCCGACCTTGAGGGAACCCGCACCGGCGGTGGGGGGTGTCTCGACGGGAACGCCGTAGTCACCAGTGGGAGTGGAAGCGGGGGGAGCCACCACGGTGGGAGAGCCCTCCTCGGGGCAGTTCTCACCTCCGGGGCAGACAGGCTCGGCAGGAGTCTCGGGAGACTCGGGGGAGCCGCAGTCAGCACCGGAGCAGGGCTGCTCGGAGCTCTCGTCGCCACCCTTGACGGGGGAGTTCTCACCGCCCTCCTTGGGAGTGTCAGGCTTGGAAGGGGTGCCGTAGCTGGGGGACTCGGGCTCCTTGGGCTTGTCCTCGGACTCGCAGTCGTCGCCAGAGCAAGGCTCCTCGGGCTTCACAGGAGAGTTGTCACCATCCTCCTTGGGGGTGTCGTCACCCTTCTCGGGCTTGGCAGGAGTACCGGTGGGCTTGGGCTTGTCCTCGTTGTAGTCGCCGGAGGGCTGGACGGGGGAGTTGTCGCCGTCCTCCTTGGGAGTGTCATCACCCTCCTCAGGCTTCTCAGGGGTGCCGGTGGGCTCAGGCTTGTCCTCGGGCTTGTCGCCGGTAGGCTCGGCGGGGCTCTGGGGAACGGTGGAGGTCTTGGGAGTGGGGAGAGGAGTGAAGTGACCGGGAGAGGTGATCTCGGGGATCTCGTGGACCTCAGTCTTGGAAAGAGGGCAGTAGGTAACAGTCTTGCGGACAACGACGGTCTTCTGGTGAGCAGGGCACTCGATGGCGTCGATCTTGCACTCGGTGATGGTGTAGGTCTGAGTGGTCTTGATGGTGGAAGGAGAGCCACCTTCGCCAGAGCCCTCACCGCCGGCCATAGGAGGAGGAGTCATGCCAGGACCAGCGGGGCCAGCAGGAGTAGGGACGCCCTGGACGGGAGAGTTGTCGCCGCCCTCAACAGGAGAGTTGTCACCGCCCTCAGCGGGGGAATCAGGAGAGCCGGAAGAAGGAGTACCGTTGTTGTCGCCATAGCTGGGGCCAGAAGGAGAGTCGGGGGAGCCAGGGGAGCCAGAACCCTCACCACCGTTGTTGGCAGGCGGACTCATGCCAGGGCCAGAGGGACCGGCAGGAGTAGGGATGCCCTCAACCGGGGAGTTTTCACCGCCCTCGATGGGAGAGTTGTCGCCACCCTCCTTGGGGGAGTCAGAGTTGTCGCCCTTGTTGCCGTTAGCACCGCCGTCGATAGAGCCGTGACCGTCACCACCAGCACCGCCGCCAATATGACCACCAGCACCGCCGCCAATGTGGCCACCAGCACCACCGCCGATACCAGCACCGCCGCCAATGTGACCGCCGGCACCACCGCCGATACCAGCGCCGCCGCCGAGGTGACCGCCAGCACCGCCGCCAATAATACCGCCAATAATACCGCCGATACCACCGCCAAGGTGACCGCCAACGCCAGCACCACCGCCAATGTGACCACCAGCACCAGCACCAACGCCGGCACCACCGCCGACACCAGCACCACCGCCAATGTGACCACCAGCACCGCCGCCGACACCGGCACCGCCGCCAATATGACCGCCAACGCCAGCACCAACGCCGGCACCACCGCCGACACCGGCACCGCCGCCAATATGACCGCCAACGCCAGCACCAACGCCGGCACCACCGCCAATGTGACCACCAGCACCGCCGCCGACACCGGCACCGCCGCCAATATGACCGCCAACGCCAGCACCAACGCCGGCACCACCGCCGACACCAGCACCACCGCCAATGTGACCGCCAACGCCAGCACCAACGCCGGCACCACCGCCAATGTGACCACCAGCACCGCCGCCGACACCGGCACCGCCGCCAATGTGACCGCCAGCGCCGAGACCAACACCAGCACCAATGCCACCAACAGCGCCCTTGTATTCACCACGGGTGTCGAGGCAGGCCTTGGCGTCGAGGCCACCAGCAAGCTCGAGGAAGACGTTGGGGGAGAGGGAAACGTCGAGAATGTCGGCAATGTCAATGTCGAGCTTGGTAGCGATACCAGCCTTGAGGCCGCACTTCTCCTGGACGTGAACGTTGCAGTCTTTCTTGCCACTGGCCTTGCCGTCGATGAGAGCGGCGGTGTAGTCGAAGAGGTTGACGTAGATACCGGCCTGGGCACCGGCCTTGAGGAGATCGATACCGGCGATGCTGGCACCGGCCTCGAAACCAGCGAAGCACTTGAGACGGAGACCGAGGTTCAGGTCGACAGCAGCACCGAGGTCGACACCGGCACCGATGGCGACAGGGAGAGCCTTGACAATGGGGTTGAGGAGGTCGACGCCAATGACGTCCTTCTTGACGAGATCGATATCAATGTAGGCACCGGCCTCGAAGGACACGTAGACACCAGCAGTGACATCGACAGCAGCGGAAGCACCAACGAGAAGATCGAGACCAACCATGGCCTTGAGGTCAAGGTCGAGGATATCGAGGAGGTCGACATTGAGCTCGGGGGAGAGGAAGAGCTCAACGGACTCGTAGACGGAGGCAGAGGCGGAGAGATCGACCTGGACGTAGGCCTTGACACCGTCGAGGTTCAGACGGAGGGCAGGGGCCTTGAGGAAGTCCTTGGAGCAGTCGATACCGACGTTACCCTCGATCTGAGCGTTGCGAAGACGGAGGTCGAGGTCGACGGCGGCGGAGGTCTTGCCGGAGAACAGAACATCGCCAGCAAAGTCGCAGCCGATATCGAACTTGGGCGCAACCTTGGCCTTCTCGTGGCCCTTGACGAGACCAGAGATAATGGGAAGAGGGCCGTGGCCGATAAAGGTCGCCGAGGCGACATCCATCAGCCCTGCCGCGGCGGGCAGCAAGCTGTAGAAGCGCATGTTGAGGAAAAGAGGGATTTCGTACTAGGTTTAGTCGAAGAATATGTATATGTCGTTGTTGTAGGAAAAAGCGAGAGTGGGCTTCTGATCAAGCGATTGTTTGTGTGTGAGTTGGATCTCAACGAAAGACTAGCAGAACGATACTGCAATGAACAATGAAAGAAAACAACAAAAAAAACAGAGACTGAGTCGAGCGAGTGACTGAGCCTTCGGAACGGAAGTGAAAGGATGAGGAGCAGAGGTCAGAAGAGAGTTGAAGACAGGACCTTGCCTTTTGTCTTATATGATCGACGTGAAGGGTCTGTAGGCCCTCCCTGCAGAGCAAAAAAGGGGAGCCCCCGCGGTGATCCTGCCAACACGATATCCGTGCACATGGCCGTGCCCATTCGGGGATGGATTTCGAGTCACGAAACGGTGAGTCTACTTTCAGGTGATGGTGCAAGTGCTGCGTCCGCACGCAAAGCTGCTCGATATGGGGAGGGCAGAAGCCGCTTGCAGGGACCTGAAGACCAAGGCGGGACGAGGTCCGGCATGAGACCTTGACGGCCACATGAACAAGGATAGTGGATTTGTCGTGACAGCGTGGATCTCCCATCAGCAGGGCATCAGGAGGGCCAAAGGCCCGGGGAAATGGCACTCGTCGCGGCGAGTGTTGCGGACGCCAGCTGTTGGCGCGAGCATGCTTTGCTCAAGGCCGTGCTCGTAAACCCGGCGCAGAAGCAGAAGCGAGTCAGTGGGGTCGGCATGATGGAGGAGGTCCGGGAGCGGCGCACGCACGGAGGAGTGTCCAGCGCGTCTCAAAGTCAGGCGGGCACAAAAGCCAGCGCAGACACGAAAATGCTTCTGACACTCTGCTTCGCGGTTCTTCTCGCATTGGTGGTGGCAGGGGTTGGCTCGAGTGGTCGTGACGATCAAGTTTGATCGTCGCCCGGCAGTGTTGGGATCTGGACCAGGAGGGAGGAGGCGAGGGACTGCAAGGAGGCCTGCCCGTTAGCAAATGCCGAGCCGGGGCCTGGGATGCAATGGGAAATTAAGAGTGAAGCTGTCGTGTTGTGACGTGATCAGGAGCTTGCGGAGGTGAGGTGACATGGCGTTGACTGCCGGGAAATTGAGCTGGCGAGAGGTACTTGGGGCTGGGTGCATCTCTCACCTATCGCAAGGTAGTTGACGCTATCACGTGATACACGCTTCTACGGTCCAGTCTGTTAGCCGGGAGGCGATCACACAGAGAACGCGGAGCGGCCTCTGGGCACGCGGCTCATAGTGGATCATACTCTCAGTTTGGCTGGTGATTGTCAGGTACAGACGGCCAGAGGCCGGCACACAGGGGTCATCTGCCCCGCTAGGCAACGGGTCCTGGCGGTCCCAGCGGCCTTGGCGCCTGCGCCGGTGATCCCATTTAGATTGCCATCACGAACAAAGCACCTATCCTACAATGTACGCATTTTGTTATCAGCCTACTCGTTTGGACGACAGGTCTGGTGTGGTCTGACCTGGCCTCGATTGGCTTATCATCGCCTTATTCGGCACAGCGTGGCAATGACCGATAAAAATGATGTCGGCTTTATTCAGGCTGCTTCGCCACAGTCAGGTATTGTGCTAGGTGGGGATGAAGTCAGACAAGCTGGGATGTGAGATGTTAATGCTCCAATTCCCAGTCAACTCAATCAATTCGCATACATATCGATCAATCAAAAGCATTGTTGAAGAGGATCACAATGTCGTGCTCAACCCAAGCACCACCCTGGACCTCGTGTTGTGTGATTACATTGGATCCCAGTGGATGCCTCAGAATCACGTGATTTCGTTCTTCTTCAGATACTGACACTCCAACTGGCACCTGAAGATGGGCATTGATCACGATACAGCGCCGCCCACGAGGTCTCGTCCGCATGATTGCGCCTGGAGCCGAAACTCCCGTAGTCTGTTTGGGTTGTTTCGAAACAATCTCCTCACCTCATTCGCCGTTTCAGCCTTGCCCAAAAACTCTCCTAGTGGCCGGTGGCGCCGCTCAGGCTGACATCTTTAGCTTCTTTTTTATTTTCAGGTCGCCTAGCGCCCTGCCAGACATGTGCTTTCATCTTCTCTGCATACCTAGCATTGCGTTCGGACGGCGGCGGGCGCTCGGATGCACTCGACATGCGCTGTTGGCTCGGATGGGCCCATGACATGGCGAGACGCGGCACGGCCGACAGTCGAGCAACCCTGGCAGATAAAACGAAACGACGATCTGCGAGTCGAGATCGCCTGGTTCTGATTTACAGCGAGCAAGGGTCGCCCATGCTTTCACCGCCGGAACACTGCGCCACTCGCAAGCTATGTTCAACAAAGACAGCTCTTCGTCGTCGGCATCGCTGAGTTAGGAAAAACCAGTCGATTCAAGGAGTTGCTTTTGCGTTGCTTTTGCCACGTTTCTTCAGGAAGATGCATGTCTAACGGGGACCCACACGACCAACCGATTGTTTTGGTTTCTGTTCAACGTCCAGCCTGCCTTTCTAGTTCCGTCGACAGAAACGAGGGGTCTGTTGGTCTGAGTTTATCGACGAAAACCACAACATCGAACAAAAAGGTCCACGAACAATGGCGCGCACGGCAGCCGATGCCGTCGGTTGCAGGATCGCCTCGAAGACCACGTTGAGCACTAGGACGATCCCGTCATTCTCATAGGGTTAGGGTTTTTCTACGGACAGCTCACCCCTGCCGCCAGCCTTTGTCAGCTTCACGAGTCTCACGAGGGCGGCGCTACCTGTGTAACGACGCGATGCGGTCCGCAAATCCATCCCGTTTTCTGCGGCGACTCGACGAACCCAATGAATCATGAGCAATGCGGAACAGCACGTTGCCGTAGTCGGTGCGGGTAAGACGTGTTTGCATGCAGTGGTTAGTCGAACCTTTTGCTGATCATCTCTCGGCTAGGACCCGGCGGGTTGGCTGCGATCAAGAGCCTTCTCGAGGAAGGCTTTACGGTCACGGCTTTTGATCAAAGATCTGGGCCTGGTGGGATCTGGCGTTTCACCGAGGATCCAGACGTCACCTCTGTCACGAGGCAGACGAGGTTCCAAGTGGACAAGTTTATTGTATGTCCACCAGGCGTCCTGGCAGAAGAAGGGAGCTCTCATTCTGATCTTTCACGCTCTGCAAGGCACCTTTCTCCGATTTTCCGTTTGACAACTCGGTCTCTCGCTACCCAACCGCCCAAGAACTTGAGGATTACTTTCAAAGGTATGCCGACCACTTTGGTCTATCTGACAAGATCGAGTATAGTGTCACTATACGCACACTGGAAAGGGATGGCGCGACAGGAAAGTGGTTGTTATATTTTAAGGGCGTCGTAGAGCCGCGCAGATTCGACAAGGTTGTCTTCGCGACAGGTCTGGAGAATGACAAAAAATGGCCCAAACTCAATGGCATTGCCCACTTTGCGGGAACATACATTCACGGGCAGGCATACAAAGGGTAAGTCCGCAAGCCGTTGCCCGCTTCACGATCAGAATCATCAGTCTGACCACACGCAACACAAGACCAGATGGCTATGACGGTAAGAATGTTATCGTCATCGGCCAAGGCAACTCTGCCATCGACTGTGCCACCGAGCTCGCCAGCAGACCATCAACGGGCCAGGTCTACCTCTCCCACCATCGCGGCTTCGCCCTCACTCCCCGTGTGAAACCCTACACGCCGCTCACCCACGCGGCCATCAGCTTCCTCGCACTTCTCAGCTTTTACTTGCCGTTTTTGCACCGCCTGATTATGTATTTCGCTTTCAACGCGCTCTCCAGCAAAGGGTTCGGCACGCTCGACCCCGCGTGGAAGATCACGCCTCGCTTGCGTCACGCGACAAACATCGGTTCTATCGTCGTCAACGACGACATTGTGGACGCGCTTCGCTCGGGCAGGGTTGTGTCCGTGGGAAAGGTGGACGGCATCGAGGGCAGAGAGAGCAAAACGGTATCCCTCGAGGACGGAACGCTCATCGAGAACGTCGATGTCATCATTGCCTGCACAGGCTACGAACACTCACTTGGCGACATTGCACACGAGGCGGTAAAACCCTTTAAGCCTCTCGTTGAGATACCCTTCATGCCCTACCTCTACCACAATATATTCCCACCCGCCGACGCGCACTCGATCGCCATCATCTCCTTGCAGTCGCTCGTCGAGAATACCATCACGACGAGGGAGCTTTCCGCCATGGCTGTCGCGCAGCTCTGGAGTACGCGGTCGGGCACCGCGCGTCTGCCGTCGCGGGAGACGATGGAGAGGCAGATTGCGCAGCACGCAAGGTGGTACAAGTGGCGCTGGCTGACGAACCCGGTGCCGCAGCTGCCGGGGCTCGTTGAGCCCTGGGTGAGGCGGGCCTGGGTGAACAAAGTTGCGGGCACGGGTGTTGACGAGTATCTCGGCTGGGGATGGAAAGGATGGGTGTTTGCGTGGAAAGAGCCGGAGCTGTACCGACTGATGTCGTGGGGTGTCGCGTCACCGGCACTTTACCGATACTTCAAGACGGGAGGACGGAGAGAGTGGGACGGGGCGCTAGGGGAGCTGCGCCGGGTGAATCAAATTGTTAGCGAGGAGACGAAGACGTGGGAGCAGGAGAAGAAGGTGTAAGAGGACAGGAGTTGAAGGGTGCTAGTCATGGGCTGTGGGGGATGCTGGATACCATGAACCGAGGTTTGTATTGGCCTTGTGAGGGCCAAGTCGGACAACTAAGCTTATTTGGTGGCTCCTTTACTTGCACTTCCTGGCTATTCCTTGTTTCAATTTTCATGCACGCTGTGGAAACCAGGAGAGTCTGCCTGGTAGAACCGAGGATGTGGAGTAGACTTGCTCTAGCAAAGAAAAGACTTGTCATACAAGTATTGGATCCAACTGCTAGCAATCATTGTCACAACCTACAACAAGATTCTTTTTCTCGATATGGCTCATTGTTGCAGCCTCTTGAAGATGTGTTGGCTGTGTTTTGTCACGGAACAGTACGCAATGCCACCTGGATCATCATGGTGCAATCGGTTCTCGGCGTCACATTTGGATTCCGCCAGTCTAGATACTCCGACTGGCTAGGCTACCCCTCAATCATACCCCTGTTCACACCCCTCACCAAAGGCTGCAGGCTTACATCTTGGCCCTGCCCTCCAGCGGCACCTGATATTTGCCGAACGGCGAAGTACCGAGTCTGTTCGAGGCGGTCGAACACGAAGCTTTACTTTTTTGGTCTGCTCTTTTGCCTGACGCTTGACAGAGTTGTCTCTAGACCCTGTGACGGGCTTGGGGTCTCCTGCAGCCAAGTGCTTCTGGTGCAGGGTAGCACCTCCGCACAGCGGACGAGTGAGAAGCAGAACGAGAAACCCCCGGGAAGAACAGGGGTGAGGTTGAGTGAACAAGTTACCACACCAGGAAGCCATGTGGGAGGGAGCGCCGCAGAAGGCTGAGCATGCAGGCTGCACGATGATGTTATGTCCGGTTCAACGGCGTCAATCACCCGTTCTCGAGGACTCCTTCGTTCTTCCAAAGCCTGCTAACTTTTGGCCTGTGGTCAGCTAGTCCTTCGTTGCTATTCTGTGCTCGGGAACCGAGAAGCACCATGCCCAAAAAGAATTGATACTGAGCAAAGAACGTCAAACAATGACAAGGAGTGCGGCATCTCCACATAGCGAATGCCAGCCCAATATGCTTGCATTGGCAACACTGAGTCGGGATTGATTCTCCGTCGCGACCTCGGTGGAGTTCCGAAGTGGGAGCACCGCGTCTGGAGTTGAGCTTGAGTGCAGTGCCCTGGATCTCCCCTTGCAAGCGGATTCATGAAGACTCCAACACATGCATCGATCGCACCAAGCTGTCCTATTGTGAGCTGGCCTCTTCTGACCTGGTCTGCGTGTGCATTTGTCCCCAGTTGCGAGAATCGGACCTCATCCGTCACTCGCTTCGCACATCCGTACAATTAGTTGTAGATGGTTGTCTGAGCTGGCGTATTGGTTGCAACGTCATCACTCACACGGATCGTGACGTCGTAACTGCTTTCTTTGGGAACCTGGTCACCAAAAACACAGGCAAAGGGCTCGAGACTCAATGAGCCCAGGCCCCAACTCTCTGTACAGGGTAGGAGACTCAGGAGAATAACCTGGGAGGCTCAAGACCCTCTCCCCCATGCAGTGGTCAAGCCGCCAACATTAAGCTTCTTTCTGGGGCCCTGACGCCACCCCGGTACGATCTCCGAACTAGCTTCATCAGGAAACTTGCGCCGCTGAAGAAGCGCCCTCAGGAGCAGCCTCACGACGACCATCCCTCCTCCCCCACATCCAACCACCTTTCCCTGCCTCGTGATCCTAAACCTTGGCGGAAGTTCATGATTTGCATGCAGCGGCGTCTTCGCCCGAAAGACAGCCAAGGGGTCACTGCCTGCCGCGCATGGGGAATCGAGAACCCCAGATCACTCATTGGCTTTGCCCACCTTCGGGTCCAACGTCGGCATCAACACACGAGGGGCAAACGCGCCGGCAACGAGAAAAACCCTGAACATGGATGGACTCATCGCTTGCTACCCCGCACATAAGGTAGTGATTTCGTGGATCTCATGAGGCAACTAGGCTCATCTTCCCCACGGGGACGTGGCCGGGATCAAGGGGACCATGTTCTGGGACCCATGGTCCGGGTTGATATAAGAGGGTCGGATGCGCCCCCCCATTTCCATTCACGTCCCTTCCTTTTTGTGAAACTATCCTGCCTGTTTCCTCCCGAGCTTTGCCTTTCATTGCACAACGCTGCCTGCTGAGTGTCTGGTCATCTCAATCTCCTCTTGATTCTCCCACAACAAACGCAAAGCATAAACAACATCCCGCGAATGGGCTGGTTCAAGACTCATGCCGTGGGGACGGCTGACCCCCCCGAGGTGCGCAACTGGTACATCCACTTGGTTGCCATCACTGTGTCCATGTCTGCTCTTGCCAGTATGTACAGCCTCGTTGTCAAAATGCTCTGCTCAACCCGTATCTGCAATTAGACGGACGAGATGGACCAAAGATGAGCAACGCTGACAACATTTAGTGGGATACGACACTGCGGTTATTGGCGGAACCATGTAAGTTTTAGCGAACCCAGAGATAACAGCTGTATCGCGACCGTTTCTCGGATATAGGGAATGTGTCTTCCAGCTAACACATTCGACAGGGCCCTCGACTCGTTCCGCAAAGACTTTGGCCTTGATCAAGTAGATACCACCAAACGCGACACCATCCAGGGCAACATCGTTTCGACCTTCCAGGCTGGCTGCTTCTTCGGTGCACTGCTGATCTTCCCGCTCGCCGAGAAGTTTGGTCGCAGAAAGACCATTCTGCTCGCGGCCACGATTTTCTTGCTCGGTGGATCTCTCATGACGGGTGCTCGAGGCAATCTCAACTTCATCTACGCAGGTCGTGCCATTGCTGGTCTGGGCATCGGTGCAAGTAGTATGGTCGTACCCGTCTATATTTCAGAAACGGCGCCTCCGAGTATCAGGGGCCGTCTCGTGGGATTGTTTGAGATTGCTTCTCAAGGAGGCGGCATGCTGGGTTTTTGGATCAACTATGTAAGTTCACACAACCATGGACTCAGGCAAAGACTAACAAGGGTTGATAGGCTACTTCTCAAACGATCGGCGTCAATAACGTTGCCCAGTGGACAGTCCCATTGGCTTTGCAACTCGCCCCGGGTATTCTCCTCTTCACTGGCATGCTGTTCTGTCCCGAGTCTCCGCGTTGGCTCGCCCGCAATGACAATTTCGAGGCCGCTGAGAAGATTCTGGTCAGACTGCGGGGATTGCCCGCCACAGATCCGTATGTTGTCCGCGAGATCAGCGACATCAGGGTCCAGGTCGAGGAGAGAAGTACACTCCACATGGGCAGGAAGCAGCAATTCAAGAAGCTCTTGGCGCCTGGCGTGAGGAACAGAATGGGTGTCGGAATGGCTCTCATGTTCCTGCAGAGCTTTACTGGCGTGAACATTATCACATACTACTCTCCTAGAATCTTGTAAGCGACGACCTTTCATATTTGTCTCAGAGTGACCCCACTGACCGACAATAGCGAGAGTATCGGCGTCACCGGTACCAGCACCAAGCTCTTCAGCACGGGTTTGTACGGCTGTTTCAAGACTCTGGGTATGATCACATTCACGTTCATCGTCGTAGAGCGCGTCGGGCGCCGCAAGGGTCTCGTCTGGGGATCAGCTCTCGGCTGCATCCCAATGTTCTACCTCGGAGGGTATGTGCTACGAGCCGATCCGGCTGCTGCGGCTGCGGCTGGAGCGACACAGCGGGATGGCTGGGGGTACCTGGCGATGGTGGCTATTTACGCCAACGCCTTTGTCATCTGCGCCACATGGCAAGGCATTACCTGGACGTACGCATCCGAAATCTTCCCTCTTGATATTCGTATGCTGTGTGTCGCGGTCACCACGGCAGACACTTGGCTTGGTTCGTTCCTCATCGCACGCACGACGCCATATATGATCACCGGTCTGGGATACGGCATGTACTTTGTCTTTGCTGCGATCCTGCTGCTGATGGGAGTGTGGGCGTTCTTCTTTATCCCCGAGACCAAGGGTGTCAGTCTTGAAGACATGGACGCACTGTTTGCGCAGTCGACGCACAAGACAACATGGGCGCAGCTTCGCGGACGAAACTTGTTCAAGCGCAGCGATTCTGATGAGGCGATTCGCACTCAGCATTTGAAGGAAAAGGAGGCGGAAATAGCTCAGATCGAGCGCCATGAGAGCATGTCTGGGAAGCAATGAGTCGAAGGCTGTCGCTGAGCTGATGTCAACAACATCTTCCAGAGAAACAGCTACTCGTTCGGCTCATTAGGAACCACAAGGCGGGGTGTGCCAGCCTTTGGAAATAAAGAGCTACAGATTTTGTGCCTCGAGTTTGTCCTAGACCGTGAAAGCTTCGAGTATATTATCTGGAGGTCAGCGATGACTATTGTGCCTCATCCGTATTAACTTGCTGCCAATCGAAATATGCTGGACTGTCGACGCGTAAGGATATGATGTCTGAGGCAGCAAGAGAGTGGATCAGAAAGCCAAAGTACTTGACAACCAAAAAGTACAAAGAACTGAAGGAAAGAGCGACCGGCCACGTCGAGCCTCTCACGCTCTTGCCGACAAAAGAATCGCCAGCTTATGAAGCAAAACCACTCCAGCTGCCAGAAATGCATCGAGGAAGAAATTTGCGCCATTCGTCATCATCACTCACCGCTAATTGTACAAACGACAGGTACAACATCTGTCAACTTGACGCCATTGCAATTAAGGTTCTGGCCCACGGGGCCCTACGACCATCCTGGCCGTTGCCACATCGATTGCCGCCAGAATTGTGTGTCGCGGCAAAATCGGGCCCCTTGAGAGCGGGGATGCTGCATGATCGATGCGGGACGATATCCACGACGCCCTAGACTCCGTTTATACCCCCGACGTCTCTCCTCTCCCCTCATTGATTTCATAAACATTTGTTGATTCGATCATCAGGTGATTCGACACATTGTGTTGCGTAGCTGTGCCTCATTCAGCGGTTGGGCGGAGATTCCTCTCTTCTCCTCAGCTGCCCCAGCAATGTCCAAAAAGAGAGCAGGGGCCAGGTGATGCAGCGCCGCGCAGTCTAGGCCCAGATCGACCTTCTGGGCAGTTGGCACGATTTGAACGCCAATGAGAGCCCGAGCCCATGGTGCTGCTTCAAAGGAGCGGATCCTGCGCACCTGTTGTTTTTCACATCGTGCTGTGAATATCGATACTCCATGCCGCTAGAGGGGCATTGTGACCTTATCCCACGGGGTCCCGAACCGAAGCCCCTCGCGCCATACCAACAGGTTTGCTGACTGGTACAATTTCACCATCCTGGAGTTCAAAAGGACAGTCGATCGACGTCAGGCTCACGACGTGTCACATGGCATCGACTTGCGCAGCCTTGGGGAAAGCTTACTTTTAAGTACCTGGCCCAGATCTCTCTCTGCACTCAGTTGTCCGCCATTCTTCTTGCAACTGGGTAGTTCTCAGCCGCCGCGCTGGTCGGTCTTTCAATCAGCGACTCTTCATTGCTTTGCCACCTATATCTATTAGGGTGCCTGACCTGATCCTGGTTGATCAACATTTGGGCAACCGCCGCATACGCCAGGGCCACCAACACCATGTCGACAACTGCGTCGTCCGCGGCGGCGAAACCAACCGTCCCTGCGCAGGGCGGCATCATCGAAGGCGCCGATCCAATTGCCTACAACCCAAAAGAGCCCATTAATCTCTTTATCATTCAGGTAAGCTTCGGTCTCCCGTGTCTTACGGCAAGGTCGGAGAGCTCAAACTGACCATGTGGAGGCTCTCGTCATTATCGTCTTCTGCCGTTTACTGCACTATCCTCTGTCCAAGATCGGTCAACCTCGTGTTATCGCTGAAGTCATCGGAGGTGTTCTTCTCGGCCCTTCAGTCATGGGGCGGATCCCCGGCTTCTCTGCTGCTGTTTTCAATCCCGACAGTATGCCTGTTCTCAACAACGTGGCCAACATTGGACTTCTGCTGTTTCTCTTCTTGATCGGCCTGGAAGTCGACACACGGCTGTTTAAGCAGAATTGGCGAGTAGCCGCCAGTGTTGGTCTGGCTGGCATGCTTTTGCCCTTCAGTCTCGGAGTGGCTCTCGCTGTTGGCCTGTTTCGTGAGTTTCGCGACGAAACCAACATGGAAGGCATGTCTTTTGGGACCTTCGCCCTCTTCATTGGCACGGCACTCTCCATCACCGCCTTTCCCGTTCTTTGCCGCATCCTCGTTGAGCTCAACCTGCTCGGATCGCCTGTTGGCGCGACTGTATTGGCTGCTGGTGTAGGTAACGATGTCATCGGATGGGTGCTTCTCGCTCTGAGCGTCGCTCTCGTCAACAACGCCAGTGGACTCGCAGCGCTGTATGTCTTCTTGACAGCGGTCGGTTGGGTCTTGTTTCTCGTCTTTGCAGTCAAGCCTGTGTTCCATTGGTTTCTGCGGAGGACGGGCAGCCTGCACAATGGGCCATCGGCTGGCGTGGTCTCGCTCACGCTCCTCATGGTCCTCGTCTCCTCTTGGTTCACAGCCGCGATTGGTGTTCACGCCATTTTTGGTGCTTTCTTGGTCGGCGTCATCTGTCCTCATAACGGTGGATTTGCGATCAAGCTTACGGAGAAACTTGAGGATTTGGTCGCGGCGCTATTCCTCCCTCTCTACTTTGCCCTTTCGGGCCTCCGCACCAACCTTGGTCTCCTGGACACGGGCATGACGTGGGCCTATGTAGTCGCTATTACTGCTGTAGCCTTCGTTGGCAAGATTGCTGGTGGCACACTGGCTGCCAGAGCCCACAAGGCGCTTTGGCGTGAGAGTATCACCATTGGTGTGCTCATGTCGTGCAAAGGTCTCGTCGAGTTGATTGTCTTGGTAGGTGTTCTGGATGCGGTAAAGTCCTTGCGAGATTGAGCTGACACGCGCAGAACATTGGTCTTCAGGCAGGTCTACTTTCTGTTCGGACGTTTACCATGTTTGTTGTAATGGCCTTGGTAAGTGTGATGCGTCGCATTATGAGACCTTGTTAATCTGAGTCGGTTAGGTCACTACCGTTGCCACCACACCTTTGACAAAGCTTTTCTACCCGCCCTGGTATCGTAAGAAGGTTGAAATGTGGAAGCGTGGCGAAATCGATTGGGACGGCAAACCTTTGATTTCTGAGGCGCGGGCCACTGAAGAACGAATGTACAAGGCTCTCGACAAGGCCCAGCCATCTCGCGTCGCGATGCATCTCCGACTGGACACCCTCTCCAGTCTTTTCACCATTGTCTCACTTCTTGGCAACGCACGGCGTGCTGTGGAAGAGACACCCAGTCCTGCGGCTTTGGCCACCGAAAAGCACGCAGGTGTTGATAACAGTGCGCCTCATGCGCCTCCTATGCCAGCACCGAAACCACTCGAGGTCCACGGCATCCGTCTGCTTGAGCTCACTGATCGCACCTCGTCGGTGATGCAGTCTGCTGAGCTTGATGAGCTCGCCGACCAGGACGCAGTCTTCTCAACTTTCCAGACCTTCTCTCAATTGAACGGTGTTGCTGTGGCTGGTCATGTTGCCGTGGTTCCCACGCATCTCTATGCCGACACATTGGTGGAACACGCAATGGAAGCTAAAGCTGATCTGATGTTTGTACCTTGGAGCAGTCACGGCGGCTTGACAGAGGACAGTCCAAGCATTGGTGATGGTGTTTCGCACGTGGATCGTTTCCACAGCCGGACGCACATTGAATTCGTCCAAGCGGCTCTTCAGCTGGCACCTTGCACTACGGGCATCTACATCAGCCCGAATCGCGGATCCCCGAGTCGATCGAAACGCCCAGCCCATCTCAGACGCACTCGCACAGGTCTTTCCATTCAGAGCGATCGCAACGGTCTTCCTTCTCTCCCTAAACCTCGGGGCAAGACTCAGCACATTTTGATGCCTTTCATCGGTGGGCCCGATGATCAAGCTGCTCTGCTCCTCGTGCTGCAGCTGGCCAACAACCCCCAAGTCGTAGTCACTATCGCGCTCATGAAGTTCCTCGCCGAAGCAGAGCACGTATCGATAGATGGGGATTACGAGGGGGCCGAGGGTGCCACAGTAAAGGAAGTGGAGTTAGAGCCTTCCGCTAGAGATCTTGAATTGCTATCCACAGCACGTCAGACGCTTCGCAATACCACTATCGAGTCGCGCGTCACATTTGTGGACTTGCATCTTGACAATGCGGCTGCCATTCCTGACCGGACTGCCACGCTGATTACCGAGACTTTCAAGGACGAGGAGGCTACTGGGGGTATCATCGTCTTAGGGCGGCGACACGCTTGCTTCTCGGGACGGGAGAAGAGTGACGGCGATGCTGTGGAGAAGGAGTTCCAGAGTATTGTTGGTGTTTTGGGCGATGCAGTGGTGAAAGCAGAAAAGAAGAGCGCTGTGCTAGTGATGAGTGCTGGGAAAGAGGGCTCGCCGGTCGCCCAGGCTTGGAAGTAGGTCCTCAATTTGAGGCCCGCAGTATGTTTTATTCCTACGTTGGCGTACATTTGACAGTTTATTCACTTGACTCGAGTCGGTGCAGGTTTTCAATACATCAGGTCATATTGCATCACTTGCAGCTGTCAATAGCCGCGTGTATCTGATAAACGGGCCCAAATTTCAGGCTGCCTTATCCATCCTCTAGACCTCGTGAATCTTTTTCGAACATGTCTGACGCTTTTCCATGGCTGGCTCTGCGAGCGTCTTTAAAAGAAATCGAAGAAGCTCCGTGATCCATGTTCTGTTGGAATGTCAGCCGGTGCGACTCTGCGTCTTGGTTGAAGTCTTCTTACCTTTTTTTTTTCTCAAGTCATAGAATCACGCAAGGGGGATTCTTCACATCGATGGCGTCTTTGGGCAAACCCTCCATGGTGGGTTGGGCAACAGTTATGGGTTTCATGGTTATTGACAAATTGGTGATATGCGCGATTCTTGATGATATATTGACGACCTTTCGAGAGTTTGAGACAAGGAAGAGATGCTGATCAGCTGTGGTGGATGTTGACGATTTCTTTTAGGCATCGCCGCGGAAACCGCGGATGGTCATCTGCTGCAATCGGAGGGTAGTGGCGAACGCAGGAACCATCGGATAAATAGTCAGATAGGCTCGCGTTCACGGGCGCAACAGACTTGAGTTTACGCGATGGTAGATATGGGCGCGATGAACGTGGATAACGCAACGTGGCTAAGCAACGGCACATTCGAAAATGGTTGAGCTTGATATTGCTCCAGCCGTGCATTTCAAAAGAAAGTTAGCCAGGCTTCATCTTACCGCTTAACACAGCCGCGATCACTTACCGGACATCCCAATCAACGGATGGTGAGAGTCTTCCAAGCTGGCAAGACCGAAGACTAACAAATTCAACTGAACCATTGTCGCGCGCCGTTACTTATAGTTCGGCAGTTATAGGGTAGCCCGAGATCTTACGAAACAAGGACGATCTGGCGTAAACGAATGCTTCCAGAAAAAGACTAGCGCAGAAAGGCCTCCCCTGCAACAGCAGAGCTCTGGGTGGATCGATAGCGTGCTTACAGGCGTAGACATGCGCTGGGTCCCGGCACTGGTCCTTCGCGTCATCTCGCTCGATCACATGACGCCATGGCATTGCTGCGTGGTGGTGCTGCTGCTGCTACTGCTGCTGCTTCGGAACCGTTAGACTTGCACCACGACTGTCTTACCTTTGGCTTGGTCTTGTCTCGTCTCGTTGCTAGGGGCACACTCGCTCTTTTCCCTTCCAACAATTTCTTCGCATCTCGGTCCCTTCTTTTCCTTTTCGACATAACCCGTCTGGCACGCAACTGGAACACCGTCGCCCCGCACGAATGTCGCGTTGCTGATGCTCCTCAGCGAGGCTTGCTGCTGAACCACGGCCAAAGCATCGGGTCTCCGTGGTACGACGCAACGAACGGCGAGCATGGGCAGCTGGTCTTCCCTCCTGGTGGCCTACCTCGTTGGCGGCATCACCTTTTTCCCCCTCATTGTTCTCTCCGTCCTCGCCCACGCCTACTACACCCTTCCGGACCGAAGCGAGACCGGCTCGAGCCCAGACCGGATACAGAAGGAACGCGATGCACAGGATGCGATTGTGCAGCCTGGCGATGATATCAGTGCTCTGGAAGCCGTGAAGAAGGACGACGCAAAGTCCCAGCGCCAAGACACTGGCGTCTTTGCTGGTTACTTTGCCGTTCACAGGGAATATAATCCCTTAGGCATCAATGCGAAACCCGTGGAACGCTCTGCGCCTGCTGGCACAACGCCTCTGGCTGCGCCGAGTCCCAGTGTCTACCAGACCATGTACCGCAGTCTGTTCGAGCGCAAACCTGTGAATGGGCAGCAGGAGAGTAACCCGGCAAACTCGAGGCCTGGGAAGGCAGGCAATGTGTTCTACATTGTTCTCAGGTGAGCAGTATAACTTGTTTTCTGCGTATCGAGATGCTGACAGAACCCTCAGACACGGCCATCTGATGCTTTTCGACGACGATGAGCAGCTCGAAGTTCGACATGTCATCTCTCTCGCCCATCACGATATCGATATCTACTCTGGCGGTGACGTGACCCCCGAGGGCGAGCTGTTCATCAAGCGCAATGCTCTTCGTCTTAAACGCAAAAACGACCCCAAAAATATCGCACCAGAATACCAGCCGTCGAAACCGTTTTACTTGTTCTCGGAGAACTGCTCGGAGAAGGAGGACTTTTACTTTGCCTTGCTACGCAACCAACGGCAGACGTTTGTGGAAAGCGACGCGCCGGAACCCCAGAAGTTTGAAGTGAAGAACATCATATCGCTGGTGCAGAAGCTGCATTCTTCAGAGGATCAGGTCCATTCGAGGTGGCTGAACGCCCTCATGGGCAGGGTCTTCCTCGGCGTGTACAAGACAAAGGACATTGAGAACCTGATCAGGGAAAAGATCACAAAGAAGATCTCGAGGGTCAAGACGCCATCGTTCTTGACAAACATCGCCCTGAAGGACATGAACATGGGCGAAGCGGCACCCCTGTTCTCAAACTTCAGACTAAAAGACTTGTCTGTGGAGGGCGAGTGCGTCGTGGAAGCAGATGTCAAGTACACAGGGGGCTTTCGAGGTGAGGTTGCAGCTACGGCAAAACTCGATTTGGGCCCACGCTTCAAGAGCCGAGAAGTCAACTTGGTCCTCGCTGTCGTCCTGCAACGTTTGGAGGGACACATACTCTTCAAGATCAAAGCACCCCCGAGCAACCGTGTTTGGCTTTCATTTCAGACCATGCCCAAGATGGAGATGGCCATCGAGCCGATTGTTAGCTCACGACAGATTACATACACCCTGATTCTCCGACAAATCGAGAGCCGAATCAAGGAGGTCTTTGCCGAAACGCTGGTGCAGCCCTTCTGGGATGATATGCCATTTTTCAAGACGGAACACAAAAAGTGGCGCGGAGGTATATTTGAGGGCGATGATGGTGTGGAGACCAACCTTGACACTGAGGATATGGCGGCAAGGGATGGAGATGTCGAAAAAGTCGAGGAGATGGAAGAGATGGACGGTCCTGTGAAACCCATTGAGAAAACTCAGAGTCTGCCGGTCCTCGACAGTCAGCAACAAGGGTCGTCTGGTTCGTTTGGCCGAAAACCCAAAGGCCGAAAGGACTCTGTAACCTCAACGTCTTCGACGGTGGGTCAAGATTCGAAAACAAGCGATTCCACGCCGCCATCACCCAATTTCATGAGGAGTACTCCCGAGGCCGTTGTTGGAACAGTGCCTACACATGCTGAGACTTTCCGGCCATCGTCTTCGCCACCGGATCAAGCCTCCACTTTCATGGCCGCCCTTCACTCCCGAGAGCAAGAACGAAGTCCTTTGGTGACACCACTAGGCTCTCTCCCAGATTCGACGACCAAGCAAGGCTCCAGTGGCTCATCAGTATCCTCCAAAGAGGTGACTGAATCCACTGAAAAAGACGACAGGGGTCCGGTACCAGGTCGTAGGAATACGGCGTCGTCCACCGGCTCGGGTTCGACCCTCGATCACGACGCGCAGTCGATGCACTCTATCAGGGAGTCCCTGAGAGATCAGGCTGGCAATCTTGGACGATCGTTGTTTGCTCATCGGGAAAACTCCTCGACTTCACTAGGATTCACGGCGCAGTCGCAAAACTCGGATCACGCGAAACGGAATACACTGGCAGCAGTAACCAATGTTGCTAAGCAGGCTCAGCAGTGGGGTTGGAACGCGATACAGAAACAAAGAGAAGCGAAGAAAGCAGCAGACGCCTCCTCACAGATGGACCTCACGCAGCCGATGGGTGGCGGACAGCCTCTGCCACCACCAGGCACGCCCCTTCCACGACCTGCGAGCGGCGCCACGAAGATAGGACCCGTGTCACTTCAGCCGCTCAAAAGGAAGCCTGTCGCTGCTGCTACTCCTTCATTGCCTGATCGGACCGTGATTCCGGAGGAAAGAGAGCATCATCTAGAGGACAAGAGAGCTACGCCGCCGTCCTTACCGCAGCGACGAAGGAGAGCAGAAAGCTATGACCGAGAGGCAGATGAGGAGCCCGGTATGCTGGTCGTGACCATGCCCTCTGACTCAGAGCCGGGGACGCCCTTGACAGAGAACGCACCCAAGCAGCGTGCCAGTCCGCCGAGGAGCAACCAGAGAGAGTACGATGGGCAGGATATAGTCACACATAAACCTGCGACAGAGATCCTGACAGGCGGCGACCAGCCTTTAGTTGCTGTTCCGGTGGATGGTAGTGGAGAGGATGAGGATGATGGGTATGAGGGATGGATGCAAGACGACGGACCATCTGAGGTTGAGGGCAGTACTGAGGTGGGTGAAGAGCAAACGACTAAGCACTCGGCAACAACAGTGCCGTGAGCATTTGCCTCAGTGGTGGGACACGTACAAAGGGAATTGGTTTATCAAGTCAATAACAGCATCGGAGTTGGGGGATACTCTTATTTTGGAAGGGTCCACATGCCATTGCTCAGTTGGCAATGATGCGGCGGTCCGCGTATTTACATAATATGATTTTATATCTGATCCCATATCGTCCATCATGCCACGTGTCTGAGGCAGACGATTTCAATCAAGGAGAACACAAAGACAGGGGGAAATCATAGGATCTGTGATAACTCTCAAAATTACCATGTCAACTTACTCGCATCCACCCCAGCCGCCAAACCCCTGATCGCCGGGCCACACCTGTCCCTAGCCTCTTTTGCTTTCCCACCAGCTTTCGCGCGCGACCAAAACACTGGGCAATCCTTGCTATCGCAGTTCACCTCCTCCAGCGGACCCAACCCTGCACAGGACTGGCACACTTTCAGCATATCCTCGTACGGCTTCTCTTCTGCGGCGACCCTCCTCTCCAGACGGAGAAGGGACCGCGAGGGCTTGAGGCTGCAGGCCGGGCACATCATGGGGATTGCGTCTTTGTTCCTCGTGTTGACGGGCGCGTAGAACTTGCGCTGGCAGACGAGGCAGTTACCAGATTGCATGTAGGACTCGAGCGTGAAACGCCCCTTTGTCTCGACAACTTGCGCGTTTCCGTGGTTGGCCTCGACGTTTGTCTGGACCTTGGGCATCTCGTCGTACCACTGCCGGACGTTGGCGCCCGTGAGGTTGAAGATGCGTTCGAGCGGTGGAATGAGGTTCTTGGAGATGTAATATTCTGCATCGAGCTGCCAGTGCGGATTCGTGAGCATTTCCTCGGGCGCGACGCACCGGTCGATGAGCCGGGCACCAGGTGCGCCAGTAATCACGACGTAAGGAACGCGCTCGCCATACTGGGGCTCCGCGCGGCTGTCTTCGAGCATCTTCTTGGTAGAGATGAGGGCGCCGGCTGGCGGAGGACCCTTGTTGGCGTAGGTGCCCAGTTTGACCTCTCGCGCAAAGCAAAAGTCCTGGACGGACACGCGGTTGTTCATGATTTTGGAGCACTGTTCTTGGAAGTAGTCCTTGACCTGGCTGAGGTCGGCAGTCTCAAACAGCAGGCGGAGGGCTTTCTCTTCGATTTTCTGTTCTGCCGGGGTGCCGTCGCGACGGACAGTCTCAATACCTTTGGCGTCGAAGTCGGGCATAGGTTGGTCTTTAGATTCGTACTTGTACCCGACATAACGCTTCTTTGCGAGTAGCACGCAAGGATGGTAAACCTTCTCAAATTTGAGCTTGATGGGCTGTGGGTTCATCTTCGTAATCTCTGCGGCGATTTCGTTCCCAATGTCAAAAGCTTCGGCTTTTGTTCGTCCTTTGAGGTAGACGAACAGACTGTCGGTGTCGCCATAGACGACTTCTGCGTTCCAACGTTCCATAGAGTGAATGAAGGCAATGGCACGTTCTAGCGTCTCGCGCCCGGTCTGCACAATGCTGTCGGCGATTTCTGAACATGGCATCCGGCCAGAAAATGAGGCAGAAGTGTAGCCGTAGGTAACATTTGCTAAGAGTTTTAGAGCCAACTGTCTGTTGTTAAGTAGCTGCTGTAAGGTCTTGTCGTCTTCGTCCTTTTTCATGCCGCTTTTGACCATCACTCGAGTCTCCAGGATCTCCGTCAGCATTTTTGCTAAAAGCGACTTGCGTATGTCGACCTTTGAATACATCATTCCGTTTGGCGCAATGTTGATGTGGTCCTTGAGTAGGGCAAGAAGCCCCTTTTGGCGCTCGTACTCGGTGAATCCCATCTTGTTCATGCCGCGCCAGTTCGTGATCCGACCCAAGAAGGTCGAGTAGCAATAGTTGTAGGCGATCATGACGCTCGGATACAGAGACTGGAAGTCAAGGACAAGAAGTGGACTGCTGTAGAACGCGCTCTGCGGTTCCATCACTAGAGGTAAACACTCGAGGGCGTTCTGTCCTCCGACCTGCTTCCGACTTGGCGATACCAAGATGAAGTTCTCGGGCTTGGCAATCCTGAACATGATCGATTCAACCTTGAACTGAGAGCCCCTCGAAAAAACGGAGAAGAAGTCCACTCCGAGCAGCCTCGCTTGCTCACTTGTCCTTGCGATAAGCTCGTTTGCTTCAAGAATCTCAATATCCATCTTCGTCCTCACTTCGTAATATTGCAGCACCTTGTGGACGTCTCGAGGCTTGCCACTCTTGTAACAGTCTGTCAAGACCTTCCAGGAGTAATGAGGTATCCTGCGATGCAGGAGGTGCCACGCAACATTCTCCATCGTGTATTGGAGCAAGTTGAGTTCGCCTCGCATCGCTCTCCAGACATTGATCATGTGTCTGCCGGTCACCCGAATTGTAGATGTCGTGTTGAAACCCCAGCGATCATTGTCTTTTCCAAACCGACCATGAGATTGCGTTCTCATCCGTGAAAACTCGTCGCAGAGGTTGAAATCAAACATGCATCGAGCTCGCTCGATTACATAGCCCCAAGAGCTGCCATGAACTTCATAGCCTGTGAGAATATCTGGATCGTGCAGGCGTACGATATCGACCATGCGGTTCATCATGTCCAGCTCGGTTTGCTCGGCGACGACTTCACCCCTGAGTTGTTTCTGAAACTGAGGGACAAGTGTGTTGTGGGGATCCAAGATAATGGCTCCTGACTGCCATGCCTTGGCAGGATCTTGTGTACTGACTACTGCCTCGTCCGACTTGAGCGTCCAGAACAGGCACTGTATCTCGTCTTCTTCGGGGTTGGGCACAAACTTGCCCCTTGTATTGACATGAACCTCCAAACTCATGGTGCTCATGTATTGCACCTCATGTTCTACACTAGTCTGTTTCGCTTTCTGGGTATACCTGAAGCCATGCTTATTCTTAGGTGTAGCCCCTTCAATTTGCGAAATATTTGGACGTTGTGTTGCTGCCACAGACTTGGGACCCTGCCCCTTCTTGGCAGCTTGGGCTTGTTTTTCGCTGTACCAATTTTCAACATCACCATAGGAAGGAGGGACATCTGCGAAGTCCCAGCGCTTGAGAGCGCATTCTATGTTGTCGGGGTCTTCTTCCATCACAGGCTGGGCATCCTCGTTCAGGTGTAAGGTTTTGACTCCAAACGCTGCTTGAGAGGTACCGCGAGTATCGAATTCCGGCAGGAAGGGAATTGCGGTGCTTTCATGCTCGTACTCTCGACCGGCGTATTGGCGAGGTCGCTCTGGTACGTCGCCAAGGAGGCTGTAATGCGCATCCTGCCACAGAATGCGAGGCATGCCGAGATCTACAATATCCTTCATGACACCAAGAGGATTGGGCGGCCGCATCGCAATCTTATAGATGCCTGTTTGAGTACCGTATGGGTTGACGTTGTTTCTGGGATCTGGCTTTTTTTTGTTGTTACGCGAAACTCGTCTTCGCGGTTTGTTCAATCCCGACGAAGCCGCAGCCGCGTCGGCAACATTCATGGAGACCCCGTCCACCGTGCGAGCAGGATCCGGTTTTTCCACCTGCAAGGCCGGCGCCTTCTTGAGATCTTTGATAGCCGGCGAGCTACGTCTGGCACTGTCTTTTGACACATCCTGGCTCTTTTGTGGCACAACGTCTCCATTGCGCTTGGAGCTGTGCTCTCGATCTAACCCGGAAACCCCAGTATTCTTCGACATTCCACACTCGCCAATTACTGGTCGTGACGCAAAGCTCACATGAGGCTTACTGCTGTTCTCGGATTCCACCGATGTGGAGATTGATGGACCGCGATGAGATTTCAGAGCCGATTTCAGGGGTTCGTTGCTTTGCTGGTTTGACCGATGTCCAGGCCCAAAAGTACCAGCGGGGTGGATTGTCGTTTCGAATTCCCGAAGCCGGTTATTTGGCTGCCGCATGTCTCCCAAAAGCTGGCTTGCGGGCACCTTTGATAGAGGCTTCTTGGAGAGCCCAACGAAAACATCGGATCGTTCATCAACGATGGGCAGCTTAGGACCATCTTGTATCTGCACTGCTGGCCCAGACGCTGACTTGAGACGCTTTGGGGATTCACTTGCGAGTGGTGGCTCCGGTCTGTGCCTCTTTGAAGCGACTGCAGTTAAGGTAGAAGATGTCGTGCCTTTACGGTCTTCGTGGAGATTGAGCTTGCTTGAGCACTCTTGGTCTTTGGTGACTTCCATGAGGATTTCCTTGGGTATTGCCCTCTTTTCCAGTTTACCGGACCGTAGACAGCTTGGGAAGATACCCCACAAGTCGGACATGTCGATAGATCTGCCTGAGGTGGCCGTTTCATCGTTGATCGCCTTGGAGCTTTTCGCGTTTGGCGTAATTGCGTTCGCATCTTCCTCGTTGACGCGGTTTTGAAGTCCACGCAGCACCTCTTCGTCAGAATCATCAGGGAAGAAATCGGCATCAGCCTCGACAGCCTTGATAACATTCTGCTCGTCGACATCAATACTTCCAGCTGGGTCAATGGAGCTGTGTGGGATATCGTCGGGAAGTCCGAGGACAGGCATTAAATTTGAGGGGTGAAGATCTTCAACAGCCTTCAAGGCCGTTTTGATTGCATCAGCCTGCGGATCGGGATGAACAAAAGTCTCGAAGTCGAGGTCCAATCCACGGGTAATTTCCGACTCTTCAGCGATGAGCTTCTGAACCTCCATGACATACTCGTCTTCATGGATCCACTCCTGAGGCTTTGAATTTCGAGGATCTGCCGACATGGAGACGTGGACTTGAGGGGGAAACGGATTGGCTGCCTGTTTTCCCGGTACAAGTTGACGTTTCCGACGCTTGGTCTCGTCCCTCCATAATCCAGCCATACTGTGAACAAGCTTCATATCATTCGGTAAAGGGGCAGCGCGCTCAACGAAATCATGATGGAGTGGTCGTTCTTTGATAACCTTCCGATTCAAAATGTCATGAACACAGATATCAACTTCGACAGAACAGTGGCTCACGCGTGGCAGCTCAGGGTCGTCGGTGATGTTCTTCTTCGAGACAGACTGACTGTGCCAGAGGTGCAGCGCATTGTTATCTTCATCATGCTCAGGCACTGGCGCACGGAAATATACGCGTGATGTGTCGAGGTAGTCGCAGCCGTACAAGTTGTAGTCCGTCATGAACTGCAGCAAGTATTGCAAGTGAGCTTCATACGGTTGGAACTTGCGCTTCATGATGACGCCCTGTTGCAGAAGATCTGCAAGCCTAGTCATGACAATGGGGTTGAACATGTAAATCTTGAGAAAGTAACGATAGCCGACGTGAAACCCGTAGAAAGGGACACCCTTGACAAGAGTGATCCTGGCAACATATCGGGCGTTGTCTCCGTACTGGTCACGACGATAACTGACGCCAAGGGCATGATCTATAGAGAGATGCAAACGGTATATGAACGCACCGACTGTTCTTGTTAGAAACTTCATTGAGTCTGGTTAGATTTCGTATGCTCACCTTCTTCTTGACCTAAGGCCCCGTCATACTCGACGTAGAGGTATGGGAAAGCACCGTGAATATGTGCGCAGACTTTCTGACCAGTCTCCGTGGCCCCGAATATCCTGACCACCGGGAATTTAGGGCCTTTCGACACCTGCGAGGCTCGTACATCCTTGCGCAGCAGCGGATCATATCGAGTCGGCACAGCCTGATAATGATCGATGCAGTTGAGTCTAACCCGGAACTTGTCCATGGTCAAGGATAAATAGCTCCATCGGGGGCTGAGTTCAAGTGATTATAAGGCAGCATGACGATGCTGTGTCAGCCTATCCGAAGCAATTTGGTAAAACAGGGGTTTCGTCGAATCTGGCCATGCTCGGACAAAGTCGCATGAGTGATTTTGGACCGTGCATCTATGACCGAAGTCGCGACGACAGTGATTGCGACGCGACTGGGCAAGACGGCGTGTCTCAAGGGTTTGGACATGATTAGTCACCTACTCCGTAAGTGTTACTGACCTGAGCTACCCTACAGTCACGCCCGCTGAGCATCGGGGCTATCCTGATCATTGTGCAGAGTAGCACACACGGTGTCGCGAACCCCGGATAGCAGGAATTGCAAAAACGATCAATGCCTTGAGAACAGAAGTTCTTTGTTACTATAGCTTGCATCACCTCAAATGCATGAAGGTACGTATTCTCAAATTCAAGAACATGCCACCCTCTCAATCAGCCAAAGCCATCAGCCCTTTTCAACGCAACTCGTCATTGGAGTGGTGACAAAATCTCGAGCCATTTTCGTGGCTAGAAACGCAAAATGAGCGGCCAGGTACTTTCTAGCCAACAATGCATGCTTGGCAATTCATTGAGAAATGAAGTCTTGCATCTCGTTGCATTATTTTCACGTGACAAATGGCGTTGTTCCGTTTCTCTCCAGATCCGCTCCGTAGCGCCGAGTTCGGGCCCGATTGTTAGCTCTAGTTTTCCCCGCGTCGGAGCACTCCTCAAGCATATCATCAGCACAAAATGTCGGAACCGAAGGTTGCGATCTTTGTCAACGGTAGAATCTACCAGACTGATTCCGATCAACATCAAACACTGCGATTCACGGACTGCTTCGTGGTGAGAGATGGGCTCATCGACTATGTGGGCTCCGAACACGATGCTCCAGTCGTCGCAGCAAGGGCTGCTGGAGCCGCGGTTCACGATCTAAAATCACAAACGGTGCTTCCTGGCTTCATCGACGGCCATGTTCACACTCTCATGCTGGGTCAGTCGCTGGCCAAGGTCGCACTGGATGGTTGCAGGACGCTCGAGGATATCCGCGGGCGCATCAAGCAGTACGCTGTGGCTCATCCCGAAGTGCCTCGTATTTTCTGCCGAGGATGGATGCATTCGATGACGCCTGACGGAGTGAATTCCAGTATGCTCGACGACCTTGACCCCAGACCAATCTTCGTCGATGCAAAGGACTTGCATTCGACATGGGCCAACGCGGCGGCGGTACAGGACGTGTGCCGCGAATTCGGCTTCACCAAGGACACACCAGATCCAGAAGGGGGGTCCTTCCAACGCGGTGACGATGGCGAGTTCAACGGCCTATTCAGTGAGTCGGCTGTTTTCGAGACCATCTGGCCGTTTGTCGCGCGAGTTGCGTCAATGGAGGATCGTAAGAGCGCAATTCGAGCGGCTATCAAGGCGTACAACTCAGTCGGCTATACAGGCATGGTGGACATGGCGATGGACGACCTTATTTGGGAGCCGCTTCTCGAAGTTCGACAAGAAAACGGAGGGCAGCTGCCCGGTATGCGTGTCGCAGCATACTGGCTGCTCAAGCCCTCTGCTACCACGGAGGAGGTGCACGCGCAAATCGACCGGGCCGCCGAGCTCGCCAAGGCTTACAACACAGACACTGCTCGGGATTGTCGCGTGGTTGGCCTCAAGATCATCTGCGACGGCATTATCGATTCGTGCACCGCCTCTCTGAAGGAACCATATCGTACTGGAGAGTCGTCGGATCCCATCTGGAAGGAAGAGATGCTGGATGTGGCTGTGGCTCGCGCTCACTCTGTGGGCCTGCAGGTTGCCCTTCACGCGATTGGCGACAACACGATTCGGATGGCTATCGACGTGCTTTCGCGCAACACAAACGCGTCCATGCGTCCTCGCGTCGAGCACATTGAGGTGTGTTCAGAGGAAGACGCCAAACGCCTCGGCGCCTTGGGCATTACGGCCTCGATCCAGCCTGTTCACTCTGACCCTGCAATCCTGCGAGCCTGGCCGCGTTTGCTTGGCGAGAACCGCTGCAAGCGCGCCTTTGCGTATCGAGAATTCGTAGATGGTGGTGCCACCGTCGCCTTGGGCTCAGATGCTCCTACAGCACCTCATGATCCGTTACCAAACATATACATCGCAACAACGAGACGTTCAGCGAGAGAAGTCGGGTTGGAGACAACGGTTAACCCTGAGCAGGCTTTGACGATTTCCCAAGCTGTGACCGGTGCCACTCAAGGGTCGGCATACTCGTGTTTTGCGGATGCGTGGGCAGGGAAGCTAGCCAAAGGGTTCAAGGCGGACTTTGTTGTTGCCGATATGGAGCTGGACCCGGAACAATTGATCAAAGGGGTGGTCAAGGAGACCTGGTTCGAGGGTGAGCGCGTTTACAAAGCGTAGCAATCGAGAATGACTGGCCGTGTCCAGATACGATGCGTGTACGAATGCAGCGGCTTTGCCTGGGAAAGTGACACGCGCAGGGCATGAACTGATTTCAAGTGACCTAGAGCTTCTTGGTCTCTCCGGTTACTGGCTGTGTCTGCACCTCGTTCAACTTCAGATCGCGACCAAAAAATGATGATACAGCCAACAAAGTGACTCGAGATGCATCAAGTAGCTCACACAACTCGAGAAGATGAAGAAGTGCAGGGTAGTTGGTCGAGCTGATACTGGCTCTCGTCTCGTGACGCGCGTAACTGGCACCGACGTATGACATCATTGCGGCTACGTACCTCTACGCATCACCGGGCTTACGCTCCTGTCTTTTCCAAGTTTCAAGGCCCGTCTCAAGAATCCGATTTACAACACAGTCCCCTTGTCCGGCATTAACGTCTTGGCGATCTTTGCTTTCTCTCCTCTGCAAAACGTACCGATTGTGTCCAAAAGTCTACTTTCACAACTTGGGCGACCTCCGCAAACATGGCATCCAACACCCAACAAAACCAGATGCAAGACGTCGAGCTTGGAGAGCAGAAGCCCATGACCACATCTCCTCTGGAATCCCAGCAGCCGCCTGTCAATCGGGCAATGGGTCAGTCACCTTCCTGCTCGTCTAAATTGCTGCTCGCAACCTGTACTGACGATGATGCCGCTTGCCACAGATCCTCAGCGTCCTCATCCCGAGTCCGATCTGCGACTCCGAGGCGGTCAGGGTCAAGGCTGCTGCCCCGGGCGATTCTGCTTCTGCATTCCGTGCCCGATCCCGTGCAATTGCTGCATCATTCCGCTGTGAAAGGCATGCCATTATTGGGTAGAAGCAGGACCGGGTGATTTGCGCGCATTCGCGATACGATTTACGATTATGTTCTGGAATTTGTGCGGGCAATTGTCTCATGTACGCTTGGCGCTCTTTGAACGACTTTATTTTTTATGTCTTGTTTTCGAGGCTACTCGACCTCGATGCAGTGATAGCGCCTACATTCAATATCAGCTGCATAATCAGACTGAACGGCTCAAACATCCAGCAAAAATCTCACGCCTGCTTCAGCGTCTTCTCTTGCTGGAGCACAGCATCCAGCTCGTAGAGCTTGAACATTCGCTTCATAGCAAAGTCCGTCAGCCACTCGCCCACAGAGGATCCCCACCATGCGATCCGTGACATTCCACCGTACCAGAACCAGTCTGGTCTGCCGAACCAAGTTCTCAGAAAACCCGGTCTCTCTGCAGCAAGTGCTGCGTCCACCAGCTTCTCAGCAAAGTAGTCCGTCGACATGGGCGTCGAAGTCTGCTTCTGCGAAAACTGTAACCTCGCCTCGTACAAGTGCTTCACTCGCTGATAGAGACTACCTGCAGGGAGATCTCCCTTACGATGGTTGGCGATGTTGCTCTTCACTGTGCCAGCTACGACCACCATTACTCGCACGCCAAAGGGCTCGACCTCCATCCGTAGAGACCGGGAGTAGGAGTTGAGGGCTGCCTTTGATGCAGCGTAGACGGAGCCACACCAGTATGGAATGACAGAGGAGGCAGAAGAGATGTTAATAATGAGTCCCCTGGCAGCGATGAGGAGATCAATGTGTCGAGTGACCATTTCCATGATGCCGAATAAGTTCGTCTCGAAAACGGCGCGAGCGTCCTCGAGCATGATGTCGGTGGAGGGTATGACCAGACCACGTCCGCTAGGCCGTGTTAACGACAGGCACTCTGCACCATAACATCCAGAACAAACTCACGCATTGTTTATGAGGACGTCAAGTCGGCCATCGACGATCTTGCCGACGGTCTCGCGACATGCAGCAATACTAGTCGGGTCTGCGACGTCGAGCTGGACAGCTACCATGCCCAGCCCTTCGAGCTGATCAAGTACATCCTGGGAGCGACCCGTGGCGATGACTCTCCAGCCTGAACACCCGGTCAACGAGTGCCATCTCAGTGATCTGTGTTGTCATCGAAGGCCGACTCACCCCGCTCGAGGAACTGCTTCGCTGTGGCGTGCCCAATGCCGCCTGGCGTGCAGCTGTGCGACAAGTTAGATATCCTCTGGTTGGCATGCACAATCAGACGCACCCTGTGATAAGAACTGTCTTCTGCGACATTTCGGCTACTGCGATTGGTGTTTAGAAAGTGACAGCCACTGTTTTCCGGGAAACAAAAGAGTGCAAGCCAAGATCACATGCCCCAGAACAAGCTTCCAGATGCCAACGTGCCCATCACCCCTACCCTAGGATGTCTGCCGAGCGGCAGCGGCAAATCACAAGCCCGAGTCGCAATCTCAGCTAGGGCGTTTCAGTCTGTAGCTGGCTCCAAGGTGCATGCTGGGCACAAATCGGACGATTCTCCGGAAGACGAAGCAAGTATTAGCATCGCCATCATAATGGCATAAACACGAGGGTTCTCAATGACGGCTGTCGATTGATGAATTGCCACGCGTTTGAGCGCGTGGTTTTCGTGGTGATAGGATGGAGTCACCCTTCACCCTACTACACCCATGGTCGTAGGCTGGCACAGAGCTTCGCTCTTGTGCTACTTGAGCATCTTAAATAAATCAGAGTGACGCCCGCTTCTTGAGAGGTCAAGTATTTGGAGCATGAATCACGATCTCTTTGACTCCCCGATAGCCAATATGTGACACCGGATTGCTTCCTGCTTATCTCACGTGCATTTGTAGTCAGCGCCCTGTAAATGACATGGAGGTTCACTCTGAATTTGCGACGGGACGAGACGGTTCGAGAGCTCGTCACAGCTTTGATGCTGGATTCTAGTTCGGATTTACTTCTGTCAGTCGAACATAATGAATAAGTCAGGACATCCTAGTGTCTCGGCATACCCACATTTTGCACCAGGCACCTTTCGCTGAGTTCTACAACTCCCGTCCCGATATCTCGCCGTCATAGCGTTATCCTGGCACGTATGGCCAAAAAGAGGTATTCTGGTCCAGTCAGACAGTAGCCAGATTCTAAAGCTGTGCAAATACTCTCAAACGCCTTCTGCACCTCTTTTCCTAGTCGCAGAATTGCTATGAGATCGGCAAGGTTCATCTTGGGATGGTAAGCGTTTGGTGGGGGAGACGCTGGCACACTGTCAGTGGCGGTTTGAGAACTGATCGCGTGGTTGATTCCACGTTGACGCCTGGCTTGGTCCAATCCTTCTCTTCTCGATATGAACAATGATTTCGTGCCTTTATCAGCTATCAGTCTTCTCTTTTCGTCATTTCTATATTTGAGAGCAGTCGAATTCGAGACTAGTTGCCGAAATACAAGTGTTTTGAGGATGGCTATTGTTGAAAATGTTGATATACACCCATCATCGACCTATGGACGGTTTGTTCCGTCAACGGACGGGATTTGTAACTTCCGACGCGGCTCATGACGGCGCGTCCATCCGAAACGGAGCAATTAAGCTTAATCAAGCCACGTCCCGGCTTCCTGTCTCCCATGCTATGCCAGATTGATTTGAAAGCACTCTAGGTTGCATTAAATTTGATTACGGATCAATAGATTGACGTCATGGAACCCCGTACTGCGTTTTCGCCTTGCAAATGACTTTCGAGACGAGCCAAGTCATGGGGTTGACATCGCGGGAAGCCCCCGAAGAGTCTATTCGCATTGGTGGGAGAAATACAAGCAGGCTTGGCTTTGAGTGAAACATGTTTTTTCGGAGATCAGCATTCCCCAGAATTTTGGGATGGGATATCCAAGACCAAATATCGTCTTGCCAAAGGGGAAAGGGGGAAAGGCGGTTGGACCAGGCTACCAAATCGGGTAATAGGAAGACAAGCTCCGCGATCAGCGAGTCTGTGCATAATTTTGTGTTTGGCTGAAACTTGGCGCTTGCGTGTTTCTCGTCACAAAGAAGTGGAGGTGAATGGCAGAGTGACCTGGTCGGGATGTCTGTAATTGATCATACGCAGATGAACAAGCTCGTTCCGAATAATCCACGATTGTGCAGGTACCATGACTTCTTCCGCTGTATTGAGCATCCTCCTCGGCAATAGGCTCACCCTTTTAGCAAGGACAGTTACTTATCGCGAAACTATGGCAGTCAAAAAGGGTGCAAACTAAATCGTTCAACGCTGAAGCATGAAACTCGTGCGCAAGCTTTTGAAAAGGAGCCTCCCCCTTCCATCTCTGTTTCCTCGCATCTTCAGTATCAAACAATTGCCCCTCAAATATCTATGGGCCGTTTGAAACTGTGCGGAAGGGGGATGGCTCAAGCGCCCTCGCATGTGCGGCTCGCGACAACACTCCCACCAACCATATTGAAGCAGGCCGGTAGATTCAAGCAAAGATCAGCATTTACACCATCGGTAAATTCGGGAATATCACCGCCAGGCTTCGGGCTCATGCAGCTCCATGCCCTTTCCGGGTCACAGTTATAGTGCCCAGCCTGGATCAGCATGGTTGGACGAGACAGAGACGCCCCAGAAGACAGCAGTAAGCGCTCCGAGATTTTGAGAGGTTGAGGTCAGCACCGCTGATCTGGCAGCTTTCTTTATAATGTATGCGAATGACGATCGTTTTTGTGAGGAAATCAAGGGGATCTCGTTCATGTGAGCGTCCGAAGGACATATAAAGGACCACCTCTGTGCCGTTTTTAAGACTCGGTTCTGCAGCATCTCTGTCCATCTCCTTCAACAATAGCAAGACCGGCTCAAGAGACTTTACACTCCATCATTTTCGCCATCATGTCTGTCTACACTGCCATTGCCGCCCTCACCCTCGCCGCTGGTGCGCACGCACACGGCCACGTCCAGAAGGTCATCGCCGCCGGCGTCGAATACTCCGGTGGCATCCCTTACGGAGCTCCCGCTGACGCCGTCGGCTGGGCCGCCAAGAACCAGGACAACGGCTTTGTCGAGCCCAACTCCTTCTCCGACGCGGACATCATCTGCCACAAGTCTGCCACCCCGGCCTCCAACCACGCGGTCGTTGCCGCCGGAGACAGCCTCACCCTCCAGTGGAACACTTGGCCCGACTCCCACCACGGCCCCGTCATCGACTACCTCGCCAGCTGTGACGGTGATTGCAGCTCCGTCGACAAGTCCTCCCTCTCCTTTGCCAAGATTGCAGAGAGCGGTCTCACTTCAGGATCCAACCCCGGCGAGTGGGCTTCCGACGAGTTGATTGCCAACGGAAACTCCTGGGTCGTCACCATTCCCTCCAGCGTTGCCCCTGGAAAGTACGTTCTCCGTCACGAGATCATTGCACTTCACTCCGCTGGCAACCCCAACGGCGCCCAAGCCTACCCCCAATGCATCAACATTGAAGTCACTGGCAGTGGTTCCTCAGTGCCCTCAGGCACACCCGGTACTTCTCTCTACACCGCCTCGGATGCCGGCATCCTCTTCAACCTCTACGCCGAATACTCGTCTTACCCCATTCCTGGCCCTTCTGTATGGAAGGCCTAAGCGCGGACTTTTGCATCAAACCGTCATGATTCTTGATTCTCCCCGCAAAGCTGATCATCCTCGGGCTGGTGGTTCCAGTAGTAGTTACTTGAGCTCTTGGTATTTACCTTTCTCGGCACATAGATTGTTAAATTACACGTACCTATGATACACACCTTGCGCATCCTGATGATTTCCATGTCTGCTCCCTGCTTTGTAGAAGGATACAATGTGCTTGATGGGACACACAAGCCCGACATCTCACTGGTCGATTTTGTAACGTGCCGCCACAGTCCGTAGTCGCGGATCTCGTATATGGTGAGAGCATGTGCGAAATCGCCGCCTGGAAGAGACTGCAATCGTTTTGTGGCCTGTGCCGTGAGCGAATGTATTGCTGTAACTATCTAGCAACTGTCTAAGTTTAGTTTGTACAAATGTGAAAGGAGCACCAGAGCAACCAGCTGAAGTTATGCTGTCGACGGCGCAGACACTCCAAAGCGCGCAAAAGTCTCCACACATTACGATGATATTAGGCTTCAGGAGCGTCATTTTCTTTATCAGAATCATCCTTCTTCACCGATGCTTTGGCAGCGTTGGGGGCTTGCTTCGTCCCCAGCTGAGATAAGCTGCCTACTGACCTGGTGCTAGTCGGCTGCTCAGGCTCGACAGCAGGGGCAGCTGGTTTGTCCATACCAGGAAGGGGATCGTCGTCGCCAAGCATAGCGGCGCAGACAGCATCGGGGCCATCCTTTTCCATCATCGCAGCAAGTCGGGCGGCTCTGCCTTCTTTCTTCCGCGGCACAGGTGCTGTTATGAGGGTTAGCGTCTACTCGCAATATGAGGTCTAGAAGCGGAGCCTACCTCTGCCGTTCTCTTGAACATAAAACCGTCTGAGTAGTCCAACAGCCTCGTCACGTCCCCAACCTCCCTCAATTTCGTACCCGGGCTCCACGTTACCACCGTCACCTCCGCCGTTAGGGAATGATTCGCCGAGTGTGCCCGCTGCGCCAATCAAAGGTGGAGGCGCACGTGTAACTCCTTTGGGGTTTGCAGCGCAAGCTTCTGGGTCTGAGTTTGCATGTATGTTGAAGACGCCACCCGTGCCGCCAAATTTGTCGTTCACAGCACCAAAGTACACCTTTTTGATCTGAAGCTGTCGAAGTAGGGATGCACACATGACGCAGGGCTCCACTGTCACATAGAGCACACAATCTTTGACGATGGATTGATCAACGATAGGGTCGGGGTGCAACTTTTGACCATAGGGGTATAGGTGGCCCAGAGCACCATCCTCGTTGCCTGCCATAGGCTGGTTGGCAGGCTCCGCATCATGCTCATTGTTCTGCTCACTGTCACTGTTGGACGACGTCTGCGATAGATCGTCATTATCCTCAGTCGACAGAGACATCTTGGTCTTTGTGCTAGGGGGGCCGAGGTGTGTGGTTCTAACACCGTGCTCGGGTGGATAAGACAGAAGGGCGGTGATGGCCATAAATTCAGCATGGCGAGTACCATTTCGAGTGATGTTTGTAGCGTTCATGCCTTTGGCGATGATCTTATCTCCTTTGACGAGAACGCAGCCGACCGGGGTTTCGTTCGTCCTCAAGGCAAGCAGGGCCTGTGCTTCAAGTCAGCTGTGAAACTTCGTGCATCGGACGAAAGAAAGACTAGAGCCACTCACCATAGCCAGAGCCTCATCTGTGAACTTTTGGTGTCGAGCTTTCTCAGCTTGGATAACAGGATCATCCGAATCGTAGATGGAAGGACGCGTTGACTCGAGAAGTTGAGGCGGTGCCTTGGCCTCAGTTAGGCTGAGTATCTCAAGGTTATCTGCCAAGGCATCTTTGCTTGCAACAGGAGGCTGGTTCTCTTTATCGACGAGGGGACACTCGGTCGAGCTTTTCAGAGGCTCGGCTGTCGCTGCTGGTACGGCGATGGCTTCGTTCGGTAAAGCTGGGATGGTTGGGGAGTCACGAGGCATAGCAGCGGTGTCGACGGCCTCGGGCTTGGAAGATGCTTCTGACTGCGTTGAATCCAGAAACCCAGTGTTCTCTTCATGTGCTGGCGCAGTGACATCTGAGGCCTCAGTATTACGCTGCGTCGGCGGGGAATTCTGCTTCGAATCTGCCTGAGGTGAGGAAGGGGAGGGCTCGAGATCCTGCGTCCTCGGGTTGTTCTTGGACCTTGATCCGGAAAGCCTTGCAAACAGCTGGCGGACGCTCTTGGGGGCGCCTGCCAGCCTGATAGCCTGCAGCAGACCCATCTTTGCAGTGCCGTCTTGGTGTCAGAAACAGGTCCAGTATTGGTACCAGCTGACGCAGCGGATGCCAGGTACTGCTGGAGTACCAATGACCAAGAGGGATTCTGTTTGCTATATGTGATGTTGTTCGGCCGTTATTCTGGCGGGTCCAACCAGTGTGAACGTTCCTGGAAGGAAAGTGTTTGTTCCTCGATGTTGGAAAGAGCGGCGAGTTGACTCGAAATAGGCGAGCCCGCAACCAGAATCACACAACCTTGTGTCTTTCTGTCGTCTTCCACTCCTGCTTTTCGTGTTCTGCGCGCCTATCCTGCCCACGCAACGGTTCCTACTACTGCGCTTCTTGTATACTGCTCGCAGGACTACTCGCCTTGGTGTCACCACAGCTGCTTCCGCGTCCACCTTCACAGCAAGACTCCACGACACGGTCTTTTCCAATCACGACGACCGAAGGGCTCCGTTTTATATGGTGATTCGGCACCCTGCAGCTGCGATGCACCGAGCCGGACTGACGCACAAGACTGGTGGTTTGTCCTCTCGCAAGTGCATGTAAATGAAGAGCGCTCGTAGCTTGTTGGCTCAGACTTCCCCACGAACCTCTGCAGATGCTCGAAGGGTTGCATACAAAAAACCAATATTCGGCTCAAAGAGAGTGCGGCTCGTTTTGCTAACGGCTCATGCTGTTTTACGTCTCTTCGCTGGTGCTGATGGAAGTTTGGACGTCGAAATTTGGCCCACACATTTTGCGCTCAAAGCGAAGCTAATCTTTTTTCAGCATCAAGCAAAGCTCGATTACCAGTCTTTCTTGAACGGCTTAAATAACATCAGAGATCTTAAGCCATCTATGCTTTTCATAGTTTTATGGGTCGCAAATCCTCTTCATATGCGCGCCAACCTGTTGCATCAATGCAGGTCACAAGCTGGACCACCTTCCGGTCACGTGACCGTCAACTCCCTTCAATCGCTATTTCAGCGAGCGAGAATACAAAGCATAGCATGCATGTCACGTTGTCAAGCGCAATTGTATGAACAGGAGACGTACATTCCAAAGGAAACGATGTAAGAAAAGAGCATTGTTGTATTACAGGAACAATCGGCTGGCTACGGCTCGCCGAAGACTGCTGGCACTTTTGAAACACTAAACGCCAATCCGACCATCAAAAACAATTCCTTAACCGACCAGCTGCTCCCATGCTAAACGCCATGGCCTCGTCGGAGGGGCAAAGGCCCTCCATAGGCTATCAAACGGAACGCTGCAATTCCCAAAGAAAAAACCAAAGCGACAAAGTTGTTGCGGTTAACACACAGCCTGGGCCCGAGCCAGATGATTGCCAAAAGCAGAGGTGCCTCGGAAGTGCCTCGCGGCATGGAGTCGACCTTTGGGAAGCGAATGCGTGCTTTCCACGGTTTTTGACTTTGATGCCTGCGAGTGTACGGCCAAGGAAAATTGCCAAAGCAGCGTAGTGGCCAGGAAGACCTCAGAGGACAGAGCCGGTAGAGCTGCAATAATATCCTCGGTGCCACGGGGCCTGTCCATTTCCGTGCTGGTGTCTGGTAGCAAAGCCCTGTCGACAGCAGACGCGATACTCCTGGTATCGTCGCCTGCTGTCTGTTGCTGGCGCTCGCGCATGGGCTCCGGCGGCGTGACATGGTTGTCACCGCCGAGAGCGACAACAGAGACCGACATCTGTCCAAGTTCTTCTGCAGTTGCAAATGAACTTGCACTTGCCGACAGTGCTTCCACATCAACTTTGTCAGGTACAGATTTACCCGGATCTTCAAGGGTGCGCTCTGCAGAAGATGACGAGCAGGCCAGTTGCGCCTGAGCAGCCATGTTTTGCGGACTGCTTTCATCGTCTGCAGTATTCGCATATGCTTCCGTACCCCGTGAAGGCACGTTTGCAAGGACTGCTGTGTGACCAGCACCACGCTCAACTCCCTCAGGTCCATCCAGACCTGTGTGAATGGGGGTAGCGCTGCGCAGCATAGCACGTACGGTCTCGCCGCCAGTAGCACCGTCATCCGGCGCAACGATCGTGGCATCGAGGATATCCTGCGTAGCGGCTGATCGGTCCATACGAGGGCCCACCAAGTGCGAGGCACCTGCACCATTCGATGCAGACACGTCCAGCATCCCGCTGAGCAACAGGGAGGGCGCGATGGTGCCATCATTGAGAATTGGCATGTGCGATGAGACACATGCACGGCTCGTCGCCGCATCAGTAGGGCTGGAAGCTTGCGTCGAAGACTGGGACAGATCGGAATAATACGGGCCCATTCCTGGACTGCTTGAAGAGCCCGAGGAAGAGGCTGCAGATGATTGTGTAGAGAACAGGTCCGTGTGAGCGAGGCCAAGCTCTGCCATGTTGCCCTGGACGGGAGCATGAAAGTCTTCGTCCGCCATGAGCTCGTTCCACAAGGCGTCGTCAAAGACAAAATCGTCTGCGGCAGACATGATGGGTTCAAAGCTAGGCAATTCTGCCATGAAAGATGAGGAAGCGTCCATTGCTGTGGAGGAAGCACCAGGCAGAGAAAGGCCTGACAGGACGGATGTAGCCCGTAGAGACGTTGGTGATGGCTGAGAGCTGGTGGGAGACTTGGATGCCGACTTGGAAATCCTGCTCGTTGAAGCTCGTGTCGATGTCGCGGGCACGGCAGCTGTTGATGAGTGCCTCTTGTGGCTGGGATCGCACCGGACCTTCTTTGCACGGCAAGAGTCACAAGCCTTCATGATGCGCATCATGTGGGCGTGATCCCTTTGCTCCTTTGTCTTCGAACCGCGTGACGCGGAATTCGTCACGTCAAGACCATCCTTCGTCATAATCTTCATGCCTGGTAGGCTGCCAAGGTCAACACGGTTTGCAGATGCCGATGACGCCTTGCTAGATTTCCGGAGCGTAGCGGAAGACTTGCCCGAGCGCATGGATGCAGCTTCAGAGATGTTTGAGAAATCCCAGCTAGGAGTTGCGGGAAAGCTGCCTTGAGATGACGAAGAAGAGTGAGCAGGGCTGGAGCTGGTCGTCGACGGCGATGTCGCATGTGTGACCATCTCGACGGCATCTACTTGATAGAATCTGAAGCTTCGACCATCAATTTGAGATTGTTGGAAGAAGTCTATGGTGACAGCGGCGCGCTTGTCGGAGATGGAATTGGGACCTGGGAGGTAGGCATGCAACAGGTCGTCGAGTTCTTGTGAGCCTAGAGCAGGGAAGAACTGAACCTGAGCACCTGGGGCGGGCTGGTAAACAGAGAATCCCTGAGGGAGCGCCCTAGGAGACGACTGGGTATGCAATGGTTGATCCATGGGACGCAAAGTCGTCGGTGTATAGTGTCGTGGTTGAGGAGGAATACTGGTGACAGAGGCGGAGACAGGAGGTTGTCACTCAGAACGGGAAATTTGCGGACCGCGTTCGTCGAATCAATAGGATGACCAGGACCTTGTCTTGAATCCGGAATCGATGAAGAAATACGATACCGAATTGAATATGTGAGGTTTCGTCGAATTAGTGGCCACGGTGTAAGCAGCACACAGTGAGATTTCCGATTGTACTGTTGTGAGAGCACACGGAGGAGAGCTATCGTGACGGAAACTTGCTAACGGAGCAAAACAGACAACGAAGTAATGCGCGTCTCATGGACCAGACTTCGAGATGTCGGAGGTGAGAAGAGATGAGAGAGCAGTAGGCCTGAGGCAGCTGGGTATCCGTATTTGATGCTGACCTGGCACAGGGGTCCTAAGACCACAGAGAGGAGTCATACGGCCTATCGTACATACCATCGTCGGCGAGATGAATGCAGTTTAGCGTCTTGTCTAGATCCCTGTCGAAAGCAAGGAGGGGGGGGATTACTTTGGGCTGATCGCAACTAACTTTGGGCGATGTGGAACAACGCTCATCATGTCTGCCACTTGCGCCTCGCCCTCGAATTGGCCAATAGTCTGCTTACCCTCCTTTCCGCTGGCGCACAATCAGCGGGGTGGTCAGCATCAAATCCCCGCGCCTCGAGGGCTTGCCAATGTCTCCCGATGGCACCAAGACTCAAAGGGTTCAGATGGATGCACTCGCTCAATGGCAATCGTGCATCATTGAAGCCAATTGGTTGCTATTATACTGTATATGTGCAGCTACAGCCCAGCTTTCTCATGTTGTCGAATGAGATGAACTACCCCACTACGAGGCTTTCCACTTGCCAGATTTAGACTCGACAAGAATAAGTGCCATCAAAGATTGTCGAGGCGCTATTCGTAGGGTAACAAGCCCGTGGTGGTCCAGCTCAGGGGCGGCCTCCGCACCGCCTACGGGTGTGTGATGCCGAGCAGATCTTCTGCGTGCTTACTCCATGCACCACCACTGGCCCTCTCAAACGCTGGCAAAAGTGCCGCTGTTGTCTGCTTGCGCTGTGGCTGAGGCATGCTTCGACCCCGCTGTCCGGGGACTGGCGCCATGTTCGGAGGATCCAATTGAACCAGGTTCCGCGGTGCCTCCCCCGCTGCGTCTGCTTTCGACGCTGCCTTCTTTCCCCGAGTCGCTGGATTAACGAGGATTCGGGGTGTGCCAATGCCTGCATCACTGCGAGCGGCTGCTTCCCTTGTTCCCTTCGATCCTGTGGCCGCATTTACGTGCACATGGCTCTTGTCGGCTGGTCCTGATCCCAAGCCTGACGTGACTTCCATCGGCGCTTTCCCATGATCTGCTGCTTTTTCCGACTCGCAATTTGCGGGTCTTGCAGCGCTCTGCGATATCGATGAAGAATCATCTGGGAAGCTGCGGCCAATTTTCTCGAATCGCAGGTCCGAATCATCCATTTTGACCACCGCAGAAAGTCCTTCGTTAATAACCTCGCCACGCTTCGCCGTAGTTGGTGCACAGAGCGCCATGCTTGGGGATGTCAGCACTGGCATCTGGCTGTCAACCGTAGCCAGGACTTGGCCATCAGCCCGTGCGTGTACAATAGATTGCTCGACTTCCAGCCGCCCGCCTGTCACCTTTTCCTGTACTTTCGGCGAGCTGTGTTGCCGAATACCACTGATGTCTTCACGCATGGGCAAATTTCCTCTCTTGCCTTCGGGCACACCGTCAATCGACGCCGCGTTCAAAGTTCTAGCGTCTATCAACATGTCTGAGGGATGCCGCGCCACCTCGGCAACTGCAGACATGCCGTTTCCGGATGGTATCACCACGGTCGAGTCGTTGGCATACTGATGGCCCTCGTCTTCTTTCTCTGTGGAAAAGGTCCCCTCTGACACAACATGACTAGGTCCACGTTCTGCGTTCGTGGACCTCTTGCCCGTCTCTTGATCGGCATCAACAGAGACCTTCGCAAGTTCGATAGACTGTTTCTTGCTTTGAGCTTCTCCAGGCTGGCTAGGCATTTGAGCCAACCACTCTTCGAACGCTGTATCGGCATCTTGGGTGCTGAGCATCGTTTCCTCAGCGCCACCCGTCCCTACTGTCTGCGAGAAGTTAAAGGCTTTTCCAGTCGCACTGGATGGAGCTTCGAGCTCAATGGAATGCGCAGCTTTCTGGCCTGGCACATCTCGCAATGTAACATCCGGGCCAGTATGTTTTGATGTTGCGTCTGTGGCATCGGACTCATTGTGCTGTTCTTGCTCCAAAATGTCTCCTTTGAATGCTCTGGAAGACCATGCTACCGAAGGCAGCACGCCTTGGGGAATATACCCGATGATTTCTCTACTCTTTACGCTTTTTCGCGCCAACCGCGTAATACGTGGTTTTTTTGAGGGTTCAACCTCTTCATCATTGCCTTCATTGTCATCTCCGGGCCGTCGTACATATGCTTCTGGCACGCTGTCTGCAACTGGGGACGCTCCCGGGGGTTGTGAGAACAAAGACTCCTCTTCGACAAGTGGCTTAGGTGGAATACTCTGTGTCTGCTGCAACCGCGATGTCGCGATGTCTTCTCCAGCTTCGTCTTCGCCCGGGTAAAATCCGCCAACAGCTGGCGTGGTTGCAAATCGTGGCCCGCGGCGAGTCTGAGCGCCTTGGATGTCCATACTTGAGACCTTGGACTGCAAAGGGTTTACTGCTCTTCTCTCAGACAGGACCAGTAATCCACGCTTCTTGCGATGTCCAATGCGCAGCTCTGTCCGGGGCACGTCGACTAACGGCGTCGCGGGTATGGAAGACGTGTCCCGATCCGCAGTGGCTGAATCTTCGCGAAGCGCATCTTCATCAGGTCGAGAGGCGTCTGAGCGTGAGATCTGTTTGTCGCCTCTAGACAGCACGGCTTTCGGTCTCCTCCGTTTGAGCTCTTCAAGCAGCATATGAGTACCGTCTTTGCTGGCAGCATGCCTGGCGACTGGTTGCTTCGTGATCAAGTTCGTCGTGGATCTCGTTGTCGGCTCGCGCTCCCTCACCCCTCCTTCTTCAGTGTCGACATCAATAATCTCAATGACGGAAGTCTGGCTTGGCTGCTCTTCTTGTGATTTCGTTTGGCGGTGACGCTTAGTTTCGCTCCGTGCATTGCCCCCCTCAACATCGGTCACTTCGTCATGACAACGTTTGCGCTCCCAAGTACTCAAGATGCGTCCATGGTACTGAATACTGACATCATCGCTGCGGGATTTGATTTGTTCCTCAAATCTCTTTGGGGTAGGTTTCCCTGATGATGCCTTCTTCGGTGTCGGCTCCGATGGTGACGAGTGTTGTTCTCCCTCGGAAGTCACTCTTGGGGGTTTCCCGTCTCCATACTTCAAAGTAGTTTGAGGGTCGGTTCCATCATCCGAGTAATTATCTGATTCTTTGCAAGATTTCTGAGACACTGGAAAGGACGAGACAACATGAACCGATCTTTGCGACAGGGCTTGTCGTCTTGCCTGAGCGATACTTGACGGAGTGGACGATAACGAGAGCTGCGTACCGAACAAAGCCCTCGCATGACCAAGCTTGCTCGGTGGCGAAACGCTCCTCTTTCTCTTGCTCGCGATGCTTTGCGATGATGCTCCCACGTCTTGCTCAGAAGGCCGGGTTGCGTTACGAACCTCGTAAGGAGACTTTGTCGGCACAACTGCACGGCCAATACGTGCAGGACTGGCTATCAGCGTATTCAAGGGCCGATGGCCAGTGGTCGGTCGTGGGGTGGCCAAAGCGGCCGTCGAGTGAGGCGTCACAAACCCGACGCGGCTTCCCAGCTTTGCAGTCTTCTCAACGCGGCGTTGCTGTACCTCTTTCGCTCTCTTATCAACTAGTTCGGCCAGGTCCTGTTCATGGGTTCCTGTGCATTCTGCTACTTGTACGATGGCTCCTCCGCGGTCAAGACAGAACTCGTCACCGTCCGCTAGATCTCCCTCCTCTTGCCACCGGGACTCTCCGACATAATTACCCCGGTCATCATAGACCATAATCTTGCCGTTGAAGGTGTGGTATTTGAGTTTGCCATCCTGCCATCTCTTCTGTTTTCGCTTCAGATCGTGAGTGAACAGGCAGGTGAAGTCAAATACAACGGCCTTCGTTGTGTGAGCCGCTCCAAGCGAAGACATGCCGACGGACGGACATGACGGGAATCAGAAAACAGTTCTGATATATTCTAGGGGCTTTCGGCAGCTCAAAGGAAGAAGAAAATAGAGCGTGGAATTGTAAGGCCCGTACCGTCGTTCATGCGGAGCACGCGTATCTTTGAGGCGCGAACTCCAAAGTCAGACGCGTCGGTCATAACGCCCAATCACGTGATACCCTATAAGTGCCCGAAGCCATAGACACAGGCTCCCTATCTATGAAGTAGACTACCTATCACACCCAGTTGCTTACACGGTTCTCGTTGTTAGCATCGAGATTCATCGAAAGGCAAGTCCACTTCTTGCATAAGTTTCATCCCGCGCGATCTTTGCAGTTTTTATCATTATTCACTTTCCGGGCGTGATCAACAGGGAGCAGAAGTTCAGTTTAGTAGACAGTACCATGAATAAAAACCCACGCCTACTACGGACAAGTGAAACTCCATTTCCCTGGGCGGTCGCTGGGGATATTAACTCCGCCTCAAAGAGCAATGCTGTAATAAATATCGCGACAGGATCATGTGTCCTTTAAGCGAAACGCCAGAAGCTGATCAACCCTCACCCTATGAAGCACCAACTCACATCATAGCCGTTCAGCCAGCACCTTCCGATCAAAGGGTATTTGCAGTAAAACCTGCTCCCAAAGATAGTCGATCCTCCGCAAAAGTTTGATCTGTCAGAGCGACGCGTTCCAAATAACCGCCTGGTTCGGTCAGATCCATCGGTGTGACAGGGCCGGGGCTTCCGAGAGGCACGAGACGGGGTGAAATAGGCTTGTGTACTGATGTTGAGGCGGCCAAGCGGAAATCGTTCAGGGTTTTGGTCCGCGAACTCGACAGTGGGTTGGCGAGCTTCGAACTGTCCTTTGATGTTGCAAGAACTTGTGTCGCCGCCATCTTCGCTTGGGCAACCATGTCTCGTTGATATTGAAGTAGTTTACGCCGCACCTCGGAATCCTGCGCAGTACCGGAAGAAGCTGGAGACGAGCCAGCTGGTCTTATTGAGTCAATCTTTGCCGATGACGGCATAGACTTCGGAACTTGGTGCTGGTTGCCGTCGGTCGGGACCCTATTCCTAGCCTCGTAATTCGAAGGGTAGTATTTGCCTAGTGGCAATGACTGGTCATGAAACCCGCTGGGAAGGTAGGAGCCTACGCGAGGGCTCGCTGGAAGCTGTGGTGGTGCAGACGCGACAGATGATAGCGCAATGTTTTGACATTTCGAGCCATTGGGCTGCGATGATGTAGGAACAGCGTGCTCCTTGACTCCAGCCTTGGATTCTTGGTGAAAGGGATGCGTGCGATTTACTCGAATGCCTGGTTCCTCATGCTGTGGAAAGTAGCCCCTGCGAAGGCGGTCAGTGACACAACTCGCCTGTCGACGTCATGGTTTCGATCCATAACCATACCCTTTGAGATCACCACGGGCAGAAAGAGGCTCGGTAGGCGTCCAAGCGTCATTCGATGTCGTGTATAGGTTCTTGGCCCGTGGCAATGCGATATTGATCGGCTTACTATTGGATCGCGGACTGGCTGCCGGCGTTGACGTCGGTCTCTGACGTTCATCTAATAGCGGACGAACCACGTCAGCGGACAATTTGTGATTGGATACTTTTTAACCGAGCATAGATCGATCGTAGAAGGGAGAGTCTCAAGCCAAGAGAAGGTGATTAGAGCTGTTTTGGCAACAACGGATGGGCCCACGGCGCAATGTGCTGCCATGGTCGATGCACTACCCCGCGTTACCGAGCGAGCAGATGACCTCGCATGATCGAGAAAGGCATGGAACAATCCATTTCCATATCTAGCTCATTCTCGAGTCGAGACGGGCTGTACGGAGGAAGCGCAGCGACCGGAAGCGGGCAAGCGTGGGAAACAGGGCAGAGGGAGGGGCTGGCGGAAGAGGATCGTGGCGCACCGATGCCGATTGTGATGACGGTCGAGACCGTCGCCAGACTCGCTACCATCGGAATGGATTTGCTGACGGCATTTAAAGCCTGTGGTCCATCGGGCGGGGAGAAACAATGCATTCTGACTTCTTGTGCAAGCATAACAAAGCTTCTTGCAGCCTTGAAAGCCCTCATATCACCACGGTCGCTGGGGACACTGTCCCTGACCATGCCATCAGGCATCCAACAAGCTAGCCTTTCGTCTGCAGCTTTGAACTGCCGCAGACGTGGTACGCACCAAAGATAATGCACTCACCTATACAGCCAAATTCTGTTGACGATCGCGGCACCGGTGAGCCAGGGACGGAAGAGACGACCTCCCCTGGTTCGCCAGATGGACTCTGTGGCTGCGAAGACGGAGACACGTCGGTAAGAGATGAGTTGGAGATGGACCGACCGGGCATCGCAGGTCTTCGTCTTGGGGAGAGGAACGATGGTGACTTGAACGAGCGACCGAAGCTGGCCATAATTGCGGTGATGTCGGCTCGCGCGCCCCCGGCTGTCTCGGAGTAGGAGAACTGATGGACAGAGATGATGAGGAGAAGAATAGGCTGCTATGATCGGGAACTTCCAGTAATGAACTCGAAGGGCGGTGCCGAATGGATCGCGACTTTCGTTTCTCGGCATGCGACCGGGCCAAGCCGGACCCAGGTGATAGGATCACACGATTCCTCTCGCAAGAATGACCGGTCGCAGCGAGAGAGCAGCAGGAGCGGATTATTCTTCTGGTACTGTAGCCATAGAAACATCAAATTAGACGGATAAATCGCAATCGGGAGTCGTGGACGGGTAGGTCTCGATGGATACGTCAAAGTCCAAAGCTAGCCTGGGCGGCACGGGTAGACAGACAAACGCCGATTTGGCCCTCGTAGGCGAGCCAATTTGTAACAATGATTGGCTTTCAACAACACAGTGCATAAGGTAATAGGCGAAAATGAAAACAGAGAAAAGCAGGAATTGCAGTTGCTTTGGTTCATCAAACCCGGATGAAGGCCGAATGGAGGCGATGGTTTGTTGAGGAAGGCTGGCTTAGCCTGCAACGCACCACCTCTCCTGCGATAAGCCAACCTAGCAGGCAATCAGCAGTGAGGGCTCCGGCCGTACTTAACGCTGATCTCCTCTGGGCCCTGATTGCAGTGCGGAAGTGACACGCGACGGCGCTATCACTAGTATTCTGTGGTCTGTATGGATGAACGTATGTGCATGCGTAGGGTTTCCCAAAGGATGGCCTGACTGGCCGATGGAGACTCCCGGCGGTCGCAGATGTGGCGAGAAGGATGGGGCCTCTGCTGCCGTCGAGCGAGAAGCAGAATGAGGGGAAATGGGCGAAACAATTGTACCAAGCTCACGCTACGTATTATCGCACTGCCTGCCGGGGAGGGGACGGCAAAATGTGAGGCGCACTGACTGTGCGGTGTGTGTCTGCAAGATGAGTGAGGTAATAATTTCTCCGTCCTTTGATCCGTCAAAAGCGTATGTTCTCGTTGCAATCAACAATGCGAAAACGACTCTCTTGTATCACATACAAGTACGACTACTAATTCATCATGCCTGACTGATGAAAGTTGGTGGGTGGATGGAGGGGCGGACGGCTAGCTATCGAAAATGAGACCCTGGCGTCGGATCAGACTCGTGCTACTGCGACTCCTTAGAGAAGCGGTCTCTGTTTGTTGGTCTTTACCAGCCAAGTACTTGTGCAGGATAAGTCTGATCATCAGCCGTGTATTTTCTACAACTAAATCCGCCCAAAACTTTCCGGGCTGTCTGAGATTGCAGCGAACAGTTTCAATGTCATGTTAATTCTCACAATTGCTGCACTCTTGAATCTCAAGGCACGCGCTCGGCCGTTCGAATCCCAAAAGTCCTCGTATTACCACTCTGACCAGTACTGCGCTAAGCATCTCCCCGATGGTTTTGGATTCTTGATTATCCACTCCAGACTCAAACATGAGCGCGACCAGTGAATCGCGACCTGGTGTCGCGATGCTTCCACCAATACCCAGCTGCACAAATTGCCGCGATGAGCCACAGCAGAGCGTTTGCAAGGTCCACCCAGACTGCCGACTTCATCCGCTCAATGCCGTCGATGCCCTCGGAGTCTTCTTTGATGTACATCTAAGAGGTTCGCGTCAGCATGCATTGTCCGCATCGTGCAGTCGTGGTGCAGGGTGCCGGCCTCGAGAGGCTTACCGATCCAAAGACTCCGAACACTGCGATCCAGAGTATGAAGAGCACCGTGTTCCAGACAGGCGCGACGAAGCCTGCCACCCGCTGGATAAAGGGGACGAGATACAAGACACTCGTCACAGCCGAGAGGGCTCCTACGACCACCGCGTACACCCATTTACTGTCGCTGTACTTGTGCGCTTTGCGCGCATGGTCAATGTCCTGGCCATAGAGTCCACATACGGCAAGCGACAGCGCAAACGTAGCGATGTAAAGCACCGCAAATGCGATATAGCTCAGTGTGAAGTTCGCAAATCCCATCTTGTTGCCGTCCGATAATTGTATGTCGCACTGTCGTAATATGCTGTCGTAAAACTGACGAGAGGAAGCCGTCGCGGTCTATTAGTATGGTGGAAGAATTATGGAATGAGATCAACAGACGAAGCCACGGTTTGGGACGGAGCACGCGATTCGAGTAGGTCACGACCCTGTTCTTAATACTTCTGGCCCTAATTTTGGCGTCTGCCAGCTCGACGTTTGTCGCCTTCAAATGCCATGTGTCTGGCCCGGTTTGGTGATGGTACTGACGTCTGAGCGCCAATGACGTCGTTTGTCATTCTCCCTTGTCGGAAATTGGTTAGCTCCGAGAGTCCTTTCGCACACTTTGCACACCGCCGCCAATCACGCATCCGCCGGTCCTGAAATGGTGTGAAACTACCCGGCTCTACTATGTCATCTGCCTTTCGACGGATCTCTGGCCCGATTTGAGGTAAACAGGGAAATGTGCATCCATCAGACACGTCTGCATAAACGGCGTTAAGTCTCTGTGGCCAGGACGCTTGCGCACCCTTTGGCAAAAGGGAAGGATTGTAGCGTCTGGCAAAAACTTCGACCGCCGCAGGATTCGAACCTGCAGCCTCTAGAGATGATCATAAACCGAAATCTAACGCGCTGCCATTGCGCCAGGCGGCCAGAGATTAGTGAGCTTACTAATCGATGGAAATTGACCCGTATCTTATGAATATATAGTTAAGCAATCTGCCCTGCGTAACGACGTCACGGGGTAGACATCATCAGCTACAGATATGCCGCTGGCACGTGTGATCTAGGATCTAGACTATGGCCCGATCGTAATGCGAAAGCTGGCCCAGCTTCGCGTGCTGTCTGATATCATTTCTGCCTGTCTTGACTGAGGATGCTCGAGTGTGCAATATATGAATGATCAGGTGTGTGGAGGTTCATTTTGCTTTCTATGACAGCATTCTCTGAGTCCATACAAATATATATTATCAGCACGTGTCCGCAGTGCAAATACTGTTGCACAGGGTCAACTAAACACCGGACGGACGACATCCAATGCCGCACTGTCCACAAGGTGTGTTACCTTACGCGATGGGTAATTGTGCAGGGTAGGCTTTCTGGCATGATACGCAGAGCTCAAGTACGGAGACTGCCAGACGATGGGCAATTCACCACAACTCTGGTTCATACAGCTATACTTCCTACCAGAACTTGAATTTGCCGTATATGGGGTCCTGGATTAGTCCCAAAGCAGGAGCCATCTCCTCTTTTTGAGCCACGCAGAGCTCAGCGAGCGGATTGCTTATCGTCAAGATACGAGGAGGCAATCTACTACCCTGAAATTAAATTTGCTGGCTGCCAACAGGCTATTCGGCTTGAGCGTCTTGACTCATGTTTATGCATCTATAATACAAATTTTGTTTGACATCAAAATAGTACACGACCAACGTTCTTTCAAGTCCATCGATATCGTCCGTCCTCATTATGGGACAGAGGTAGGAATCTTAACCTGTCCCTTCCTCCTGTCCTGGTGAGGTGCTCCATAGCGCCATCCAACACCCCTCCTGGCTCTGCCTGTCCTTCCGACGTCATCAACGCTGATGTCCTTGATTCGGAACTCGTATCGATCCGTGTTGACCTTGGATACCTTGGCTTCTTCGCGCTTCTGCTTATCGGCGAGCAGTTGAGCAATCGTTTGCTCCTGCTCCTGGGCCTGCTCGCGGAACTCCTGAAAACTCTCTTCTCGCGTCTTGCCTTTGATGACTGCTTTCTCCATTTCGATCAGTTCTGGCTGACGCGAGATCTTGTCTGCGGAGAGGATGGAATCGTGAAACGCTTTGGCGGCATCTTTGCGTGTGAATTGTCGCGACTCGGAAACGGGGACGTATAGTTGTTGCATAGTAAGCTTGTGAACGTGAATCTCATTGATTGGCTCATGAGGCGGGTTGTCCTCGCCCTCGACGTAGCGGGTCTTTGGAAGCATAGACATAACGGCCTGCGCATACGGGATCGCAAGATCCTTTCCCTTTTGAACTGTCAGTCATGGCCAGCGAGCACAGTAGACAGTATACACAAGAGGTGGGTGCCGCAATTCAGACTGAAAGCGTTTATAACCAGCAAATGGTCTTCAAGACTAATCGAAAATATTGCAATAGTCTCATCATGATAGGGCAAAGCGCAGTAAAAACAAGTGAAGGAATAACTCACAGATTGCTCCCACTGCCGCTGCACTTCTTTGAGACGCACTACTGCAGCAACTCTCCTAACGTCAATTCCCATCTCGGCCGACACCTCCTTGATTGATCGTCCCTTCTCCATGATATAGCTCCAAATCAACTCTCGAGTCCTGTCGGTAAGTACCGGCTGACTGCGGAAGAGTGGGTTGTTTGGAAAAGGCTGATCGTCCAGTTGGCCGAGATAAGATGGTCCACCCCTGGGTTCGCGGACACGCCTAGCTTGCGGACCTTTGAGCCACTGCATCATGGTAAAACGCTGTTTTGACATCTTCTCGCAGCATGTTGTAGATGTGAAAGACCGTGAGGTACCTGAAGGGGCTGGTCGTGCGATCGTGTTGAGGACTGAAAAGGACACGGTTCGAACTTTGGGAGCCATGATTGCGAACGCACACAGCGCAGCAGGCGCTCAGCGCGCCCTTTAATGCAGTGAAAGACAAATACAAAACCAGAATGAAAGAAGACTCAGAGCGCGCCTGGATGTTGTACGCGAGCTGACCTTGATCACGGTGGTGGTGCGCAGCATGAACTATGAGCGCAAGTTTGGTCCAGGCTTGAAAATTCCGGCTACGAGGTACCTATCCCCGGCCATATATTTTCCCGCCCCGAACGTCCATTCCAAGCTAGCTCCCGCGGCGAGAACATTATTAACTGAGGCATAGTATGCTCACATCGAGCGCGTACTCGCACTAAATTGGTACTATGTCAGAGTTTGTCTTTACCCCAAAATTAAGCCTGTATCTTCCGAAGATCGCCTACCCACCCTTTACCATATTGTAACTAAAGGGTTCACTACATCCCCAATGCCTTTCGAAGATCCTCTGCATCCATGGACGACTGTACAATACCCAAACTCTGAATGCTTTATCGCTATGCATACAAAGCAGTAACAAATGAGACTATCACGACCAAGTACAGTGTGGTCTTAGTGACTCTTGCTGCAAGGTGCAATGAGATGATAAGGTCTATGAGGGGTATATCATGACCCCGACGTAATGGTTGAAGATCTGTTCTTCTTGGTCTTGGTTTTCGCCGCGGCTGCTGCGACTGCTTTTTTGGCAGTCTCGCTCTCTTCGGCGGCCTGCGAGAAGTCCTTCCACTTCCTCCAGCCATCAAAATCAATCAGAGCTTGCATACAGCCCCATTCCATCACCTTGCGCTCAAGCCAGACGAAGTTCACGGGCTGTGGAGAGTGGTTAGCAAAGAAGGCGATCGGATTAATAAACGCAGTCACCGACACATACCTTGGTCAGGAAGTCATTGCAGCCAGCGGCCAAAGCTTCGTGCCTGTCGCTTTGCAAAGAGCTTGCCGTCAATGCCACGATAATGACCGGGCTCTTGAACAGTGCCAAGTTTTCCAGTTTATCTTGATCTTTTAGCTCAGCGCTGCCATCGTCCAGCACACTATCCGGCGACGATGAGAATACGCCGATAGAGTTGACGCGCTCCAATCTTCTGATCTCCCTAGTAGCGTCCAAACCATTCATTACTGGCAACTGAATGTCCATCAGAACCAAATGAAAACCACCAGTTCTCCATTTTTTTACAGCGTCGCGACCGTTCATCGCTGTCTGCCATCGGACTTTGAGGCGCTTCACGAAGGCCTCAAGCAGCCTCAGATTAATCGGGTTGTCTTCCACGATCAGGACGTTTATGGGAGGTACGCCGCCGTTGAGCATGCCTTGGGGCAGCGTTGGATGTTGTTCACTATTCGGCTTCTTCGTTCGTTTACGCACGGCCGTCGGACGAGGTGACTGTGTCCGGACGGGCGGTGTTGCGCTTCGAGCGATAGGTGCTTCCATCGATGTCGGAGACTTTGGCAAGGGGGGTGCGGATGGTGGATGCACCGGCTGATCTGAGGAGTTTGAATGAGTTCTCGAGTGCGAGGGTCGAGCCAGATGATGTTGTATACCATGGGAAGTTGGGGCTCCAGAGCCAGGAGCTGTGCTAGATGCACCATTTGCCAGAATAATGGGTGAAGAAGTGTGAGTACGGCCCAGTCGAGGTCGATCCGGCCGGTCTTTATACGCCCTTCGCGCGCCGCCGCCAGGAGATGGAACGGGAGGAATATGGCCAGTGCCAAGAACCGCAATAGAATGATGGCCTGACGAGACATTGTGCGCCGCCGGAACGGCAAGTGGGAGGTGAGGCGATGAGCCGCCTGCCACAGGTGGGAAGTAGCCCTCGCCCGCCTCAGATGGTCGGCCATCTTCGGTATAGTACATGTTGATAGGTGCCCGTGGGGATGCCTTAGGTGTTCGCCTGGGAATGTCAATGATCAGAGCCTCATCGACGGTCTGTCCCCCGGGAAAGTAAGCCTCAAGAGTTCGACACATATGTTCCTCGGGTCCAAGGGTGCGTTCTTTCTGCTGTTGCTCGCGAGGATGGATTCGTATTGTAAGGTCAGGCGAGTCGAAATTGCGTCCAAGTGAGTTGGCGTACTTGCGCAAGATCATGTCGCGCACATCATCTACAAGATCGTCTTCGTTTATGGGTACCAGTGTAGCAGAAGCGCCCGGACGCTTGACCCAGATTTTCCGAGTGGTCATGGTGGCATCAGGTGGCATGCCACCTTCGCCTTGTGCGCGCGGTGCGGGTTGTAGGAACGACGAGATGAAGTTTGCCTGTCGGTTTGATAAGAGACTGTGGCGTCGAGCGGGATCTTGTGGTCGTGGACAAAAGGAAGACTTCTGCGCGAGATTCTCCGTCACAGAAATGCCAGGAGATACCGGTTGCGGTGCTGAGCTCGACTGGCTGGGCGCATCGACGGCTGCGTGAAGCGGATGGTGGGCGGTGCGGCGATTGTGTGAGATTTGTTCGTCTTCTTTTGCGTCTCCAGTCTTTGGAGCCAAGTCTTCAGCGTTCCTTGTATCTGTGACGGCTGTATTAGGGATTGTGCGGTCACCGTGTGAGATGTTTGAGGCGTAAGAAGCTTGTTCGTGGATCCTGTGCAGGCTTGAGATTGGCGGATGGCTGTGAGACTGAAGGCAGGCAGAATCGCGATGTTGGCCGGACGTGGCTGGTGCTGTGGCACACATCGAGCTCGCAGCCACAGTTGTCGATCCAGTCGCAACATCCAAGGTTCCCTGTGATGCAACTTGCTCGTGCTGATCTGCTGGATCTGGTGCCGACGCAGCTGAACCCTGGCGTGACTCTAACGGCAATTCGACCGCATCTTGATTGCAGTGTGCGGTTGTCGGCCTTGACCGCGGAGGGAGGCTTTGTGTCGGTTTGGGCGAAAGGAGCTTGCTCTCCCGAGGCGACGAACCTTGTTGACTCGCTGCCAGACTTGGGAGCAGGCTCTCGCTCGTTAACGAAGAAGACTCCCCTTTTCCGCTTCTGCTTGATGCGAGCGAAGGCGCAGTAGATGAAGAATGGCGTCGCTTTGATAGCTTCGCACGGATGCGAGACGCGATGTCTACCATGTCTACACGCGTATCATCAATACAGTCGTACCTTTTAAAGCGGGTAGTCTGTTGGAAAGGAATAAGAGTGAAAAGCAGTATTCGTGTTGGGCGTCACACTAAAGCAGCAGCTTGCATGACAGCCGTTGACGAGGCGCTTCTTCCTGGGCTCGACACGTGTATGATAGAGAACAGTGCGTCACGAATGGCTAGCTGGCGGTGAGGCTCTCCAAGCTGCTCGAGAATTGAGATAGCTGATACCCTTGGAATCGTGAGACTTTGTAATGCGAGCGCGCGCCTACCCGTCGACAAGATGGGACATTTATGACGGAATTGGTATGTAGATACGTTGCCGCGTATGTCTATCAAACACTGCCTAAGGGGTGGTTCGTGATCCCTGGCAATCTCCCGCACGCAGCCCCATCGGCGATGGGCTGTGCCTGTCTTGTGCTCCTGTCGACAACGCACCTAGCTACTCGTTGCAGAGATAGGGGCAACGGCCTCAATACATAAGGGTGAACAAACTGAAATTGGTAGAAGAGCAGGTATCAATTTGTCCATTGGAGTGCGATGAGAAGACGAGGGGTGTGAGATAAATCGGAGGTTTCCGTCCGCCGACAACGGCCTGTGTTCGCGTCAACAGTCACGTGCTGGGACAGCGTCGTCGTCCGAGTTGGGTCAACATCACCGACGTCGCGACTCACGGCACCTATTGTCATCGTGAAGATGACTCCAGTGTTACGAAGGAATCCGCGAGAGGACAGGATCAAGGTCCAGAATCGTCGGCGCGGATACCTGGAGCGCAATTCATCATATTTTGATAATCTTGACCATGAGCTCGCAGGTCGGTCTGTCCTTGTTCTCTCATTCAATGACTCCAGCGACTGACGCAGCGTCAAGCGCCCGCTCTTTACGAGCGTCTCGTGAAACGCTTCCAGAGTCCCGATGAGCGCGCATCAGAGGTCAAGGCCAAAGGTTATGGGAGAGCTCTCGAGGCAGACTTGCTCCGTAGTGAGGATAGGCTGGCTGGCCTTCGAGAAGTACCGTCGAGTCGCAAACCTGAGGATCAGGCATTTATACAAAACGGTCTCGAAAACGACTGGGATCAACCAGTCAACGACAAGACAGATGGTCTTCGACTCTGGCATTCCTTTATCGCGGATCGTTTCATTCGTGGCATGGATCACGACTTCAACTACGCCGCTGTAGACTCCAATGAGGACTACAATCTTATCGCACAGAGAGAAGCACAGGACGCTTGGTTTGACGACGAAGAACCAAGCCTAGTGAATAGGTCAATCGGTTCTGGGCTTGCCCCACGAGGCGGCGAGACTGGCATACAGGACTTTTGAGGTAATCCTGTTCGCCAGCAGAACCACCTTGAGCGGACGTGTGGCAGATCGTTGCGAACTGTTCCTTTATTTTTCCTGCTCTGCCTATGTGTCATTAATGCCATCTACGGCGGAACGGACTGGTTAAAGGCGCCTAATGGTCACGGTTGAACGGGTAAATTCATGAACGTTGATGCGCCGCAGTATGGGCCGAGGGAATGGATAAATCGGATAATATTGACACATGCATATCCTATCGCACCATGTCCCACTCGCCCGGCGCAACGGGCCTGTCCCTGCGATGAAGTTTGAAGCCGTCTCGAGAACGAGGGGCCGCGGGGTCGGATCCCAGCATCGCGGTATATAAGGTCCAACCACCTGCTTCCGTTTCGAGTCGCTCACTTCTGGCTTTCCACACAGTGACCTATAAACTTTTTCAAATACCGAAAGCTGGTGTGACAATCGCTTATCATGGCGCCTCTCATCACTTCCACCTATACAGCCGACCCTTCGGCCCATGTCTTCAACGGCAAAGTTTACATCTATCCGTCTCACGACCGTGAGACCGATATTCAATTCAACGATAATGGAGACCAATATGACATGGCGGACTACCATGTGTTCAGCGTTGACGAGCTCTCTCCACCAAGTGAGGTTACCGATCATGGAGTTGTCTTGAAGACCGAAGATGTTCCTTGGGTTTCGAAGCAACTTTGGGCTCCAGACTGCGCCGAGAAGAACGGAAAATACTATCTCTACTTCCCGGCCCGCGACAAGCAAGGCATTTTCCGGATTGGTGTCGCTGTTGGTGACAAACCAGAAGGTCCCTTCAAGCCTGAGTCCCAGCCTATCAAGGGAAGCTACAGCATCGACCCCGCATGCTTCGTCGACGACGACGGGAGTGCATACCTCTACTTTGGAGGGCTCTGGGGCGGACAGCTGCAGTGCTATCAGAAAGGAAATGATGTCTTCGACGCGGAGTGGCAAGGTCCCAAGGAGGTCAGCGGGGAAGGAGTTCCATCACAAGGTGCGAGAGTTGGCAAGCTTACCGAGGACATGCTTCAGTTCGATGGTGAAGTTCAAGAAGTCACCATTCTTGCACCAGAGACAAATAAGCCCATCCTCGGTGACGATCACGACCGTCGATTCTTTGAGGCGGCGTGGATGCACAAGAAAAATGGCACATACTACTTCTCCTATTCTACAGGAGACACTCACTTTCTATGTTACGCAACTGGCACGAGTCCCATGGGACCCTTTACGTATGGGGGCAGGATCTTGGAGCCAGTCCTTGGTTGGACCACGCACCATTCGATCGTCGAGTTCAAAGACAAAACATACCTTTTCTACCACGACTGCGAGCTGAGCAAGGGTGTTGACCATCTAAGATCGGTCAAGGCGAAGGAAATCCACTACGATGAGGAAGGTAAGATCAAAACCACAACAGCAGACTAGAACATTCTTGTAGCATAATATAATAATGCGCATTGCTTTTTGAATCTACGCGCCTAGCCACCACTTTTTGAATGTTTTGCTTGAATAAGGTTATTATTATACTAGCTTAGCTTTTAAAATTGAAGAAAAAATGCAATATAAGTACTTTTTTTTTTAAAAAAAAAAAAAAAAAAAAAAAAAAAAAAAAAATGGGGGGGGGGGGTTATTTTAAAAAGAAGTAAACAAAAACAGAGAAAAAGAAGAAGACTTAATATAAAGAAATACTAAAACTACATAAAAGAAGAAATAAAGAAAAAAAAAGTAATATATAAAAAGATAGCTTTAAATATATTAAGTGTATAAGTGCTTTATTTAAGCTAAGTAAGCTACTATGCTATAAGAAAGTAAAGTAAACTAAATGCATTTTTAATTAACAAATAAAATTTCCGCTTGAATCGTATTATATATTTTACTGTACTACTAGCTATTTGCATACAGTTTCTTTATACTAATATAAAAGAGAAAACTGTGCCTAAAGAGGCTAGATAAAAACATATGAAGCTTATATATGTTAATACTTTAACTTTTTTTTAGTTACAGTACCTGGGACTTATTATCTAATAATATAATTTAATCTTATAATAAGCCGATTACTACCTTAGTATAAGCTTTGGTTTGTTAAATAGTTGCAGTCCTTCTTACTTAATTTATACTACTGGCATATAATATAGTAGCACTTCTAAAAGCTTACTTTTTTATAGTTATAGCGAAAGATGCTAAAGTAGTACTAATAGACTAGTTTTTATTGAACACAGCTTCAGCAAAAACCTTATCGAGGTGTTTATGAATTAGAAGAGCTGGCAATGGTCTAAAACAGCTATTAATAGTCTAGAACAGCTACTGCTAGTTTAATGTAGCTGCTAACAGCTTATAGTAGCTGCTAATAGTTTATAATAGCTAGTAGCAGTTTGTAATAGCTATTATTAGTTTAGAGCAGCTATTGTAATAAGTATATATAGATATTAATAGCTTAATATATTTTATATTTATTTAAATGAGTAAAAATTAATTGAAAACACTGTTCAACATAGTTTTATTTTTTTACTACGCTTTCTTATATTATATGATGCTTGCTAGTAACTATTAGTAGCTATCATAAAACAATTCCTTTTCTCTACTTTATGTAACAAAGAGAAATAGCCATTTCTACAGCAACTTTACTTGCTTTATTGCTGCAACTGCCCTGCTTTTTCATTGCAACAGTTTTAATATACATTTAGGTTAGCTAAGTGATAAATAAATATTTATTTATTTATGATACTACTTGAGAGCTATTGCTATATAGTACTTCTATAATACTTAAGAGGAAAAAAACTATACTAAAAGCTAAGTAAAAACCTTTCTTACTACTATATAAGCTATATATCTAAACTATAGTAAGGGTAAACTATGTTTTTTATAGGCTTATAGTACGAATATATTATTATTTATATGTAAATAAGTAGTATAGTTTTAATCTATATATTTTTTGAAGTAAACTCTTTAATTCTGTAAAACTAAATAAGAAAAGGTTTTATATTTCTTATTATATTAAATTAAGTAAGCTATAAGGCTAAAATATATATATTAAAAGTATTGTAAGTTCATTAATTAAGCTAAAAAGTTGTTTTAATAGTTATAGTAATTATTGAAGTACTTTTACTAAGGCTAGTTAAAGAACTATATTACTAAAATATATATTTACTTTAGTTTTATTTTTAAAAAAAAATAGTTTTCTTTTAACTAAGTATTTTTTTAAAAAGAGTAGCTATGATGCATTCTTTACTTTAGTAAAGTGCTTTCTTATTATAGTGTAAGTATAGTCTTATAATAAGTGTAACTTTTTATAAAGTATATATTAATTTAAAGCTATATATTCTTCTTATAGCTTAAAAAGCTATATTTATTATAATAAAGTTTGCTAAAATAAAACTTAACAGTATACTTAAATTTAAAATTAGTGTAATATTAGCTAAGCTATAACTTCTTTAAGTAAGGTTTATACTAGTAAGCTTTACACTAGAAAATAAAACTATTATTATAAAAAAAAGCCTATGTAACTAACGTAATATATATAATTAATAGCTTTTATGTTTTATTGCTATATTAGATTTATAGTTAAGCTGTTTTTATAGTAGCAATCCTTAGATTAGAAAACTTAACATTTTTAGCAACCTTTAATAAATTATCAAGTATATATTATTACTAAAACTTTTTTATAATAACTATATAAAAGGCACAGTATAGCTATATACTAATACTAAAAGCTGCAGAAACTTAAGTTATATCTTAATTGACACTTAAAGCTAAAGCTTTAAAAGTAAAGAGTAGTATGTAGTTATTACTAAGTAACTTGTAAGCTACTATGATATTAAGCTAGCCTTATAGCTTATTTATAATAGTAATAGTAATATATAGTTTTTAGCTTTATAGATATACCTTTTTAGTTTTTTAGACTATCATTTTACACTTAGTATAGAATATACTAACTTTAAAAAAGTATAAAGGTAAACTACTAAAAGTAGTATAATTAGTTTTATAGTTTAATAAAAGGAATTAGCGTATTTAAAAAAGCGTTATAGCTTTAACTTATATATAATACACTTTTTATTTAGTTTTTATATCACTTTATTTACAATTTTATTAATTAATTCATTTATAATATTAGTTAAAAAAGAGTAGAATCAAATAAGTAACAAGTATAGCCAAAAGCTATATTAATACTGTGAAAAGATTAGGCTTGGCTTAAGAACCTTAGACGCTACGTTACTAAATGTAGTTTAGATTAGTGTAAGAAATGCTAAGAATTTACATAACTTAAGGTTAAACTGTGTTTAGAGTGTTTGTAGGTACTATACTAATACGTATAAATAGAATCTTCTAATATGTGTTCTAACTAGCTTTTAGTGTTAAAGCTTCTATAGAATTGTGACTATCAAAAGTTTTTGAGCTCATATAAACTCCTTAATATTAGCTTAAAAACTTAATAAAATGTTAATATAAAAACAATAAATAAATAAAGAAAATAAAGCTTTTTAAAATAATATATTTATAGTAACTTGATAGCTTTTTATAGTTAAGAAATTAGCAACTAAACTTTGCGCTTTTAAACACTATAATAATAGAAGATTTTAATTACTATCATAATATAATAGACCCCCTTTTTACGCTTAATTCTACAATATTCACGCGCGAAAACAACCCTTATATTGCACTTTATATACGCCTAAAAATAGCCTTATAATATGCGTTTTAGAAGATTGTTATGCTTAAAGCAATTACTTTAGATTATATAGTTTGCTATACTCTTCTTAGCATATTTCTTTGCTACGCTTATTATATAAAGCTTTTTTATAGGAAAGGCGTAGTATTTGAGGATCTATTTTAAATAAAGAAAGATACTTATTACATATTAATTTAATAGCTTATAATTCATGTAGGATTAAAGGCTATGTAATAAAGAACTATAAGTAAGAAAATAATAGTATTTTATAAATATATGTGTTTAATAAAGTATAACATAATATAGCAATTTGCTTTTATATAAGCTAGCTAATAGCTAAGAGAATCTTTAAAAAAAGTGCTTGCTATAGTATATGTTTTATATGAGGCATTTATTTAAATGCCTAATAGTACATACGTTTTTAGTAACATTATATTGTTGCTAAAGTGCTATGCCTTTACGAAAGCAATTAAAGCAATTAATAGCATACATTTCATAGCATTTATACTAAAAGTAAAGTAGTTGCAATATTAGTTGCAAAAAAAGCTATCTTATAGAATGTATTTACTGCTATGTCCTTTAGTAGCTACTTCTTATATATAATACCTAGTATAAAAAGCTTAATTTCAGACGCTTTTTTAATTTAGTAGGCTGTCTTTTAGAGCTTTTTTATACCTTTAGAGACGTTTATGCTTAGAAATACTAGCTTTAAAAGCTAAAGAATTAGCGTATTAACCCCTTTTTGAAACAGTTAATATTACTTATAAGAACAGAGCTAAATAGGGCTTTAGCTAAAGAATATAAAAGAGCTATATAATCTATAGTATTTATAGCTTAATATAGTAATAAAATATGCATTTAACAGGCTAACCGCTAATGAAGGATTGTTTAAGCTACTATAGCTAAACATAGCCTTAAAACGTAGTTTTATATGATGTTTATGATAATAAGGCTTTGCAATTTTATTTTAATAGATAAGTATATGCTTAATAAGTATATTACGAAGGAAAATAGCGCGGTACTTACTTACTAATAATGTACTATGCAATTACTATAAAATAAAGCTAATAAAAAGGTCTAGAGGAAAATAAAAGGGCAATTACAGGTGTAGATTAAAGACAAGTTGTTGTATAACTATTAGAAAGCGCTAAATATAAGGCAAATTGGAATGGATATATATAGAATTATAATAAAATAAAGGCTCTATTTAAGCTTTATATTATTAGCTTTAACTAACTAACAGTCTTTAGAATGGTTTAGTTAATATACGCAACCTTTTGCTCTTTTATGCGGAAAGTGTTCTATACTATAGAATAAGTATATGCTTTTAAAAGCTACTCTATCATTACTATGCCTATATTTAGCAATATACCTTTAGGTTATTAAAGCGCATCTATAATTGCTACTATTACTTTATTATTAGAAGACTAAATAGTTTAGTATTGCTACTAGATTATAGAGCGCGTTTAGGATATTAGTTTTCTACAACTTCTAACTAGCGTTTTAGATTGTAATATTAGCAAGGAGGTTGCAAAGAAGCTATAGAAAGGAGGCTTAGAGGTTAATCAATTGTTAGTAATAGAGGAAATGCTCTTAGAATGGTTGGAATCACTGTAATTGCGCACTAAGACAAATAACCGTCAAGATCTAGTAATACTTAGTGTATTCCTTACTATATCTTATATTTTTATAATATTATTTCTAGCTATAAGATCTTTTGTGAATATATTATAAGAAGTTTATATTATAATATCTTCTTTTATACTTAATTTGAGCTTTATACTACTTCTTACAATCTTCTTACTAATATTATTAAACCTTTCTTTTACTCTTACTTAAATATTATTAGATACATTAAAGCAATTAGTCTTAGCATTATATTTTAATCTTGAATATAGCTTTGAGAGCTTCAAAAACGCGCTAATTACGCTTTACATAATTAACCTTAGCGTCTATAGTCTTATATATATACTTACAATAAATTAGGAACTAGCTAGTTAAGTAAATAGCTATATCTTTAAAAATAGGTCTTTACGCTTTTATAGTAGCAAGATAACTTAAGTTATTGTTATATGCGTTTAGTAGATAGAGAGTAAATGCTGTAAGCTCTATAGCACTTCATGATAAGTATAATCAGAAGCGTTATAGTGTTTATTATTGCAGCTTTTAATAGTAAGAAGGCTTATATTAAGAACTATATTATAGAAATATTGTTAAGTTTATATTAAAAGTTATTTTTAATATTAGAAAAGAATATTTTAAGATTGAAATTAGCAAATTTAAGTGTAATTAAATGTATTTCTAATTATAATATATTGTTTTCATATATTCTTTTTAATTATAGATAGTATTAATTCTTTGAATAATAAGATAGATAAGTAGTTATAAAAAGAAGGGCTTTACTTTCTACTTTATGCATCAAGTTATAATTATAAAGGTGTAGAAATAGTGTAGAATAGTACAAAGGTATTTTCATTACTATGCATAACTACGAAGGTACCTACAGGGGGTCTTAGGTTCTTGAGCTGAGGCCAATCTTTTCACAGTATAACTGCTATTACTATTAGCGCTTATATAAAAGAAAGCGCCTTATTAAAAACAATGTTAGTAAATACATTATCAACTATAAATTTTCTACTTTTAACAAAAAGCTACACTATTTTTAGGTTAATTTTACTGTTTTACTATTTGATTATTAACTTTCTTGGAGAATAAGCGATTTTTACTCTCTTTTTTTTTAAGAAGGCTTTAAGCTATACTTTTTACTATGATAAAACATTATAGCGTCGTAGCTATAGTGCGCTAGTATAGAGGTATAGAATTAAGCCTAAAGAACTTAATAATAGTATTAGTTCAAATTTCAATGTAATCTAAGACTGTAAGGCGAAGGTAGGGCTTCCCTTGTGGTGTTAGCAAAGGTTGCTTCATATTTGTAAAACTTGAATATTTTTTAAGTCTTGCTTAGCTAAATAGTATATTTCTATTTAATTCCTTTGATTCTTTTATATTATGTCAAATTTTGAAAATGTACTTAAAGCTTTACACTATGAGATAAAAGCCAATAATTGATGCACTTTAGAATAATGTATAGCTAAATACTACATAGATTCTAATGCAACATAAGAAGACGTATAATAAATACATATATGTAAGTACTATTAGCGAGTATTTATTTTCTTTTCTTCTTTGAAGCACCCGAACAATAGTATATTTTAATTCAACTTATTGTATTAGCTAACCACTTTAAACATAAGTTTATCGTATATCCTAAAAGTATCTAAGTATACTATGCTCCTAAGCTTATAGTTTTAACTAATTTTTATTTTAAATGGCCTCATCAAAAGTAAAGAAATGTAACATCGCTAACTGTACCCTAGGATTATGTTTATATAGTTGTTATATATTCTGGTACATAGTTATGGGGTATTAGTTGTACAGTTATATAGTGTTATATAGTTTTATAGTGATTTTTAATTGATAGAAATACGTATTAGTATTTGTGTATTTGTATTTCAATAAATACATATTTGTATTTATACTTAAGCAAATACAAATACAAATAAATATGAGTACAGTATATTTGTGCAAATGTAAATACACTGATGTATTAACCTTATCTAGATATAAATACGTACTTATATCTAAGCAAATACGTTAAGGCAAATACACTCACAAACAAATACGTCTTTGTGCCAACCCTGGTAGAAAGTAGTCAGCTATATTTATATGTGTGCTTTAGCTTTTTATAAGTAGCGAACAGTGAGACAGCTTGTAGTTCAATATAATATCAGTCTAAATAGTACTATGAATGCTGAAAGTAGCTAAAACAATGCACTTTCTTTTAATAACTAGCTATTAGAATTTTAAATGAAGAAGAGGAAAAAGTTTACGTTTACATAAAGAAGTTAAAACCTATATATAATAGTAAACAGAAGTTTTTACAAGCTTAAAAAACATCAAACTAAATAGCTAACTATAAGATGAATACTTATATTATGCTACTTTAGCGTAGTATGACATCGCTACTATAGTATAGGCTGCTAGCTATAAGCGTAGTCTACAAGCTAAGCCTAACAAGTTATAAGGAAATAAACTTTATTTTATATACTATAGCAGGGTTGGCAATAAGTACAAATCTGTGTATTTGTATTTGCTTAAATATGTATTTGTATTTGTATTTGTTTTTGTCTTAGCAAATAAAAATACGCAAGTGTATGAAACTTAAACAAACACAAATACAAATACACTTAACTGTATTTAAGTAAATATAAATGCACTAGTGTATTAAACTTGAACATATTTTTATATGTAACAAATACAAACATATATTTTTGTATTTATCTAAATATAAATGTATTTAGACAAATATGAATACTAATATATTAAACTTAGATAAATATAAATACGTACTTATATTTAAGCAAATACGCTACGACAAATACAAATGTATAAGTGTATTGAAGTTGTCTAAATACAAATACAAACAAATACGTATTTGTGCTAAACCTATACTATAGTACACCAGCTACAAGAATAACATCTTAGCAAATAGTTTTTAGTATCCATAAACTTATTATTACTAAAGTATATATATAACGTATAGAAAGACAGAAGGGCTCTTATAGCTACTTCTTATATTAGATGAACCCTTAACTTTACTATCAAAAGATTTTGTACGCTTAATACTTGTATTAAAAAGCTATAAGTACTTATCACTAATTTCTAGTCACCTAACTAAGCTTATGTGCTTTAAATCTTCAATATTTATAAAGGTATAAATAATATACAAGGTGTTCTCACTAGTAGTTTAAAAAATATAGATTTCTAAAGTATATTATGTTAAATGTAAAGCCCAACTAAAAAAAGGACTTTTAGTGAATATGATCACAGTTTGAACGTATAGGAAAGTCTTTGTTACTAGCTGATCATCTAAAAATGAATAAAAGCATAAGTGTACAAATTAAAAAGTGTAGGTAGCCCTACAAATAGTTATGTTCTTTACTTAAAACGACTAAGTAAGGGTTTTACCAATAACTTAGTATATACTAGACAACTAAAATTTCTTAAGAATAAACATAAGCCTTTGCTTAATTATAAATAGTTGAAATAGGTACTTTCTCAAGTGTCCAACATTATTTAACATACGATAAAGCTTACTCAAAAAAGAGGGCACTTACATAAGTAAAGAGAACAAAAAAAGGCTTGACTTTAGAATACTTTGCTATTATTTAAGTATTATAAAAAGTATCGAAATAATAAGTCTTGCTCTACTAAAACGTTTTGCCTAAGCTATATAGTTGAGCTATTACGATAGAATATATAATAATATTTATTACACCGCTGGCACAAAGGCACGCGGTTCCTCTATACTACCGCTAGGGAGAAAACCCTCTATATACAGTTTAGTGTGTAGCTACTGCGTAGGTATAGTAGCTGCGCCTTACAGCTCTTAATAGATAAAAAGAGTAAGCGCCTTACTATACAAACCTACGCTCTTAGCTTAAGAATAAAAATAATAAACAAAAAACCTATAAATTAGAACTAGTATAGCTACATATAGTAGACGTAATAAGTCTATACTACGCTTATATTACTTATAGCTACCTATAAGCGCATTTATGCTAATAATAGTATAAGCTAAAGCAATGTTTAGTAAAGCGCATAAAAAGAGCTTGAAAGGCTAAGTTAGTTACGCATCTTGCTAGTCTACTACTTTAAGCATAGCTACTTAAGGTACTTTAGCTAGATAGCTGTGTAAGTAAATTTTACTAGCTAACAAAAAGATAAAAAGCAGCTAAAGATTGCCTTAGCATGCATTAAGCTAGTAAGCAGCTAAAGTAGGCGCGCAGTAGCACCTACTCTTATTTCTTAACTTGTGTGTAGGCACTTAGTAACTGCGTTTAAGCATATTAAATAGAACAGCTACTAGTAGCTACGAAAATAGCCGCTTCTTTAACAGCTGTTTTAAGCCTAGTTAAAGCCTTAAAAAAGGGTCTAAAGTAGACTTACCAAGGCAGTTATATAATGCTTTTTTTTCTATTTTTTTTAATTAAGTAAGTTTAGCTTTTTTTCTTTACTTTAGTTATAATATAATCTTAAGTTTATAAATTAATACTGCTTTTACACTGCCTTTGCTTTTACTTTTTAAATAACTTAATAATGTAAGTCTACTATAGATCTACTGCAAGATAAATCTAATATTCATAGGAGAATAGCTAGCAATAACAACGCTAACACTAACAGTTCTAGTTTAGCTTCGCCCCAGAGCGAGCCCAAGCTAAAGAAGCAAAAGACTAGCACTCTAAAGACAACTATGAAATATATAAATATATTAACGAAGGAAGGAGGTATATTAAAAACAAGTAAAGTATAAGGTTATAAAACTAGTAATACTATCAATGGTACATCTTAATATACTTAGTATAATACATAGTATCTTTAATATAGGCTTAATAAAACAAGCCTTGAAGAACAAGCGTTTTATATATTCAAGTAAGTTAAGAAGTGATTTGTAAGACTTAAAGTAGCAAAAAACAACAAAGTATATAAAAGTAAATGAAAAGTTGAAAGTAAAAAAGGTATTCTAAGCTAAAAACATAAGCAGAAGAGAGCTAATAAAAAGTGTTCTTAAGTAGTAAAAATAGCTAGAACTTTTGTAACAACTACTACAGCTACGTAGAAACATAAAGCTACTATAATAATTTTAAGAAAAGAAACATTAGAATATAGTAGTTCAATAAGAGAAGTTAAAAATAAAAGTTAAATAAATAACGTATAAAAGTATCTTTATTTCATTATGTTTTTATGTTAGTTAGTTACTTACTATCTTTCGTTTAAGTTTTATTACTAAAGAACATTCTTACCTTACTAAGAAAAGACTTTATAGTCAAGAAAGGTGATCTAGCTATTGCTAGCAGCTTTATAAGCTAAGAACTTCTTATTAGTATCACGCCTGTTATCATTAATATTTTATATAATATCTAGCTAAGAAAAACTAAAATCTCAAAAGGTAAAAAGCATAGTATAAAAGGTTTAGTAGTAAATAGTATTACATAGCTTAAAGGTAGTAGTATTAGCTTATCTAGTTTTTTTTTTAATAGTAGACTATTCCTAGAGCTACTAAAGCTTAGAGAAATGTATATAACTTAACTTAGGCTTTACGTAGACTAAACCTTTGGTAAAATAAGTATTTAATTCAGGAGTAAAATAGATAAATAGCAATAGTAGTTCATTAAAAGGTAAAAAACGCATGTAGTTAGTAAAGATGTAAGCTAATGTAATGAAGTACTAAGAATTTTAGTAAAAAGGAGTAGTAACTTACTCTTAAAAGTAAGGTAGTAGAGCTATGATCTAAAGACAATGTCTACTTGAATAGAAAGATATATATATATTACTAGCTTTAGTATAGCGAAGCGTAGAAGGCTTATACAAACAAAGAAGTTAGCAGTGTTGCTAACTATTAGAGTTAAGCTGCTAAAAGTAAAAGCGCTTAAAAAGTAGGCTACTAAGTAGGCTGCAAACATAGCTAGCTATAAGTCTGCTAATAAGAAAGCTATAACTAACTTTAGAGCAAAAAGTGCTTTAAATAAAAAAGTGTTTTATAAGTGTTATACTAAAAACAAGTAAGCTGAAAGGATTAAGAAAAACTAGAAGGCTAGTAAAAGAAGTTAGAAAGTTGCTTTTTAATAGTATCAAGGATTGCCATTATTGATAATAGGCTGCTGAGCCCTAAAGTACTATGCAGTGCTTCTAGGTATAGCTACAAGAGAAAAACTCTGAAGATGGAGAGAAAATCCTTTTAATTACTTATATAATAGTAAGAAGAAGAGCTGTAGTAGAGAAGTAAAAGTTTCTTAGCATATTAGTGTATAAAAAAGATAAGGTATAGTAGTTTAGGTGTATCATTAAGCTGCTTCAAAAGAAGTAAATAAAAATAAAATAAAGAATAGAGAATAGGAAATAAAAAGTAAAAGGTAGAGTTATAATAGTAGTAATGTAATATTATTATATGAGTAGACAAAAGTGCTATAGTAGTAAATAAAACTAAAGACAGCTAGCTAAAAAGAAAATGAAAGAAAAGGAAGAGAAAAGCTTGAAAGTTTAATTATTATTATTAAAACGCTACGAAGCCTAAGAGGGCTATGCAATGCTTCTATGTATAGCTAGAGAAGGGAGAACCCTAGAGTAAGGGGGAAAACCTTTTAATTAGTGTTATAAAAGTAAAGGGTAAAGCAATAGTAGTAAATTTATAGCTTTTTAGTATATCAGCGTATACAAAAAATAGGGCATAATAGCCTAAGTATATCATTAAACTACTCAAAAGAAAAGTAAAAATGACAAACTAAAAATAGAAAAATAGAAAAATAGAAAAATAGGGAAATGGAAAATAGAAGCAGTAAAAGGTAAGAAAAAAAAGCTAAAGTAGTATCTTTATAGTGTTATAGCGCTAAAAAAAATAAGAGTGCTATCATAGCTAAAAATACTAAATAAAGTAAGTTAAAAAAAAAGAAAAAAAAAAGAAAAAAGCTAATATATTGAAATTATAGTGAAAACACTATAAAAACGTAGTATATATAGTAAAGTTTTTGAAAAAAAAAAAGTAAAAAGTTAAAAGAAATCCTAAAAGCTAAGTGAATAGCTAGCCTTTAAAGGCGTAGCTGAATAGCTAATAATAAGTAGTACAAGGTTTTAGTTTAAAGAAGCTTAGCATAATTGAAGATAAGTGTCTGTTTTTATATACGCTTAGTATAAAATCTTATAATATACTTATCGTAGCTTTTATAATAGTTTTTAGCTAGCATAGAACTATAGTACTATAGCATTATATAGTTAGTTTTTTTTATTCTAGGTTACTATCAAAGCTCATAACAATATGTTATATAAGCTTATTTACTCAACTAAAGCCTTCAGAGTTTCTTTCTTACGAACTATAAATATGTCCTTTTTTATCATTTTTTAATGTACTATATACTCAATGCTCAATAACTTTTTTATTATCTTTTTCATAACTTTATTGTAATAGCCAAGGCCTATAACTGTAACGCTGCAATAACTTATTATAGCAAAAAGAGTAGCTTAGAGCCTTTCTAAAAAGAAAGGCGCAAAAATCGCTTATTTTTTAAGAAGGTTGATAATTAAATAGTAGAACTTAGTAAAATTAACCTAGAAACAGTATAGTTTTCTACTGAAAGCATAAAGTTTATAAGTTATAATATACTTACTAATGTTATTTTTAATAAAGCGCTTTCTTTTATATAAGCGCTAATAGTAGTAGCAGTTAATATAGCTTTTAGCTACGCTTATTACTTACCTAATTCTGCTTCCTTTTTAACTAGTTTTATAAGTAAATTAGTTAGTAAAGTTGTAAAGAAAGTTATATAAAAACTAAATAAAATGCATATTATATATAAACTAAAGCTATAATACCTTTTTATACACGTTAATTCGGTTTACTAAACTATCAAACTAGTGATACCACCCTTAATAGTCTACTTTTATACTCTTTTAAAGCTAGCATACTTTTATACTAAGCGTAAGATTATAGTCTAAAGAACTAAAAGAGGAGATTTAAAAGGGTAAAAACTATATAATATTATTACTATAATAAATAAGGTATAAGGCTAGCTTAATGTTATAGTAGCCTATAAGCTACCTAATAGCAACTATATACTAGATATAACCTAAGTTATTAAGGCTTTTAATATAAGTACGCAGTTATACTAAGCTTTTTATATAGTTATTATAAAAAGAGTCTAGTAGTAGTGCGTACTTAACAACTTATAGAAGGTTATTAAAAAGGTTAATTCGTTTAAATTTGAAATTGCTACTATTAAAGTAGCTTAGTTATAAACCTAATATAGTAATAAAACGTAAAAGCTATCAATTACTTATATTAGATTGCTTGAATAAATAAATCCTTTTTATAATTATAGTTCTTTCTTTTAGTATAGAGCTTATTAGTAGAAACCCTACTTAAACAAGCTATAACTTAGCTAATATTACGCTTATCTTAAATTTAAATATATTATCAGGTTCTATTTTAGCAAACCTTACTATATTCAATATAGCTTTTTAAGCTATAAAAGAGGGTATATAGCCTTAACTTAGAGTATATTCTATAAAAGGTTATACTTTTAAGACTATACTTACTTTATAGTCAAGAGGCACTATACTAAAGCAAAAGAAATGCTTCTTATAGCTGCCTTTTTTAATATAGCATACTTACTTAAAAGAAGAATAGTTATTGTTTTTTTTATAATAAAAATAAAGTATATACGCACTATTATAGTATAGTTCTCTAACTAAGCTTAGTAAAAAGACTTAACTAACTATTATAACTACTAAAATAATATTCTAGCTTAATTAATAAACTTATAATACTTTTAATATATATACTTTAGCTTTATAGCTTGCTTAACTTAAGATAATAGCAAATATGAAACTATTTTTCACTTAGCCTAAAAGAATTGAAAAGTTTGCTTTAGAAGAGTATATTAGTAAAAAGCATACTATTTATTTATATATAAATAATAGTATATTACTACTATAAACCTATAGAAAAAGGAGTTTGCCCTTACTATAGTTTAGGTATGTAGCCTATATAGCAGTAAGAAGGGTTTTCACCTAGCCCTAGCACTGTTTTTCCCCTCTAAGGAATTATAGAAGTACCGCATAGCAATAGCTCCCAAGTAGTATTATAAATATAGTTTAGCACTCATACTGCTTTTAATGTACTACTCTATATAGTATTATTTTATTACAAGCTTTATAAGCCTATGCTTTTTTCTACTTGAATAGTTTTAAAGCACTTTTTCAAAGAAAACTCAAGATTATCAACTACTTCCTATTTATCTTATAATAAAACAATACACTTGGGAAAAAGCTATTATACTATTAGTGTAAATGCGCCTAGTAAAATTTGTAGCTTAATAGTTTATATAAAGATTAATCAGTAAAATAGTAGTTTTTATTTCAAAAGTCTTAACTAAAATAGCTTAATAAGTACTAGCTATTCCATAAAAGTATTATACCTATTCAAAGCGTAAAGTATAAGCTAGACTAGTATACTTTTTCTTAAAAAAAAAAAGGTAGGCTTATAGAAAACTATCAAGTAATAAGTTATTACTATATAAACTACTTAATAATAGACTTATTTACCTACTTTAGAGCTAAGCTTTTATATCTATGGTAAGTACACTAAAAGCCTTCTTATTTTAGTTAAGTTAGTAACTAAGGTTCCTTAGATAGAGCGCTTACTAAAGCTTTTTATAAAGAATAACGTTGAAAAGTTTGCTATCAAGTTATAGCTATACTATATTAGACTGAAAATAAACAAATACTTATGCTTAGTAGTAGCTATAAATGAAGTAGATAAAATAAGCTTTGATTAACTTGAACGTTAGACCTTTTTAAATTACGTAAAATATATAGGTTGTTTATATGTGCTTATAGTAGCACTATATTTAGCTTATATATTTTTAGGATGTAAAAAAGTTTATATTATTAGTAAAGCTAACTACTATTATACCTTTTTACTAAGCTAGTTTATTATAAAAGTTAGAGACAAATAAAATAAAAAGAATTGAGGGAATTTATGATTTTTAAAGTACTTTAGTCAGACCTGCCATAAAAGCTACAAAAAGGTGCTGTTAACTTAAATTATAAAGTTAAGTTAAAGTAGCAATATAACTTTACTATAAGCCTATACTATTTATATTCTCACAATAATAAATGTTAGTATAAGCTTAATTGAGCACTAATTTTTACTGCTTATGTAGCTACTCAGCAATAAGCTATAGACTTTTATAGTTGATACCAAATATTATACTAAAGTTGTTCAAATTACTTTTTTAATAATATTAAAACGTAATACTAAGCGCTACCTTTTTAAAGTATGCTATACTTTGAGTGATTTATTAAGCTTTAAAATAACTGTAATAGTAGTATAGTAAAAGTATTATAAGCAATAGCTAAATTTAAAATAAGCTGTTATAAAAGTTACTTAAACAGTAAAAAGTGGTAAACTATAAGTTTTTAAAAAATTCATAAAGATTCTGTCCAAGCTTATAGCTTTGGGAGATTAAATGCTTATAAAAGTAGTATAAATATTGTTGAAAGCAATTAAATAAAGAAGAATGCTATCTTTAAGAGTTTATAGTAGTAGTATAGTAAAAGTGTTAAAGCTAGTTAAAAGTTATAACAAGAGATTGCTTAGCTTAAATAGCTACTTTTACTTCTAAAAACAAGGTAACTAAGCTATTAAAAAAAAGCAAGATTAAGTAAGTCTATAAACTACAGCATAAAGCTGCTTTAAAGCTATGCTTGCTATATAAGAAACTACATATAGAATAACGTAAAGAAGGCTTGAGCTATAAGGTAGCAGAATGCTAGGCGCTTTGCTAATATAATAGCGTAGGTGCTTTATGCCTTTGCAGCTTTTAGTTGCTCTTAGTCTGCGTTAGTCCAAGTTCTCTAGTATCTTCGCCTTAAGCTTTGAAGTTATAATATAAGTATATAAAGCGTATACTAAACGCGTAGTAAAAGTCTTGAAAAGCTAAGCAAGTAGCTAATCTATAATACTATAGTTAAGCAATTAATAATAAGTAGTGTAAGGTTATAGTATAGTTTAGTAAAGTTCAGTGCAATTTGGCGCACATTCTTTATTTTTTATATAATCGTTTATAATGTACTTATAGAACCTCTTCTAAAACCCCCTTTAGTACTTTATTACAATACTATAGAACTATAACGTTATTTCTCTTTTATTTTGAGTTTCTATTAAGGCTTATAATAATACGAGATATATGCATACCGACTAGATTAAAGCCTCTTCTTCGCAGAGTACAAATCAGGTTTGGCACAAGTCAAAATTCAAACAAGTCCAATTGCACGCAAGTCTAATACCTTAGTGGACTTAGACTTGTTTGAGTGGATTAAAGTCTAGCTGATTAGTGTAGTTAAAATCTAATCCAACAAATATACATTAGATTTAAGTTCAATCCATATCCTTGATAGGCTTTAGTCTGTGTTGGATTTAGGTATAAAAAGTATTGAAATAAGTCTATATTAGTTTTGGATTTTTTGACTCTTGGGATTTGAAATTTTTGTAAAAAAAAAAAAAACTATATAAGATGATATAAGATATATCTTTCATAGCAACATCAGTACAAATATAGTTCATTAAGCTTACAGAATAGTCAAGGTTGTTAAGGCATATGACTATAATTACTGTGACATATAATATAACTGATTTGTTCATATAATACTCGAAATAACTTATGAGAGGTGTTTTTTTCCTATTTTTATCTTCCACATACTTGCTAACATTACCTTTACTATACATAGTGTTAATATAAGTCTAACGGCTTTAACTATATTTTCTAATTTGACTATGTTGATATAAGTAATATATGTATGTACTTGATTAAGTCTCAATATAAAGTACTTAAGTCTAATACAAGAGTAGACTTAAACTAGACTTATTTAGATTTACACTTATTCTACTATATCTAAGTTTAGCCTAGTAGTATATCTATACTTATTTAAGAATGCTTAAGTGTAATCTATTTATGCATCTGTACTTGAATTCATTTGAGTTCAAGTTTAGTCTAATACGTTGCGCTAACCCTACTATAACCATATAGCTTTTTACTTTTGTTCCTCTTTTTCCTTTCTTTTTTCTTCTTTCCTTATACCTTTTATGCTTAAGTGCTTAATATTTCTTTATTCTTAATAGATTTACTCTAATATTTTAAATTCTTACTATGAAGGTACAATGATTAATATTATACTTATTAAAAAAAGTGAATTTTTAGTAGGCTTGTAATTAAGTTAAAACAGAAAAAGCAATAAGTTTATAATAAAGCTGTTAGGGATAAAGCTTATCAAGAGTGTATTTAGTTAATATTCTAGGTTTGCTATAAAAGCGTTACACTTCCTAAAACATTCTTATTATAGTATAGACTAACTTACTTTTACGCTTACTAAGAAAGGAAGTTAGTTGCGTTTGATATAAAGCTGAAGCTAATTCACGTTGTAGCTATTAATATGGATACTAAAAAATATAAGTATAGGCTATAGCTATACCCACAAGCACGCACTGTAGTAGCTATAGTTCAAAAGCAGTGCTTAAGAACATTTATATCATGTTTATAAGCACAAAGTAGTTGATTTAGTGTTGAAAAAATTTAAGTTTTTGAAGCCAAAAAAAAATAAAAAAAAAAACTTAGCTAACTATAAGTGCTTTGGAAGACGCTTATTATAGTTTTGCTCCTAGTTGATAAAACAAAAGTCATTAAAGCTATTGAAACTATAGCTAACAAGCTTTGCTAAGTAAAAGGAAATAAGAATAATAGTATAAATACTATTATTATTGCTCTTATTACAATTATTATAGCGCCTTTAGAAGCTTTTAGCAGCTCTTTCAATGAGATTGCTTACTTTTTCAAGATTAAAACCTTTATTATAGTTGTTTAGTACTTTGCTAAAGCTGCTACTACGATAAAAGTATGTTACACTAATAGCTTTATTGCTAGCTATAGGCCTAAGAGCTCTTAGAATATAAATGTTACGAATAACATTTATATTGTTAACGATAATAAGAACGGCCTTTGTATGATTATAGGCAAAAGCTCTAACATAAGCAAAAGAAAGCTATAGGATAACCTTGTTACTTTTAGCAGCTTATCTGGGAATGATTGAACTATAAAGCACTTTATAGGTAGGAATTAGTATTACAGTGAAGATTTATATGTTATTACTATAAACAGTATAACTATAAACACCACTAAACAGAGTTATACTAAGGTGAAAGCGCAAAAAGTTAGGCCCTACTATAAAGTTGATAATAGACTATAGCTTTATAGCGTTTTCAGTGTACAGGGTTGTCAATGAATACAAATACACTAGTGTATTGAGCTTGCATAAATACAAATATAAATACAGTAAAGCGTATTTATATAAATATAAATACATTTAGGTAAGTTTAACTTTATTGTATTAAACTTGTTAAAATATAGATACGTACTCATATTTAAGCAGATACGCTGAGACAAATATAAATACATAGGTGTACTAAACTTGTCTAAGTATAAGTACAAACAAATACGTATTTGTGCCAACCCTGGTAGTGTAGTATAGAATTAGCGTAAATAGCTAAAAAGTCATAATGTACGTTTTAAGCTTACGATATTATATAGCTTTCAAGTAGAATATAGTCTTTACATAGCTTTATCTTATAATATCAGTAAAGATTAATGCAAAAATAGCAGGGTTTAATAAGAATTCAATATGGAAGTAAAGTTAGCAATCAAGTCAGTCATTCTGAAAAGGAAGTAATAGTTTCACAAGAGTAGGAATGCAAAGTTAAAGTAGTTTTCTTCGTTTTTTAGCATTTCATGAAGCGTATAGTAGCTACAAAAAGGTAACGCAGCATTTTTAGAACGAGCCTCTTCTTTAGTTTGTGAGTTCTGAGCGTTTCAATAAGCGTATAGTTAGTCAGCAAAAAATATCAGACTAGACTTACATACAATGAATTTAGACTTAATTAAGTGAGAACTTAAATAAGTCTAGCATGGGTCTAGTATAGTATTAGACTTAAGTATCTTATCATGACTCATTTAAGTACTTGTACTTATTATCTATGTTTACTTAATTAAAATGTAAACTAGTATCTAGGTGTACAAAATTACCATTATAATATTTATAGTAGCAATAGCTTTACTAAACACACTAAACATAAGAATAGCTTAAACCGCATTTCTTGAAATCTAAATGTATTATAGGAATAGGTTCAGTTCTAATTAATACTAATTTCTTCCTTAAAGAGCAAAGTAACATAGCTTGTAGTACAATAAGTGTCTTTTATAGTTTCCTTAAATAGTATGTAGTCTGTTTGATATTGTCTTTATTCTTATGACACATCTCTTTTCTATTTAATTGTACAATTTATATTATATGCATGATGTAAATATCTTATATCAAGCTTAATGCGCGATGTTTAATTTTAAAGATACACTATATGAGACTCTATCATGATAAGCATACTCAACAATAAGCAGTACAATACTTTTTGAAACTATGACGCCTTTAATCAAGTAAAAAGACTAAAATATCTATATACTTATCTCAAGACTCTATAGACTGCAGTCTAATACAAACTTAGACATAGCAAATCTGGATTAGACCTAAGTCCAGTCAATTTTTACTAGACTCGATTTGTATACACTAGTGGACTTGAGTTAAATATGTTTAAATACGTTTAAATAAGTCTAAGTCCACTAGTAAATCAGACTCGCGTAGACTTAGACTTGCTCAAGTTCAGACTTATAAGAAGGGTATAGCAGCACTATTAAGATTAGGCTTTGTTTATTCTGCTGATCATATTGTTTTCTTGCTAAGTATTTATATTAGTATATCAATAGTATAGTAAACCTATTAAAGCTTATAGACTTATTATTTATACTGTTTTAGGGTGAGTAATGAAAAGGTAAGTTCTTTTCCAATTTTTGATAGGGCTATTATAGCTCTTTTAGGGTTTTTTATGTTATTATTACGTTGAAATATAAACTTAAAGTAGTAAAAAGAGCGTAATTAAAACATATAATATAACAGCTTATATAACAAACTGCTTTACAAGTAATATCAAAATGTTATAAGTTAAGAATGCCTTTTTACTACTTAGTAACTATGAAGATTTAGAAGTATCATAATCACTTAGAATTAATAAATACTCTATATACCATCTTTACAATAATGAAAAATTATAGTTATATTAAAAACGTTGTATAAGTGTGAAAAACTTGAAAAGTTAAGATCTTTATTTTCAGCTATATGAAAGCTATAAACTAATACTTTAAAAGCCTGTTATGAAAGTGTGAAGCTGTTCTTATACTGAAGTTAAAGTCTTAAATAGATAAAAACAATCTACTATAAGTTAAAGTGCTTAGTATTCAAATATTCTTGGTAATTTAGTATTAATACTATCTTTAATATAGTACTTTATATTGTATTACTTTATTATATGCATTACAAGCTAATGCTCTGTTTTAATTAAGTAATTCTTTTAGTAACTTTAAAAAAAGAAATATTGTTATCAGTACATATTACTTTTTGTTTAATAAAAGCATATACTTAAAGGGAAAAGGTACCATACTATTAGTATAAATAGGCTAAGTAAGGGTTATAGTTTAGTAGTTTATGTAGGAATTAATTAGTAAAATGGCAGTTTCTATTTTTAAGAAATCCTTATTAAAATAGCTTAATAAGCGTTAGCAACCTTATAAAAGTACTATACCTACTTAATTTATAAGGCATAAGCTAAGCTTGTTTACTTCTTTTTACAAAAGGTATGTTCATAAGAACCATTAAGCTAAAAGTTATTACTACATAAATTACCTGATAGTAGACTTACCTACTTGCCTTAAAGCTAAGCCTTTATATTAGGGTTGGCACAAGTCTAAGTCTACACAAGTCTAATACCTAAGTGGGCTTAGACTTGCCTAAGTGTATTCAAGTCTAATTTATATAAGTCCTAATAAAGTATTGAAAATAACGTATTTAAGTCTAATCTAATCTAATACAGTATTTTTTTTATACTTGCCCTGGTGTATTTAAGTCTAATCTATAGCTGTATTTGTACTTAGATTTATTTAAGTCTGAGTAGTCCAATACTTTTTGCCAACCCTACTTTATATGCTTCTAGTAAGTATGCTAAAGGCTTACTTATCTTCATTAAGTGAACAAACAACATTCTATGAGCATAATATTCATTAGAAATTTTAGCAAAGAATAACGCTCTCAAAACCTATTCTTTAGTTTTAGTTTTACTACATAAGATTTTGAATTAACTAAAACTTTTGCTAAGTAGTGACTATAAGTAACTTAAATAGAATAGGCTTTGTTTAAGTTGAAGATTCTACGTTTTAGCATGCTTAGAGTGCATAAATTTTATCTATACGCTTCCACCGCGCTGGAAACAGCACGGGTCCGCATCGAGCATACGTAGTTCTAGGGGTTTTCTGTCCAGTTCGAGGGTTTTCTGTCCAGTTCGAGGGTTTTCTGTCCAGTTCGAGGGTTTTCCCCCTAGCAGCAAAATTAGGAGGATCCGCGTGCCTATAGGGCCAGCGGCGTAATAAATATTATTATGATATATACGCTTATAGTGGTACTATACTTAGCTTGTTTTTTTCAAAATATGAAAAAGCTTATATTATAATTAAAACTAATTGTTGCTATACTTTTATATTAAAATAGCTTGTTAAAAAAGGTAAGTAAAAATAAAATCAAAAGGATTGAAAAAGGTAAGAATTCTTAAATTACTTAAGCTAAAACTATAGCAAAGGCTATAAAGTAACTGTTGACTTAAACTATAGCTACTAAATCCTTTTAAAAAAATCTACTTATAAGGAAAAAAAGCTAAGATAGACTTTTCTATTTCATAACTAAAAGTAGTAAGCTATAATTAATAGTACTTGAAGCTTTTATAAAGTAAAGTTCTAAAAGTAATATAGCTTTACTTTACGTTTATATTACTTTGATACTTCTTATTAGGGTTGGCATAAATACGTATTTGTTTGTATTTGTATTTAGACAAGTTTAATACACTTATATATTTATATTTGTCTTAGCGTATTTACTTCAATATAAGTACGTATTTGTATTTATCCAAGTTCAATACATTAGTGTATTTGTATTTATCTAATTGTATTTGTATTTACATAAATACAAGAATACTATAGTGTATTTATATTTGCTTAAATACAATTAAGTGTATGTATATTTATATTTATTTAAGTCCAATACACTAATACATTTGTATTTGCTAAAAAAAAACCTAAATACGTATTTAAGCAACTACAAATACACGTATTTGCATTTATTGCCAACCTTGCTTCTTATAGTAACTACTAATATGAAGATAGTTAAGCACTACTCTTTAATGCTTATTCAGCTATGTAGTAGTAGGCTAGAAGTTCTTATAGTAAGTACTATATACCATACTAAGAGTATTTTACCTACTTTGCTAACCATGTTAAGTAGGAGTATTAAGCGTTACTCTTTAAGTATATATATATTATACTTTGAGTAGCTTGTTTAGGATTAAAATACCTTTAATACTAGTATGGTTAAGTAGTGTTAAAAAAAAGCTAAGTGCTTTTAAAGACTAAATCAAGATAAAAGCAGCTTAAATATTATCTAAAAAAAAAAACTAAATAAAAATTATATAAAAATTATGCTTTTCTAAAAGAACTTAGGTACTAGCACGTTTAAAGCATTAAAGTTAGTTGTAAGCTATAAAAAGAATTGCCTAGCTAAAATAATAGCCTTTAATTTCTAAGAAAAAGCAAATAATCTATTAGAAAGTATACAGTTACTTATAGCTACTACTTCCTAAGACTCTAGCATTTATAAATATCAAGTAAAGCTTGCTTACTTACATAAATAAGCTAATACTTCAAGCTTTTTAAATTAGAAAAGTTATATTCAAAGACCTATAATACAACTTATATAGCACAACTGTATTATAATTACTTTAAGCTTATAGCGCTAGAAGTGTAAATATTAAGTTGTTATTTACGTTCTATAAAAGCACTCTTATAACTTATATAGTAGTAGAAATACTAAACTAAGAGTAGGGTAATAAGGTTGATAGTTTAAACTATAGTAGTACATACTTTTAGAAGTGTTTTAGTTACTTAGATATGTAAGCAAAAGCTTTAAGTTGCTATGAGTTTAAGCGTAGGCATAAGTTAATACTGTAAGTTAAGCAACGTAGTGTTATTACTAGTCTAAGTTAGTGGAATAAAGTTAGTATTAGTAACGTAGCTTTTAATAAACAAAGCTTTAGTAGTATTACTTTAAGGGTATAATAGTTTTATTATAGTAATGCTGTATTCTTTAGTAAAAAGCTTTGAAAGCTAACTTAAGCCTTTATAAAAAGGCGTAAAAGTTAGAGAAGTAGGTTAAGAAAACTAGATTAGGCTGTACCTAGCCATAATCTAATACTTTTAGAAGCAGTTCATGCAAGTTATATAAGCTTACTTATAAAGCGTTCTTAAAAACAGGTAGTTCTTATTTAAAGACTTATAAGTAGCTCTAAAGTTAACACACTTTAGTTTTAAGCTTTTAACTTTAGTAAAGCAGTTTAGTATTTTTATAACATCGCTTTAAAAGTCTATGTATATTAGAGTTAGCACAAATACGTATTTACTTGTATTTGTATTTAGATAAGTTTAATACACTTACGTATTTGTATTTGTCTTAGCGTATTTGCTTAAATATAAGTATATATTTGTATTTATTTAAGTTTCATACATTAGTGTATTTATATTTGTCTAAATATATTTATATTAATATAAATATAAGAATACTATAGTGTATTTGTATTTGCTAAGACAAATACAAATACGTATTTGTATTTATTGCTAACGCTGATATATATAAGACCTATATAGTTGCTATAATAAGCTTTTTATATTAACACGTTTGTAATGCTTTCCCATACAATTAGTATTAAAATAGTATAAGTACTACCTCAAAACTAATGATTTACTATATACTTTGTAGTCATATGTCTTATACTTAAAAAGATTGCTTTAATTAGTAAGAGACTTTGCCTTTTAAGGGAACAATATATAAGTAATAAAAGTGTATAGCGCATTCTTTCCAGCTTCTTAAGGCTACTTAAGTCTAGTAACCTTAACTAAACTAAGTTTATTCTAACAGTCATTTCTTTAATAATAATATTAGTATTATAATAAGCTATGTTGAAGCTAACATAAAATATTACTATTTTATAAGTAATTCTTAGACTTATATAAAGTTGTTGAAAGCCTTTAGAATTATATCATTATTATTATTATTGATACGCTACTAAGCCTTCAATGGGCTATGCAATGCCTCTATGTATTGCCACTAAAAGGGAAACCTACTATGCAAAAGGAAAACCTTTAGATTATTCTAACTAATAATTAGGGTTAGAGTTAAAGGTGCTTACTCGAGCTTTCTTACTAATAACCTTAAAACCTTTGTCAACACTATGAGGGAGGCCCTACATTTGCTTTATGGTCTTAGATTATATTAAAAATTAAAGCTAGTATCACTATTGAATTTTTAGGCCCAATTTTATACCTCTATGATAGCGCATTATAGCTATAACGCTATACCGCCTTATTATAGCAGAAGGTATAGCTTAAAGTCTTCTCAAAAAGAGGGTATAAAAATCGCTTATTCTCTAAGTAGGTTAATGACTAAATAATAAAACATTGTAAAATTAATCTAAAAACAGTGCAGCTTTTTACTTAAAGTATAAAATTTGCAGTTTATAATATACTTATTAATATTGTTTTTAATAAAGCACTTTTTTTAATATAAGTGCTAGTATTAGTGGTAGTTAATATAGCTTTTAGCTATACCTACTACTTATCTAATCCTACTTTTTTAAAGTAATATTATAAATAAAATAATAAGTAAAATAGTAAATAAGGTTATATAAAAACTAAACAAGAAGTAAATTATATATAAGGTAAGGCTATTATACTTTTCTATATATTAATTCTTTTTACTAAACTCTAAAACTAATTATACTACTTTTAGTAGTTTACGTTTATACTCTTTTAAAGTTAATATATTTTTATACTAAGCATAAAATCTAGTCTAGAAAACTAAAAAAGTAAATCTATAAAGCTAAAAACTATATAATACTATCACTATAGTAAATAAACTATAAAGTTAGCCTAACGTTATAGTAGCTTATAAGCTGCTTTATAGCAACTATATACCAACTTTTGCTTTTAAGGCCTTAGCTTTAAGTATAAATTAAGATGCAATCTAAGTTCTTAAAGCTTTTAGTGTAAGTATGTAGCTATATGATGCTTTTTATATAGTTACTATAAAAAAGATTTAGTAATAATATGTACTTAATAATTTATTAAAGGTTGCTAAGAAGGTTAACTCCTTTAACCTAAGACTTACTACTATAAAGATAGCTTAGCTATAAACTTAATATAGTAGTAAAATATAAAAGCTATTAATTATATATATTAAGTTGCTTAAATAAGTAAACTTTTTTTATAATAGTAGTTTTATTTTTTAGTATAAAGCTTACTAGTATAAGCCTTACTTAAAAAAGCTATAACTTAGCTAATATTATACTTATTTTAAATGAAAACATATTATCAAGTTCTATTTTAGCAAGCTTTACTATAATAAATATAGCTTTTTAAGTTATAAAGAAGTATATAGCCTTAATTTAATATATGCTTTCTAAAAAGCTGTACTTATTATAAGATTATACTTGTTTTATAATAAAAAAGTATTTTACTGAAGCAAGAAATACTTATTATAACTGCTTTTTTTAATATAGTATATTTACTTAAAAAGAAAACTATTATTAATTCTTTTTTATAATAAAACTAAAGTAAATATATATTACAATAATATAGTTTTTTTACTAATCTTAATAAAAAAGCTTAAATAACTACTATAACTACTAAAACAGCTTTTTAGCTTAATTAATAAACCTATAATACTTTTAATATATATACTTTAGCTTTATACCTTACTTAATCTGACATAATAGTAAATATAAACCTTTTTTTATTTAGTTTTAAAAGATTAAAAAATAAAAAAATTTACTTCAAAGAAATATATTAGTAAAAAGCATACTACTTATTTATATATAAATAATAGTATATTACTACTATAAAACTATAAAAAATATAGTTTGCTTTTACTATAGTTTAAGTAAGTAGCTTATATAGCAATAAAAGAAGTTTTACCTAGCTTTAACACAGTTTTTCCCTTTCTAAGAATTATAGAAGTACTGCATAATAATAGCTCTTAAGCAGTAGCATAAATAAATAGTATGAAAAATATAATAAATATATAATGTATTTACTTTTAGTTTAGTAAATAAGTTAATTAGTAAAAGCTTTTAGTAAATATCTTTTTACTAATTATTATAATTTATAAAGGAGTTATTACTATAAAACTAAGGCAGTATAGTTATGCGTTTATTTTAGCATAGCATTTAGTACATATCGTAATAAGCCTACCTTTTCCCTTTATAACGGATAGCTATGTACTATATAGTTAGATAGTTCTTAAGTAGTACAAATACTATTTGCTATTTATAATCTTGTTTTAATTTTAGCTTACTCTCTAATTTCACGATAAGCTAGAAGAGCTTGCATCCTTGCTATTTTAATAATCTGCATTGAATTATAATAATTCAGAAACTTTACGCAGCAACTATTTGAATAACCAAGCTTGCCTTACATATTCTACGCGTTACCTGCCCATCCAGCCACCATCCACAGTCAATGTATGACCACTAACATAACCACTTGCTCTGCTCGCCAAGTAGATTGCTGTCCCCTTGAAGTCTTCCGGGTCACCCCATCGGCCTGCAGGTATCCTCGCGCTGATTGCAGGGGCTCTGTCTTTGTCGGCAATCAGCGCCTCGTTCATGTCCGTTGCAATGTAACCCGGAGCGATCGAGTTCACGGTGACGCCCATGCTTGTCCACTCGTTGCTAAAAGTCTTTGTCATTTGTGCAACACCTCCTTTTGATGCAGCGTAGGCGGGAACAAACAGACCACCCTGGAACGAGAGAAGAGATGCAAAGTTGATTATTGATCCTCGTCGACCAGTGGTGGATGATATTGGCAACTGAAGCATGTGTGCCCCTATGTCTCTGTTCAATGTGAACACGGAATTGAGGTTCACCTGCATAACCTGAAGAGCTGTTAACGACTTCTCCCGTCAAATAACTGACGTACAAAAGGTCTCTACCTCGTTGAAATCATGATCGGGGAATTCGGCGCAAGGATGCCGTCGTTGTATACCCGCGCATGTCACGAGAACACTGACTTTATGCCCATCAGCCAGCACGGTCGTTGCAAGCTGAGCGACCTGGTTCTGGTCTTTCAAGTCGCAGGAGTAGGTCCACACTCGTCGGCCCAGTGCTGTTATAGCGTCTTTTGTATGTACATTGTCCAGATCTCTCTGCATTCATTGTTAGTCACTAATGTTGGGTATAGGGTGAGGATCTGCACACTTGAATCAGAATAATATCTGCTCCTGCCTCAGCAAGGCCGATAGCAACAGAGGCCCCGATACCTCGTGTACCACCAGTAACCATAGCAATCTCACCACGGAGAGAGAAGAGCGAAGTCATTGTAAGTACGCAAATGAAGTTCACTCTTGCGCGTCAGAAGCAGCTGATGTAGGGTAGCTACGGTATGAGGGGTTATGCGAGAACTCAAAAGAGTATGTGAAAACAATTGACTGTGAGCAACAGATGACGGCACATTGATAGTCGGACAAGACTCGCCAAAAGTCATCGGCAAACCTGCGAGGTCGGAGTTACCATGAACAGTTGGTGACGCTTCACTTCCCCTCACTTGCAGTGGATCATTCCCCGCAATGTTACATATATGCGTCCCATCGGCTTCCGGGGAAAGTCCCACGCCCTGGATGTGAATCAAGTGCGGAACGTGATATGGCGGACGTCGCCGAGCTGTCCGGCATTTGAGCCTGTTATCCTCCACCACCTTCTAGTGCGCGTACATCGGTCATCACGCAAGATGGAACCTAGCAATGTCACCGCATCAGTCTTACATGGCGCCAAAGACCTTCGCCTGGTAGATATCCAAATATGCTACAACAGAGCTGGAAAACCAACTGACTTTGACAGGATACCAGAGAGCTTCCTTGGCCTGCAGCAGATGAAGTGCAAGTCGCTGTGAGAGCAACCGGCCTCTGCGGGTCTGACCTTCATTACTTCCAGCACTATCGGAATGGCGATATCCTTGTCCGGGAGCCTCTCACACTTGGCCACGAGTCATCTGGTGTCGTTACAGCCGTCGGCTCGAAAGTCAGCACTCTGGCAGTAGGAGACAGCGTTGCTCTCGAGGTTGGTCTGCCATGCGAGGCATGCGACCTTTGCGACAGTGGGAGATATAACATTTGCCGAGAAATGAAGTTTAGGTCATCTGGAAAGTACTTTCCGCATGCGCAGGGAACATTGCAGGAAAGGATCAATCATCCCGCAAGGTGGTGCCACAAGCTCCCTGAAGGTATCTCGATGGATCTTGGGGCGCTGATGGAACCCATGGGAGTTGCGATACACGCGCGCGACCGGGCGAACCTACCAGTGGGATCTAGCGTTGTGGTATTTGGCGCGGGTGCCGTAGGTCTGCTTGTCGCGGCGGTGATGAAGGCCTCTGGTGCAAAGTCTGTAGTTATCTGCGACATTTTGGAGTCGAGAGTTAGCTTCGCCACCGAGAGAGGCTTCGCAGATGCGGGCCTTGTCGTACCGTCAGCAAGGCCTGATTCCTTGGAGGCCAAGCTTGAATACACACGGGAGATCGCGTCAGCTATTCAAACAACTTCGGTTGACGGTAAAATACTTGGCGATGTAGACGCTGTGTTCGAGTGCACCGGCGTTGAGAGCTGCGTCCAAGCGGGTATTTTTGTTTGTCATACCTTCCAAAAACTCCGAACAATACAGAAGACTAATACCGGGTTTTTAGACGACCAAGCCCGGGGGAAAGGTAATGCTCATAGGTATGGGTAATCCGGTCATGACTTTGCAAATGTCCGCGGCTGCCCTCAGAGAAGTTGATCTTGTGGGCGTCTTCCGCTATGCCAATACGTACCCGAAAGCCATCAAGCTTTTAACGCAAAAGGACAGCAAGTTACCTGATCTCACAGCCCTCATAACGCACCGATTCAGCGGTATGGGAGAGATAGCAGACGCATTCGCCCGAGCCGGTCAGATGAAGGACTCTGATGGTAACCTGGTCATTAAGGTCTTTGTCAACATGGGACATTCTTAATCGGACAGCCTACTTTGCCGACCCGGAAAAGGGATGATGTAGTAGACTACAAGACAGTGGCAAAACGTTAACGCATTAGCTCAAGTGATCACTATGAGAACCCGGTTCTTGATCATATCAGCCCTTCAACCCGTCAGCCTGCCAGCCCTTCACTGCTTGTCAGGAAAGCCGAAATTGATTCCGAATGGCGGATAAACGTAGCGCTGTAACTTGCCCCCGCGTCCAAGCTCAGTTGAGTAGTCGTCAAGAAGCTTCATATCATCTCCGGTAAGCTCGATCACCTCTCTGTTCGCATCGATCCGTTCAGGTGTAACAGACTTGGCGAGTACAGTCGAGCCGCGTGAGACTTGCATATGTCAGTAATCTGGGGTGGCTGCCTTACATCAGAGACTCACTATGGTAGCTGAGGAGTACTGTCGATGGGCTGACTCCTCGGCTCTCTGCAATTCGGGCCACGGGATCGGCTTGCAGCAACGGGCCGCCTGTACTACCCAGGGGACTGTAAGCAACGATGTGAATAGCGTTGTTCTTGCACAAGTCAACGATTTCCTGCTGAGGAAGACCGGGATGGTTCTCTATCTGGTTAATGGCGGGAATTACGCTGGCTCGGGCGAGCAGGTACTCCAGATAGGGTTTACTGTAGTTGCAGACCCCAATGCCCTTGACCTTTCCCTGTCCGAGCAGCTGCTCCATCTGCTTCCAAGCCTCGAGGTGATCCCATCCGTGTATCATGTCTCGCGTGCCATCCGCATTGGTGGGGAACTTGTCGTCGTTACCTGACGCGCATCAGGACTTGCACTCATTGTGCACCGTGAGGGCTCTGTACTGACCTTCCGGGTTGGCAAGAGCAGGCCAATGCTGCATGTATCAACGTCAGTCAGGGCTAGGGTAACAAAGATCCAGGCCACTGACAATCAAAAATAAGTCAACATAGTCCAAGCCCAAGCTGCTGAGACTCTTGCGCAATCCCAGCTCGACTCGCGTGTTGTATGTTGCCCACACTTTGGTCATCACGAAGACTTCTTCCCTCTTAATTCCCGAGGCGAAGGCCTCCTTCAGACCCTCACCAACTTCGTCCTCATTGCCATAGCAGTATGCACAGTCGATCAGCCTGTAGCCGGCTTTCAGGGCGTGGACGACGGCCTCTTTCACCATACCAGGCTGAGCCTTCCACGTGCCTATATCGCTATTGAGTCAATCTTCCGCTTAATTGCGTAGCTAGGCTTTGAGCGCACGCACCAAGACCAACGGCCGGGATCTGGAGATCATTGTTGAGCTTGAAATACTTATCCGTCATTCTGAATCATTGGATACTGACGTGGATGCGAATCCAAAAATTGAGACCATCCCACCAAATACCTCAGAAGTCGCAACCTGGGCGGATCGCGGGGTACGTGCGGACATGGATTGCATCTTGACTCTGCGATCACGGAGAGCTTGATGCTTCCGATCCAATGTCAATGTCACCCTGTCGGGCAGCCCCTCACCTGCAGGCCGAGGCCGTCTCGTTTCAAAGGATATGGAGAGGTGAGCCAATCGCAGGCTTCGCAGTCACTTCAGTCGTTCTGGCGTGACTGAATTGCAGGAGAAACAATTGGGACAAGACATAGGGATCAAGCAGTGTTACTCGTTTACGCCTGTATGAGTGCTACGTGTTCCATGATTACCAACGCCTGTTTCCCAATGTTGTATACAGCACAGAAGGATACCATTCGGTTCTGTTGATTAAATGGATACCAGAAGATGCATCCAGCAAAAGTCTACAAAGATTAATCGGGGCGTACAACTGCTGCTAGTCTAGCCAGAGACAAGCACCCAAAGTCTGAGAGAGATGTTAGTTGAGTTACCAGTTGAAATGGAGACCCGAAGAAGACTTACAAGAAAAAGATCATGAGGACTCCAAACATCTTCATGATCAACCACCTGTTACTGGACACGCTGGACCAATACTTCATCAATTCCCGCTGTGCACCCTCCACGTTGTCGACAATATCCTCCGTATTAGCGTCGATTCTCTGTATTGATTCCCCTTGCTCCTGCACCATTGCTGCGAGCTGACCGAATATGCCACCCAGTTCATTGATGGTAGATTCGATGGTTTCGATGGCATGGCCGCGCTGTTGGATGTAAGTATTGGCAGGCTGCGCCTCTTCCATCATCATCAACTGCTGGTCGCCCACGGGGTTCAGCGAGAGAGTGTCGCTCGCGGGAGCTGGGGACGCGCGATTCGGCGTGCCGTATAGAGGGGAGGCAGATTGTTGTAATGACGGTTGGGTGTGTTGTGAGACGGTGGAGATGAAGTTTTCGGTGCGGGACTTTGACGCTTGCATGTTCTTGGTTCGTTCCTCCAGCACGTCCTTGAAGTTGGCCGTGACGTCGGTAAGCTTGCCTTGGAGGAGATGCACAACATTTTTGTTGTGCTCGCCGACCTGATCGGCCTTTGGGTGTGCCTGTCGTGAAGACAGCTGGAGCTGACTGATCTGTTGGTTCAAGGCTGAGAGATCTTGCTTGATAACGAATGTGAGCTCGTTGATTTCAACGGGGCGGTCGTCGAATAGCGTGCGGCGCTTAGCGACTAGGGAACCACAAGTTAGCGATGCGCTGGCCAGGCGAACGGGTTTGGACTCGGCAGGAACGTACGTTGCGCCAGCTTCTCGAGCTTGCCCATGGTAGCAGAGATGCCCCGACCAATCTCGGCGGCATTTCTGGCAAAGTCAGACCTTCGAGGTCGGGCATCACCATTGGCAGCAGCTTTCTGCGAGTCGGTCAGGAGCGATCGCCGCTGCGAGCCAACCTTAGAGGCATTCTGCTTGCGTTGGGCTTGCGCGAGTACCGACTTGAACTCTGATGTACGATCCTGGATGGAAGTCACAGCCATGGCGAAGGTTGAGTATTGTGTAGACAGGAGAGCGACAGTTTGTGCGACCGGCGCGGTCCCTGTCGAGGCAAGAGATTCAGATGTGCTGATCGTTTGTTCGGATCGCCGTGAGGCTTGGTGTCGGAGTTGGTGGTAGAAAAGTGTGGACGCGACAGCTTGAAAGCCGTTGACTGGTGATGCTCGCGGCCTCGATGTGTAAGGGGTCGATGGACGTGTAAGGAAAACCAGTAAATAGTACGAATCTAGAGTAAGCACAGTCGTTGGGTCGATGGCCTCAAAGTTAATAGCCGTGTTTGGAACCAAAGTGCAGTGCTGCTCAATAGGATATCAGAAAAGATAGCGAGGACGAATGGCGTGTCAGGTAGCGGAGAAGAAAGTTGATGGTATGTATTAGTGATGAGGCTGCATCGCATCGCATGTGCCACGGTGGTCGCCAGTGTTGGCGCGCGTGTCACAGTCTCCCACGTTTCGCTTTCGGCTGGAGGAAAAGAGCACCGCCACAATCTATGTATGTGGCTGAGGAACCTAGCCTGAAGTGTGGCTCAGGCACGAGGGGAAGTATCGAACCGGCGCGACACGGTACGTATAAGTATGTGTTGTACCACAAGTAGATACTCCTCCGCCCTCTTTCTCTCCGTACGCTCACGGTTGAGTCGCTCAGTAAGCCTTGTTGGTGTTATGCATCGGGCGCGACAATCTCAAAGACGAACAGAACTCCGTATCTGCTCATAACAATTATCGCTCCTTGACATGTACCAATTACAGTAAAGCGCTGTCCAGAGGATGTCATGAGGTTTCTCGAGGACCTGGGCGGGCTGTCAGCTGTTGGGTTATCGAGTCTAAGCGAGAAGCCACTACAGCCACTAACTGGGATATGGATCAACAAAGTCACTCTCTAGCTGCTGCAACAGTGCAGATACCTCCATGGCCCATTAACCTGTTAGCCAGCCCTAGGACCCCCGTGGCATCTGCAGCATCCTGCGAATAGCACCGGACCAATCGCACGGCTGGCCGATGTGGTGCTCATCTCTCCAGGAGCCACTTGGTGAGCCCCAGTGCCCAGGGTGCTCATCCTCTTCGAGGCGTCAATTCAAGCGAAATCGATCCGCTCGCTTGTTTGTTTCGTTGATTGATTGATTGATTTAGGCATCTCGTCAGCCCAGCTGCAGCTGCATTTTGGGTGTTCTGCCGCGCCGCAACGACACGGACACAAACGAGCTCTGGTGTTATCGCTGCGGCACACATTGTCATCTCATCTCCCATTTCCTCCAGCCTCTGATCTCGACTTCCTTCCTCCAGCCCAGCCGTCGACATCTGTCTTACTTGCACGTCTACCTTAATACTGTCGGTGTAGTGCGCGCCTGGTCCCCTTTCCCCCCATCCTGATCTTGACCCGTCGTCGCTACTGGGCCAAGCCATCCCGAGGCGCATAGACCCAGCACAACCCGTCACTGTTACTATTACGGGCGTTGATCACCGCCGCTAATATTTCGACACCTTCTTTCGTGACGCGGCCTGCGCATTCCGGCATCTGGACCTCTGGTCGAAATCACCACCACGACTTGCACCCATAAAACTTCCAGAGTATGTGCGACTGAGCTGCCTTCTTTCCACCCGTTATGGCCGGTTTTCAGAGTCGACCTTTTGGTCAGGGCTCAGGTCAGCGCAGTCGGTCGTTGTAAGTCATCTTCAATACTCTTCTTGTCCTCCCATATCTTCGTGTTTGGAGTCCCTGGTAGTGGTGCTCACAATTCCGCCGTCGTAGCTCGCCGCAATCCCCCCAGACTCCGGCCGGCACCACATTTCAAACAAATGTAAATCGACAAAAGACACGGAAATGGGTCGAAGCCCGCAAGCAGACATACGATGGCGATGATTGGGGTGGCGACGACTTCGAAATTGAACCCGATGTACCACAGCAACCCGAGCCTCAGCCTCAACAACAACCTCAACCTCTTGCGTCTCGTCTTCCCAGTCAAGGCGCCCGGCAAGATGCGCCAATCGCTTCCAGTACGCATTCGCCTACTTCGTCAATGCCCTCGCAGATGATGCAAAGTCCAAGCCAAAGTTATGGCGACTACGCAGCCGATACCGATCTTAGCCACCTCCAGCGCAATAACACGACGCGCAAGCCCGTTGCCAGCGGTGCACAGTCGTTACCAGTGAGATCCGGCAGCCGACGCTCCGACGGCATCCCACCTCAGCCAGATCTGCCTCGTTCAAAGGACGCCTCGCTCAGTGCGCGCAGCACAGAGACACCCTCGCAAATGCAGGACGTGCCTCGCGATGAGCATCCAGGAACAACACAACAGCAGGAGGGTGGCGCTTTGGACATGAACGGGGCTGCTGCACGGGAGCATGCAGAGGAAGTTGACCGTCAAGGCTCATCGACTAGCCCCACGCTCCCTGATGTCGCCCGCATGTCGACCTTCGGCTCTGACCTCTTTGATGGGAACGCGAAGGGCACTTCTGCACCAGTGAGACCCTCATCGCCCATCACTGAGACCCCGGGCGACGATCATGTCGCTGCCTCAAAGTCCTCAGAACCATTGAAACAGCAACTCGATGGCAATACTGCCAAGGAAGCAGAGATCGATATGCCAGCATCACCCTTGTTGGTCAATTCGCAGAGCCAAGTTGACAACGACAATGGAAACGCGCCATCGAACCTTTGGCGACCGAGTGTGCCCGGTCAAGGGCGAACTGAGCCCGTACGTGATGTGGCTGCAGAGCGCGATGTCTCGCCAGTCTCGGAACGCAACGCTCCTGTGACTGCGAGTCGACCTGGTGTCGCGACCGAGCCGCTCACGACAACCGGCCTGGCCGCTGGTTTGCCTGCGGTTGCTCCTTTACGCGCGCCAAGCCCTCGCGTCTCAACGGTTAGCTTTGACCCGACCTCTTCCACTGCCGCAGCTGGACCGGTTGACGATGGCACAGTCCAGGCCTACCAATTTCAGGGTGATGAATACTCTCCTTCCGACCACGGCGAGTCCGATGCCTTGGGTCGTGCGCCAACCTTTAGCACGGTAACGTCCTCGCCGGTCAAGGAAAGTGATATTCTCCGCGACGAGATCATCAAGTCTCTGAGCCCTCGACAAGAAGCGCCTCCCCAGATCTTCGGCACAAACGATTCAGCTCACGCGGCCAACACAGACAAGTCGACAATGCAAGCACATACTGAGCCTGGAGCCAGGCCATCGGATTCGGGCGCTGCTGTTCCAAGTTCAAGTGCCACCCTGACAGCCGCACCTCATCCTTCGTCTGTGTCCGATGAGGGCCAGCAGGCTGACGGAGACGACCGTCGAAGGTTTTCATGGGAAATGAGCAACGAGGAGCCCGCGGCTATTCAGGCTGCGGCCGTTGGTTCGGCTGAAGATGAAAAGCCTATAAGCAAAAGCCAGGAGACTCTCCTGCAGTCGAGGAGTGGCTCTCAATCGGAACCCCGTATGATTCCGGCTGGTCTGGCCTCGGTCGAGTCACCAACGACTGTCGATCCATCCAAGGACGACCTTGGAGTCTCTCACCAGGTTTCGAAAGCCAGCAGCGCACAGAACGCTCCAGATCAAGCTCGGTCAGTAGCTCTTGACCCGCCTTCGCCAGTCTCAGAACCCGGCGACAGAAACCACCTTCAAGAGACTGGTGACCAAAGCACGGCATCTCACAACAGAGAGGGCACACCGTTGCAGCCAAATGAAGGAGCGCAGCCTTCTGCTGGTCATATCACCGTCGCTGTGCCCAGCCAGTCTGCTAGCTCGAGCGGACCTCTGATGACTTTCCGCGAAATCATGAGTCTGGGTAGTTGCACTGAGCGCATCGCCAAATACGATGAGGCACGACTTCGTTTCGCCACGATCGATTCGGGTCTCGGGGACTGGATCGCCGACTTGATTGCCGCTGAGCCAGATCATGTGAATGCCAGCCCGTCTTTTGTCCATGGCGCGGTGCCGCAAGGACAAGGCACAAACAACAACAACTCGCGCCTCCCAACACCAACAGCTGATCAAGCGCCTTCGCAACAGCAACCTTACTACCAGCAATACCTCAACGCCACCTCGCCCGCCGTCGCTGGACAGTCCTCGACCCGCTCGCGTTTTGCCAATTTGCCTCACACGGCACAGGCTGCGGGAAGCGCCTTTGGGCACTCTAGTAATCAGATCGGCACGAAAGGAAAGGAATTTATGCAGTCGGCAGGAAAGATGGGCAAAGGGTTGTTTACGAAAGGCAAGAGCAAGCTGCGCGGGGACAAGGTATTTCAATGATGCTCTTTTTGTCTTCTTTTCCCTTGAACACCGCCATAACGGGCCGCCATCCGGGTTCACTCATTCCTCTCGTACCTGAAGCAAATTTGGATTTACCGAGATGCCTTCATCGTCTCATGTCTTGCTTGTCTGTTTTCGCTGGCATGGCTGGATGAGGGAACGAGATAGGCAATCCATGACGCTCTTCATCTATTCCTAAATGGATACCCACTATCACTTCCGTATCACCGTGAAGCATAAGGACAACCATTGACTTGCTGTGTTTTGTTTTAGCCTGACGAATCACCACCGGCCACACCAGTTCAGAGGAAGATGAAATCAGATCGCCGAACTTCATGGGCAATGAACTTGACAAATCGTTCACGGACTGGGCTCGGTCTAGCATCGCAACCGAGCTTGGAACACACGCCAACTCAATCCGAGGTGCAATCTTTTCAGCCCTCCACTGCCGTAGGGCGAACATCCATAGGCGGTGGCCGTCCTTTGACAGGAGGTGGGCGACCATCCCTTGAGCCACAGCCAGGTCGTGCGTCGCTGGATCATACTGGAGGTTCCTACGCTCAAGATGCTCGAGAGCACGATGGAAGGTCAACTCTGGTGTCAGGAATTCAGGCCAAACCCCACAGCGATGGCCATGCTCAGGAGTCTAGTCTTCCTCTCAATCTTGGATCACAGAATGACTCTGCGTGGGATCCTTTTAATGGTACACCCTATGCATATAAAGCAGAGACGGTCGATGTCACAAGCGGGACCAATTACGCCAATGATGGCCAGACCGCGAGAGCTCGGGGTACACAAGCCCATGAAAGCTTAGGTGGACTGGCTGGTGGCAGAAGTGAAGGGCCTCAATCGCACTCTGATGCGAGGCCTCATGGACTCAAGCGAGATCCTTCTTTCGGTCTGCCACAAATCAAGCGCAGTGGGACGCTCGACCTTGGGCTGGCAGCTTTCAAATCTACCGAGAACACGGCTTCCGAAACACCACCGGACAATACGCTTGGCCAGGACGGGCCGGCTGGCCGCGAGGGGGCTCTAACTAGCTCGCAGCCCAAGCATGGTCCAACAGAGAAGCGATTAGACGCACCACTTCCACCTGCGCCACAACAAGGAGGCCCTCAGTCTAGTTCGGCACAGCAGAAGGCTTTCGTAGGTGCTGCTGCCTCTCCCAGCAGTCTTCCGAAGCTCAAGACGCCATCAGCAGATCACAACGGGGTTAAACTGCCCGCAGGGCCGTGGAAGCTCGAGGAGAGCCACTTGACCGCTCCGCTTCACCAGGTGAGCCGAAAGAGATCAGATACTGGCGAATCGCAGCAATTCACCTATGGGTTTGATAAGGAGACTGGGCTCACGTCACCCGCGTCACCCGCCTCGCCTCCACCCATGACAACGTTCCGCCAGCGATCCCACAACAACCTCCCGCCCTCCTCGGCTCAACGGTATCCTGAGCTTTTCAGAACTGTGCAATCGCATAGTGAACAGCACGAGCGCTCCGATTCGTGGGCTTCTGGCGCACAGGGAGCATTTGATAATCCGTCCTTCCCTCGTACTGAGGGTATCGATCACATTGAAGATGACACTGCTTCTCAAAGTAAAAGAGATTGGAAGAAGACTCCTGGTCTTTTCAAGGATATTGGTGGCCGTTTCGCAAGGGGTGCGTCTCGAGAACGTCGAGGATCAGCTGCGGCTGAGGCAGCGCAAAATCCAGAGGTTATCCGCTCAGACGGTGCCTCAGAGGCTAGTGTCTGGTCGGAAAGCACGCAAGGTCGCAAAAAGAAGCGATCTAGCCTGTTGGGATTGCGTCGTCGTCCGTCAACGGACTCGAGCACCACCAGACAGGTGGCACATGATGAATATGGCAATGCGGCTCGACAGTCGGACAGTGTGTGGACAAGTCAACAGCCGGGCCATCCACAGAACCCTGCGCAGGGTCAAGCTAGTCAACCTAGGAGCAATCGCTTGTCTGCGCTGCAAGGAAAGGTCATGGGCATGGCTGGACCGATTCGCCGCACAAAACAGGATGACGCTACCACCGCTCCTGAAGCCGATATGGATTCTCTTCACCGTTCGACGGAAACGCCGCCGCCTTCTAGGCCGGCACGTGAAGCCCGCGACCAGCGTGGCCGACGCAGCTCGATCCCAAACATGATCTCGGGGATGCTCGGCAGGTCTTCCTCCAAAAACAGAGTTGAAGAGCGGCAGACGAGCTTGGGCGAGACCCAAAATGCGCCTGTCTACAATCAGCCTGCGCGCGCTGCTCAGAGATCTATGTCAGAGAGCGGACCCTCTGGACCGCTCATGGCGGGAGATAGCCGCTCACCCGCAGAGACCAGCGAACAGGCTCATCTGCCTTCCGCCAAGGATGCCGGAAGTAAGGGGCCTTTGCATGATCTCAGACAGGGCCAGAGAGGCGCCAGTCGGATGTCTCTACCGGCGCCAGTGTCTGGGTCCCATGTACAGGCTGTCCCTGCGAGTCAGGGCAGCATCAATCGTGAGCATGGCACGGCTACGGGTTTGCTCAGGTCCCAAGCCAGCAGCCCTGCAGCAGAGCAGGCTTCTGACCCACGTCGTTCCACTGTCTCTCTGTCCCAGAGTTCCAGCCTAAGCAAAACTCAGGGCGCTCAGTCAGGTTCGAGGTGGAAAGGTCTCAAGGGTCGCGTGAGTGGTCAGCTGGCCCAGATTAAGGGCAAAAGCCAAGGCGAAAAGCAGGAGAAATCTGGTGGAGGCAAGTTGATGGGTGCGTTCAAAAGAAGTTCGAGACTGCCAGAACAGATGACCCCCTCCCGACAATCTCCGGCGCCGCACGAACCCAGCGTCAGCACATCTCAGGACTCCCAGCAGCATTTGAACGAGAGCGTCCATTCACTCGGTGCCAGACCCTACAACTCGCAACACCAAAGCTTCAACGCTCACGTTCAGCCGACGAATCAAACTTCGGACCCTGCATCCAGCTTTGGCTCCCAGAATCAACATCCAGCCTTGACAGGCTCTGGCCATGGATCACAAAACGGCATGCAGCCTGCACAAGCAGCAGTGCTCCCCTCTGATGCAAATCGATTTGCCGGACAGTCTCAATTATCGTACTCGAGGGATCAGGCATCACCTCCCGAGAGGCAGTATGAGCAGGTGCCGATACCCCAAGCCTATGGGTCTCTCGGCGGCTCACAAGTCATTATGCCAGCGCTTCGTCCGGTGAATGGGAACATGCCATTCCTCAATGCTCAGAACTATCACGACTCTGATGCTGGACGATCTCAGCCGCTGTCGTCACCACCAGCCATGCAAGGCCATTTTCAAGCACAACAGCAAGCGTCAGCGCCGCCAAACCCTCAACCTTACTTCGAGACTCATGTGCAGCCTCCGCAGTCTCCTCCGCAGTCTCAGGGTCCGCATCAATCACCACACCCGGTCTCTTTCCAGCACTCCCAGGTCCCATCTCAATTGCAGTCCCACGCTCACGCTCAGATTCAGCCACTGCTGCACCAGCAAGTGTTGCAGCGTCGGACTGTTCAGGGGCAACTTGCAAACACCGCAAACTTGCAATCGACTCCCCCGCCTCCATCTCAGATGGGAAGCGATAGACAGGACTCTTCTCGCTCACCTGCTGTGCACTCCCACGACCGCTTTGTTTCGCAACCCCCATCGGATCCCCCACCGACTTCGTCGCTGCCGGCGCCTCCCAAGGCAGTAAGACCAGACTACCCGCGGGGTGATAGTGAGGTTCTGCCTAAGCTCGCGCAACCGTCTATCCAACGAAAACCAACCGTAGCTCACGGCGAGGACCGCGGGGATAGAGCTTCGCCCAATCTCGGCGTAGATGTTGTCAAGGCCAACAGTAACCGGGACGATGACATATACGAGGCAACACCCCGCGTCACGCAGGATGACACGATGAGCCAAGTTTCCAAAAATACGACTGTTTCGCAGCCAGTGAAGACGACTCGGCAGATTCCGCAGCAGAGCCGATCCTTCCAGAAACCGAAGGAGGGGGATGCGCCCAAAAAATCCTTTGCCATGGAGCTGGAGGATACGGAAGAGGCCCGCAAGCGTACGATGCGTCTCGACTCCCAGGAAGAGAAGATATTCTATGATCCAGCTGACGATGAAGAGAATCCGGCCATGTGCGCCACCAGCTATCCAGGTCAGGAGTGGAATCCCTATGGCGACTTGGATCTCATGGACCTCGGCGATGATGACTACATTCGCAAATGATTTTCTCGCTTGTCATTTCTTTTGGTTATAATTTCTCATCTACATAGTCTCTGCCTTTTTGTCTTGCTCATCTTGGATGCGCGTCAGATCTGTTCCTTTGTTAGGGCAAAGCCCCCTTGATTGCTCTTTTTATGCCCTCGAACTGCACATTGTACACATTTCCGACATGGAGCTAGCATCTGTTGCGACTGTTTACGTGACCCGGTTGGATTGCGGGATACCTTTACTGTTTATCTTCGTTCATTTTCCCTCTGATATGACGGTCTCGTAGATTCGCACATAAACAACCCTCTGCCGAGAGTCAATCGTAACCAAAAACTAAAGTCTATAACCTTCTACATTCGGCAGTGATGCCACTCTGATGCAAACCTCATGCCTTGGCCTTCTTCTCGTCATTGTAATAATGGGCCATCTGCAGACCAGCGCGGCGAAAGCCACACTTGACATAGAAACCCTCGTTTGCCTCGCTGCAATCGAGGATGCTCTTGTAACAACCGACTTGAGCTGCAACATAGTCGAGAGCCTGGATGAGACGCAGACCGAGCTTTTTGCCTTGCTGATCTTTGGCAACTGCAATGTCCTCGATGTGACCAACGTTACCGAGGCTGTGAATACTACAGAAGCGGCATCGTTAGTTCCTGGTTGGATGCGAAACCACCAAGTCTCGCCTTGCGTCACTTACAACTTCTTCTCGACGATCAAGGCCCCCGTTCCAACGACCGCGTTCTCCGCCCTGTTCGTATCCTCGATGACGATGATGTAGTAACTCCCGTGCTTCTCCATCTCCTCGTATTGCTTCTCGAATGCCTCCTTGGTGATCTCGCCCACGGTGGTCAATACCCGCAGACAGTCGAGGAAACCAGTGTCAAAGTCGGCCTTGCGCAGAGCGCGAAGACGGTAACCCTCCGGCAGGGCTGCAGAGACATCTGGGGAGATAAGGTCGGCGGAGAAGAGACCTTCGACAGCCATTGTAGCGGGTTGTGAGGTTGTGTGTAGGTGTGTGATGGTCTGGAACCCCCGAGTCAGAGAAGCCGGTGTCGCTGCTGGCTGAACGTGGGCGGAGCAACGAGATCAAGCCGGCGAAAGAGAGCGATCGCCTACGGGAGCAGGTAACGAGCGTAATTGAGGGCGAAAAGGCTGATGGCACAAGGACTTGGAGCTGCAACTCGCCGCAAGAGCGTTGTTTTCGGTGCGTGGCAGTGACGACAGCGGCTCCATGCGCAGGGCTCTCTGAATCCAGGGGTCGTGGTGGTAGCGCAGCAGGTAGCTGTCCGTGCTCTCTACAGTGCACCGCTTGATTTGGACTCTGCCGACGCACTGTCTATGGAGTTCGTACTGTGCGGTGTGCTCACAGTGATAGACGGTGGCCACAAGCAGTGTGTGCCTACCCTAGAGCTTGCACCACTGATAGTACAACAAGCTCATCACAATACAAAAAAACTCGAGAAGAATTCACCTAACAAAATGGATGTAGTGCCGTGGCTCGTTAATATGGGATGCATCCATGTCCTTCACTTTCTGTTAACGTGCCGTTGCGTCACTGGTGAACCATAAATAGAACATACGGTCACAACTATCTCACAACAGCTGTCAGTGAAGAGACACATGACCATGCCTTCAAGACCTACCCACAACGACGGGTCATGCTTGATTGTGACATTTTCACCGTGATGAAGTAAGTGGAGGAACGAACATCCCCATGAAACAGTCGACAGGCTGAGACCACTGTTCTTCGCGTCGTGCATCGTACAAGCCAGACCACGTTAGGGACAACGCTACTAGCTCGAAGCAAGTCGTAAGTACACAGTCATGTGTGTGTCCCTCTGTATGCTGAAGAAAGAGGCTCGACAGTAGGGCCTCAGACTAAGGCAGTGCAAAGTCTCCACACACAGCAAAAGAAGACAAGTTTGTTCAGTTGCTAGAAATGAAAGCTTATTGTACCATTATGCCATAGCGCATTGGAAAGAAGATTAACAAAATAATTAAGCCTAGCAAAAAGATGGACAAAAACGAGCACCGAACGTGGGTCGAACACGTGACCTTAGGATCTGCAATCCCACGCTCTACCACTGAGCTATCGATGCAGCTGTTGAGAGCAACGCTCTAAAATTAAAAAATATATAGCTCTAACGCAATTAGGATTCGCACACTTAGGTCACTCACGTCTTCAAGGTTGTGCAAGCTATGATTTTGGATTCCGATTAAATACGTGGGAAAGGTTCCCTCCGCAGAATCATTTCTTCCTAACTTGATAAATGGTGAGCGCATCACGAACCTGACTGCAAGACAGGAGGCTTCACTTGCTAAGGGTGCGCAGCTGCAACGATCGCCAGGTCTCAAATATGACAACGCTATTAATGCCACATCAAAGAAGCCGAAATCTATATTTCAATAGGTCGATCTTCTGCGACCCAATGTTGCATTGATCTTACACACTCCCAAGACTGTCGTGTATGTACGTGCGTGCTATATGTACAGGATATCCAATTGCACATCTCTTCAGATACTTTTCTTGATTGAAGAAGACGCGTAGTCTCGCATCGCACTTTGTATCTCACCCATAACTGGTGTTCATTGTCATCCAGTTTGACTCTTGATCCGGCCGTCCGCTTGGCCTCGGGCCGTTGTCCATTTGCTGGTGTTGTGGAATTTGTTGTTGCTGTTGTTGCTGATGCAACAAATTCGTCTGTCCATATGTGTTTCTTGGGTGTATGCCGGCATCCCCCACAAGCTTCGGATAGTGGAAGAAGTCAAACACTTCTATGCTGTCTAGCTCGGAGAGGGAAGCTGATTGAGTGGAAGTGGGATCGAGGCCTGTGCGGCGAGCTGAAGAGGTGAGGGTCATAAGATCGTGGGCATTCCTGCTCCATTGTTAGTAACCAGTGATTGAATTCGAGTAGACACGACTCTCCAAAGTCTTGGTTGGGACAACATACCTTCTCATGGCAGCAAAGCTCATCTCACCCTGCTGTGCTCGCCTCACGACCCGCCTCAGGATCCTCGCGTAATTGTTTGCAACCTCCCAATACTGCCCCACATATCCCAACGTTTCAATGAAGAAGTCGAGCTTCTCATCTACTGCACCACCTCCGGGGAAACCTCCCTGAACTCCTCCCGAAGCATCGGCTGCGGCCGCATGCACAATGAGCACTCTTGCGGCGACCCACAGGCTGAAAGCGAAAGGAGGCCCCAGTAAGTCCAGCCCATTCGCTTCGTATACATCTTGCGATATATCTCTGAGACTCTGCACGGCGGATAGGCATCTTTGCATGGCGTAGTGGCTCGGGACGAATATTTCTGTTCGTACGGTGGGGTACGCTGCCGGGGAATGCAGCCTGATCACAGCCGTGACATAAGCAGAATGCAGCATGAACCAATTAGCCACCCTACTGGCTGGGTCCGAGTGGCATAATGCAGAGATGCGAGAGTATTCGGACGGGAGAGATTGCAACCAGCGATCGAGAGCGGCATCGAGTAGTTGATATGTATTGCGCCACGTCGCCATCGCCGGCGGCGAGGTGACGTCGATAGGCTGCTTCAAGAAGTTGTGAACTTCAGAGAGTATACGCAAGATTTCACAGTGGTAAGAAAAGCTGCCAAGGTTGTCGTTGGCACTGACGCTCGACGGTGTTTGCGGAATATTCGCATTGTTGCTAGCGCTGTTGCTATAGGCATTAGAGCGGTCGTCGGAGAGCACACGGGCAGGGGGCCTGGTCTCGCGCGGTGAGTTTCGGGAAAAGAGGTCGTATGAGCACGGGAGAAATCGTCTCATGTGGTCGTCTTGCAGCAGGAAGTCAAATGTTGTTGTGGCGACCGTGGAGTATCGGTCCAGCAGGTAGACCATCCATGCAAGTCGTCTGCGTCCTTCGTCTTCAATCCAGGATTCCGGCCGACCTGCCAGAACCCTTCGAACAGCACCAGTCCGAGGAGCATCATCGACCTCAGCGGTAAGGTAGACACTGCTTTCATCACAAAGTCCGAGCTGTCGCACCCCTTGCGCGAGCAGAGAGAGCATATTCCAGCCCTTCGGACCGTTACTACGTCCCAATTCATCGAGAGTGATAATGACACCTGCTCGCAGCGCAGCGATGGATACGTGATCCATGACATACATCTGAACTATTCTTCTTGAGGTGGCGTGGTGATGAGCGCGCATTGCGGGTGTGAGTCGAGGATCTTTGAAGAACCGTAATGTTGTCGAGATGATGGCATGTAACAAGACTCGGTCTGCCTCGTTGAGGGATGTTGAACCGAAGAATGTGCCGAACGTTGTTTGGCGCTCGAGAATGGGGCACCACGTGTTGCAGTGCTTAAAATAGAGATCGACGAGAGTGTAAATCATATCCTGTGGAGGTAGGTCAGGAGTCGTCGAAAGAGATCGAGGCGTCGAGATGTTCACGGGCGAGAAAGGTAGCGTCGTGGTCATGGGAGCGTCAGTCTGTCGCTCCTGTCCTGCGTCACCTCTCGAAAAGCTTTCGCCTCCGACTGTGCCTGGTGTCATGGCGGTCCTGCTACTGTCCATCGGCGTGGCCCTGCCCAAGCTCGAGGGTGGTGGACCGCCGCCATACTCGGATGATGCTGGCTGTCCGTGAGCAACTTGCGGACTCTCTCGGTACGCCACTCCACCTGGCGTCACAGCTTGCGTCGTCGATGATCCTCCTGCACCGGCGGCTGCCGCCGCCGCCGCTACCGATAGTGGATGATCGTTGGCAATGTGATCCTCAATCCTTCTTCCCAGGACTTGAAGCAGTGCATCGATCTTATTAACCTTGGCCTCGAGCTCAACGTTGAAACCAGTCCGGCTGCCCGGCTTTTGACGTTCGAGGTAAACACATGTCCTGTTATGCGAGGCGCACCAGCCGCAAGCTGGTTCAGCCCTATCGCATTTCACCTTGCGAGCTTTACACAATTCGCATCTTGGCGTTGTCAGCCTCGTTTTTCGACAGAAGGGTTGATAGTGGCTGGTAAGAAGCGGGGGCACATCCAGGAGAAGGAGAAGTGGAAGGAGTAGATGAATGAAACCAACGACGTAAAGCAGCACGAATGGGTAATGTGAAACTTACGAGGTCTTTTGATACTGCTGAGTGGCCTTTCTCTTTTTGCCTCTCCTCGGGGTGTCCCCCGACGCGTCACCATCCACCTTATCATCGACTCGGGCCTGCTCGCCCTCAGCGTCTCCATCACCCTCTCCCTCTGCATCTGAGCTGACAGAGCTGTCCCGACTGGGTCCCGAAGCAGGCAGGATCATTCCTCGACCGGCGTCCGTGTCCGCGGCAGCAGCAGAAGAAGCAGAAACAACAGCTCCTCCACTCATCTCGGCCGGACGTGCATTGGATCTCGTGCTGCCCTCGTCCATTATCCCGGGGACGTCGGTGTTTGCTTTTCCATCGCCTCCGTTCCACCGGGGTGCCATGCGGTTATATCAGTGCTCTGTCCCGGAACAGAGAGGCGAACGGGTCAATAATGTCCCGAACGCTCGATGCTGATCACGTCCCACGAGCGAAAAGGGACAGGAATCAAGATTCTGGGGTAAGGTCGACAATCTCCGAGACGGCGTCGTGCAAGGGGCGGGCTGGCAGCTCTTTGTCCCCGTGTTGATCACCGCCTATCCTCTATATCCGATCCTACTCCAACCTTGAGCGTGGGGAACAGTAGTAAGCGGCAGCGCCGTCTTAGTGAGTGGAGGAGAGCGATGTTGACAGATGGTTGTGATGTGTGTTGAGCTCAAGCTGGTGAGGCGGCCGATGAGTTTGCTCGGGGCGAGAACACCGAGTCAGCACAGCAGCCCAGTTGCGTGGATGGCGCATTCGTGTACAGTGTTCTGGTTTCCTTCCCGTTTTTGGCAATCGAATCAGGCCATGTTGGACAAAGCTTCAATAGGTACCCCGGCAGCGCTTGCTTTTGCGAATGGCAATCTGTTTGCTGAAGAAATGGGGATTTGCGCAGTGATGCTGTTTGCGTGTACCGTGCGATCGTCTGTGCAGAATCGATCGCACTGTGCTATTAGCCCTGTATACACAGTGCGAACCAGGACAGGCGTCTCCAATGGCTTTCAAATGTAGGTACTCCCTTGCTGCTATTGTCTCATAGTTGTAGATCTAGCTTGACCTCTTCCTTCATCTCCTAGACTGAACGCGCTCAGTCCAACCTCGCAGATTTTAGCCGGTTTTCACGACTACCTCTCTGTCCGTTTGCGGCTGACAAATGGACTCGACAGGAAGACACAAGGTCTCGGCTCTACCGGGCGAGCGACTCTGGATTGAAGGAGCTTCTAGCGGCATCCCAGGCCGGCGCCATGGGATATGAGGGGTGTGCAACTTTCTCGGTGTTCCAGTACCGAGGTGCGTCCAGGTTGTCTTCCTTCGCGGCGGCCAAGACCGAGCGGCCGCAGGGGTCCAAGTGGAGGAAGCGTTGGAGACGAGCTTGTGATTGCGCTGTCGCATGTTCCTGCGCGTGCCAGACCACCACTGACCAGTCGCAAAGACAACGGAGTCCAGTGTCGTGGCGTGTCATCTCGGTCAGATAGATATCATGCGGTTTTTCACACCGAAGGACACGAGATAAGCGCTGATAGCGAAATGTCACGCAGTGAGGGGTCAAAGAAGCCAATGTACAGTTTTGAATAAGTAGTAGATATGGTATCAGCAGGCTAGAAATGCATGCAAGCAGAGAGAAAATCAACTTATGGGCCGCAGCACCATCCGTGAGAGCACAAACAAGCCAGTATCCCAGAACATCCCATCCGTCATTGATGGACCGTCAGTAACGCCATTCCATCACTATGTCGTCTCTTCGTTCATCCTTTCTCAAGCATATCAACAAGGTGCTTACTGGGCCCAGCCCTTGGACATCTGGACGGCCTTCTCCCAGCGAGCAAAGCGCTGGTCGGCCTTCTCCTTGGGAATCTTGGGCTTGAAGGTGGAGCGACCCTCGGTGTTGACATCAGCAAGGTCATCGAAGCTCTCCCACACACCGGCGGCCATACCAGCGGCGATGGCGGCACCCAGGGCAGTGGTCTCGCGCATGGAGGGACGGCCGACGTCGATGCCGATCAGATCGGCCTGAGTCTGCATGATGAGGTCCGAGTTGCACATGCCGCCGTCGACGGCAAGCTCGGTCAGCTTGGCGCCAGAGTCCTTCTCCATGGAGTCGAGAATGGCACGGGTCTGGAAGCAGGTAGCCTCGAGGGTGGCGCGAGCAATGTGGCCCTTCTGGGTGTAAGCGGTGACACCAAAGATGGTGCCTCTGGCATCGTCGATCCAGTAAGGAGCGAAGAGACCAGAGAAGGCCGTAACGAAGGTGACGCCGCCGTTGTCCTCGACAGTCTCGGCAAGGGCGCTGAGCTTGGAGGAGTTCTCAATGAAGCCGAGGTTGTCGACGAGGAACTTGACGCTGGAACCGGCGACGGCAATGCTGCCCTCGAGGGCGTACATGCGCTTGCCGGGGCCAAAGTCGAAAGCGACGGTGGTCAGGAGACCGTGGCTGGAGATGACGGGCTTGGGGCCAATGTTGTAGAGGAGGAAGCAGCCGGTACCATAGGTGTTCTTGGCAAGACCGGCAGTGAAGCCCTTCTGACCGACGAGGGCAGCGGACTGGTCACCGAGGCAGCCCATGATCTTGTGACCCTTGAGGGCGCCCTCGTGGAGGGAACCGTAGGACTCGGTGCAGGAGGAGGGGACGATCTTGGGGAGGGAGACCTTCTTGCGGTCAATGCGGAACCAGTCGATGAGCTCGTCATCGTAGTCGAGGGTCTCGATGTTCATGAACATGGTGCGGGAAGCGTTGGAGGGGTCGGAGACGAAGACATTGTTGGCAGGGCCACCGTTGAGCTTGTAGACCAACCAGGTGTCGACGGTACCAAAGGCGAGGTTGCCGCGCTCGTAAGCCTCCTTGACCTCCTTGACGTTCTCGATGAGCCAGATGAGCTTGGAGCAAGAGGGGTAGGTGGAGAGGGGGAGACCGCAGCGCTGGGTGAGCTCGTTGGCGCCAAGGCGGTTCTTGAGGCGGCGGACGAGCTCCTGGGCACGGGTATCGGTCCAGACGATAGCATTGTGGAGGGCCTTGCCGGTGGTCTTGTCCCAGACGACGGTGGTCTCACGCTGGTTCGTGATACCGACGGACTTGATCTGGCTGCGAGAGTGTCCCTGGGTCTCAAAGGCCTTGACGGCGCCGTCAATGCAGGCGTTGACGGAGGAGACGAGCTCCTCAGGGTCATGCTCGTGCCATCTGGGGGGACTGAGTCAGTGCGATTCTACACAATGGGACGAATGAGTGGAAGGAAGGGGGGCGGAGGGCATACCCAGGCTGGGGGTAGATCTGCTTGAACTCGATCTGGTGGGATGCGACGACCTCACCGCTGTGGTTGAAGATGAGGAAGCGAGAGCTGGTGGTGCCCTGGTCAATGGCTCCGACAAAAGTAGTGGAAGGCATTGTGTGTGATGTGTGGTGGGAGAGTCTGTGAAGAAGAAAATAAGAAGAAGGAAGAGGAGGAGAATGTGAGAGACGAAGAGGGCTCTCGAAAAGCTTGCTGAAGAGGGGCAGCAAGGAGGGGCTAGGAGGGTGGATGAGCCAGTTGGGTTGGGTTGACAAAGTCGCCAGGCAAACGAGGTCAACAGGAGGAGATGAAGAGTGCAAGATGAGAAGGAGGATTGGAATGAGCAAGGTGAAAGAGAGGAGAGAAGACCTGGGGAAAAGAAGCTGGGGTGGAAGCTCTCAAGTACTGCGCACCGATGCGGGTGTGAGGGCTGCCCCTCATCTCAACAGCGCAGCAAAAAGTCGCGTGCCTGTGCCGCGGAAAACGCCAGACCAGGCCAGCATGCGCTGAGCACGAACAGCATTGGGGAAAGACCTTCCCCTCATGGACCTGGCCCAACCCCGGATTGCGGAGAAAGCCTCATCTCACGCTGTGTGCGCGGTTTCTTGCGCTGCTGTGGCAGCGGTGGTGGTGGTGGTGGTGATGGGCGGTGGTGTGGTGTGGTGTCATGTGGAGGGCTCGGGATGGAATGGTCCATTCTTTCGGCACAACGGTGTGGTGAACAGAACGGGGAGACTGGGGTAAGTCTAAAGACTGGGATCCAGGTGCACGTGAAGGACGTGAAGACAGAGGACCTTTGGTTTGGCTCGACTCGTTGGCATGGCATGGCATGGCATGGCGCGCGCGCGAAATGTCGACCCCGAATGCTGGTGCGTGCCGCCAAAGTGCTATTATCTGTTCCTGGATCCACCCCAGACGCGCAGGCGTGGACCCTGCACACTTCTCCAGCTGGAGATGAAGCTGGAGAACGTGGTCTCCAGATTTCCCGTTCAGCCTCATCCCCGACGGTCTGGTCAGTGGTGTGCCAGGTCGTGCCGTCGGGGTTGGGAACACCGGACTGCTGTAGTCCAGTCCAGGCCGGCCGCGTCGTGCCTTGTGGTGCTTATGCTTTGAGGGCGATGATCATCGTGATGATGATGATGCTTGCTTGGGGGTGCTGAAGTGCAGTGCGGCGGCTTGTGGGGGTGGGGCTCCTCCCATCCCATGCTGGCAGCTTCTCGATAGTAAAAGCCCGAGCCGCATGCCAAGGGGTCGTTTTGCTCGTCGGTCTCGGTTCGCACAGACGAAAGATCGTTGTGCCTACGATCTCGCGGCTCGGGCGTCTGTCGGCACGAGAGACCCGAGATGCAGCCACCCTACGCCACAAGCAGCCACACTATCGATTTGCGCAGACTGACGTAAGGCCCACCCTCTAGTCCTCTCATCCCTCTAATCCCACTCGTCCCCCTCTTTACGCTAGGCTGCCACTTTGGTGTCCAGTGACGCTAACTTGACGCGGACAATTCTTACAGTGTGAGACAGTGCGTTGAGCAAGCCAGGTCAGCCCTGCTCAGGCGCATCGTGTCTCGGATCCTCCAGCTCGGCCAAGGCAAACGAGAAAAAAGCCACGCACGAACTGCTCTTGGTTCTTTCGACCACGAGAAGCCCCGGCTAGCTTCGACTCGACAAAAACCCACCGCGCGTGGCTTGCAGCACGCTGCAGTAGTGGCCTCCCTCTCGATGTTCCAGACGGGCGCTACCGCATCGGCCGTGGTGCGGTTCGTTGGCTGAATGGTCCCCTTTTTTCTAGTATGTGAGCCAATCTCACTTTGCTCTGGTTCTACTTCTGCTTCTGGCCCTCTGGCTGGATCCAGCCAGCTAACTACTTGTACTGACACGTACCATCGCAGGGCAATCCAGTCGACTGCTTTCAACCCATCTTTCGAGTGGCGCTAGACTCTTCGCGCCAATCGCACTCGTCGAGAAGGGCCGATCAACTATTCCTCCTGCAAGTCGCTAGGCCGGCCGCGCAGCTATGGCGATACTTGGGTACAGCGGGCTCCTGGCCGCCTCTGATCTTGGCTGCATCACCGGCACTTCCAGCGCGGCTCGTCACCGAGAGTCAGTATGTACCGTCATGGCGGCGATCCCCTCTTTTGTCTCTCAGCGCGCTCGTACGATACCCGATCAACAATACATTATCTTTTGCGCAAAGAGTCAATAGGCAGACCTGGACGCGACCCTGCGATCACTTTTCCAAACGCCGCTCGCCGCTCGCATGGATCCCGAATCCTGCGATATGGACGCGCGCTCGTTCCACACCCCTGGTCATTGGTCAAAGGTCGAACCGTGCAGGGATGAAGGGTCGAACGCACTGACGAACGATGGGAGCCTCGGATAAGTGCCCGTGTCGCGCCTGTGATTATTACCGGCACACCTTGTCACGGATGTCCTGACCATCGATAACACCATTCATTACGAGAAGAGGCTCAGAATTTTAATTGGAAATAGGCACATGACCATGGAGACAAGAAATGACAGAGTGGGGAGAGAAGGTCCCACTCCATTTTTTTCTTCTCCTTTTTTTCTTCCTACTCTTCTGTCAGACCGTTGGATTCGTCCAGAGATTGGATCAAAACCTCCGTCGCTTGGCAAATCATCCACTCTGGATTCGGCAGTGACGGATGCGGTTTACTGGAGACTCAAAGAAAAGAATTGGGTCAAATGACCACACAATGACCCGATCTCACAGAGCCTCTTCGCAATGAATGACTCGGTGAGCAGGGAAATCAGGGTCTTTTGATGCCATCTGAATCGAGTTCAGGTCCTGTGCGGCGAGGGAGATAGAGCCACCGGCACATGCCAGTCAGCCGGACAGCCATGCATTCACAGCTCCAGCAGTGATATGTACTATTGAACCACGGAGACTTATGCGTCAAACGCCATGCCTGATTCGACTGCCTGCCGCAACAGCCTAGCAGCGCCAGAAAAACAAGAGCAACGGCCGCTCGGCCGAGGACAAGACGAGACAAGGGAGTGTGCTTTGGCATACTTGTAATACGATCGAACCTCTACTGTAAGGTTGGACCCATGCGCTCGACCGGCGCAGCATCTGCGAGAAGAGCGCCAACGCCAACGCCAACGCCATTGCCAACCCTCTGCTCTCCCCCCCCTTGGTTCCGCTCGTCCCACACTTGCATCGATCGACCGCCGTCTGACGGGAGCGGGACCCCGAGCTCACCGGCGCCTCCTCGTGTGACGTTCTGCGCGCGGTGCCCCTTTGCGCTCTGGAAACGCCATGGAAGGACGCCCCTGCTCGGTCGTTCGTCACCGAATCTGCATCGTCTTCGCTTCTTTCCAGCTTATTCTGTCCCCGCCCCCCCTGTGCTGCTTACCATCGTCACACGCATCTCACTTACGCCCTGGTCTTCCCCGGTGTCGCTAATTTCAACTTTGCGCTGCTGCTGCACGCTCGTCCTCGCGCCCCCCAGTCTGTCCAACCCCAGCCTCCTCGGCAATAGCGTCTCTTAACGAAACGCTCTGCATCCTCTCCAGTTTCTCGCCTTCTGATCCCGGTCCATTCAGAAAGCCCCGTTGGACTCCAGACTCGTATGCGTTCTGACCCTCTGTTCGAGACAGACGCTTCCCCATCTTCCCCATCTCTCCCCTCCACTCATCGAACACATTTAGTTCGCCTTTCCAACTGTAACTCCACCGTAAAAGAGGAGACCATTGAAAACTTCTTTTTCATCTCCCAAGCTGGACTGGATCGCCCCGCGGGACTCTTGCATTTTCTTGTCCGAAAGCACAAGCGGCTCACACACACACACTCTCTCCCTCTCTCCCTCTCTCTCTCACTCACACACACGCATACACGCCTCCCTCATCTCCCACCTGACCATTCCTAGACTATCAATCCAGGCCACGCTTGCGCCCCTGTTCCCTGGCGGCTCGTCCATTTGACACCGATACCTCGGGTCGCTCGTGCTTTCATCCCCATTCCTGGCCCTCATCCACGTTGGCGCGGAGTCTCCTCTTCACCTACCCCGGTCCCAAGCCTGCCTTCGAGGAGGCGTTTGCGAACCAGGAGCATTCGGCCTACCACCCCACGGGGGGATTCCTCAAACTGATTATAAACCTCCTCCTCCCCCGCCATCCGGACTTCTTTTCGACTCTCATCCACCACGCGCTCAACTTCCCCATCCTGTCCATCATCCTCTTCTCTCTCTCTCGCCACCGGGGCTGAATCCTGGGGTTGTCTAGAACCACTGGTTCATTGTCTTGGATTTGACACAACTTACCTTTTCTTGTTCATTCATCCTCAATCCCATCCTCCCTCGCCACCATGTCTCAACAACAGATTCAGCAGCAGCACGTGCAGCCTCAGCCTTCGCAGGACTCCATCTCCGAGTCTTCCGTTACCAAGGCCATTCACGAGGACGTACCCAAGGTCAGCCAGGGCGGCAACGTCCGTCACGATGATCTCCCTACGGAGCAGTACCCCTACACTGAGGTGACCCCCCAGTGGGTGCGCGTCCGCGAGTACATGCAGGATTTCTTCTCTGAGTTCATGGGCACTATGGTACTCATCCTCTTCGGAGACGGTGTCGTCGCGCAAGTCGTTCTCTCCAAGGAGGCGAAGGGCAATTATCAGTCTATTTCTTGGGGATGGGGGTAAGCATTCTTTCGGCTTCCAAGCAGTGAAAGCACCAGATGACCTAACAATGCGGACAGAATCGGTGTCATGCTCGGTGTCTACGTCTCCGGCAAGTCCGGCGGTCACATCAACCCCGCCGTCACCTTCACCAACTGCCTCTTCCGCGGTCACCCGTGGCGCAAGTTCCCCGTCTACGCTCTCGCTCAGATTCTCGGTGCCATGACTGGTGCCGCTATTGTCTACGCCAACTACAAGTCCGCTTTCGACATGTTTGAGGGCGGCGCCGGCATCCGCACAGTCACCGGTGAGACCGCCACCGCGGGCGTCTTCTGCACCTACCCTGCCGAGTTCATGACCCGCACCGGCATGTTCTTCTCCGAGGTCGTCGCCTCTGCTATCCTTATGATGTGCATCTACGCCATGGCTGATGACAACAACATTGGTGCCGGCAAGCTCATGCCCCTTGGTCTCTTCTTCCTGATCTTCGGTATCGGTGCCTGCTTCGGATGGGAGACTGGTTACGCCATTAACCTGGCCCGTGACTTTGGCCCCCGTCTCGTTTCCTACATGATTGGCTACGGCCACGAGGTGTGGTCTGCTGGCGGTTACTACTTCTGGGTACGTTTCATCACCATCACATCCGCTTCTTTCCTTACCAACAGTGCGGCTAACACAATGATGAACAGATTCCCATGGTTGCTCCCTTCTTTGGCTGCACCCTCGGTGCATTCTTGTACGACCTGTTCATCTACACTGGCAGCGACAGCCCCATCAATGAGCCCATGCTCGGTCTTCGCCGCCTGATCTCTCCCCGCAAGGAGGTCTGGTCAAACACCCACCGCTCTGCCCGTGGTTCCAAGGCTTAGACTTGGGAAAAGTGGAAGGAAAGAATTTAAAAATACCACAATTGCTTTTTATGAAATTTAATGTACAACTTGTTTTTTAACAGTTCTTCTCGCTTTATTTTTTGATGATGAACCGGGCAAAAGGAGTTTCAGTCGTGGCACAGCGCAGCATATCTGCACCAGCTCTTTGTTTTGATGCCTTGCTTCAGAGAAACAGACTCAAAAATTCTCCCATCAAAACTATGTGCCTCGCTTTATCTTCTATAATCTCACACTGTGATGTAGTATATACATGCACTCCCAGCCCAAGTGCGTCTCCGTGACACTTGCCCCGTCGATAGTCAGCTCGGAAGATGAGGTAGTGTGCTGCCAGATGATCGATCTGAGTCGATCAGATGCTGACTGAACTTTGTGTTACACGTGAGACTTGAGTGCCCCCCCAGAAGACGGTTTCTGACTGGAGATTCATGAGCTTTACGGAATCGCCTGACTAGTTGCGGGGGGCGATTGTCTTCGCGGAAGGCCACCGGGAAGGCGGCTTCACGAAACAAAGTTGCCAATGTTCAGCCACGAGGAGACACATCACCCACAGAGACGACCGCCAACGTGCAGTCAAGCCGAGCTTAAAACCAACCGCTACCTCTTTGGATAGCAGATGTAGGGATCACTATGCAAATGCCGTGCTGGAATGCTACGTTGATACATTGCATGCGATGAGACCTGCCGGCTTTGGTCTAAATCGCCGGGGTACTGCACAAGTACGCATGTAGGTAGGGTACGGTACGACACGTTATGTGAAAGAGAATGGCAGGGCAGGGCATGACACAAAAGGCCATTTGGCTGTTATGAGAATCTGACTCAGCCCCGCTTCTCTGGGGGAACCAGGAGACCCATTTGCTGTCGTTCATGTTCCCCAGTTTCGCAAAAAGTGTCCAAAATTCCCAACTGTCTTCTAGACCTAGGCGGAGCCCCGGAAAGGTTTGCCCCAGACCGTTTGATTTTGTCTTTGCCAACGATGCTGCACGGCCCTTTTTTTTTTTTTTTTTTTTTTTTTTTTTTTTTTTTTTTTGTAATCTTTTGGTTCTCGAACGGCTGGGTGAGGGGGGAGGAGAGTGGCTCGTCCGTCCTGCCAACAAGGATGATCCGGGGTGGACATGGTCTTTCTGAGATGGCGAAAAGAGAGAAAGAAGCGGGGGTGCCCTGGCCAGAGGTTGACAGGCGTGGGTGCAGGCCACAAGAACGGCGTGACAGAGACGGGGATGCCGGTCGAGAGACGAGAGACCGGGGCTTGGGGGTGGTTTGAGGGGAGGGGACCGAGGTTGAACGCCAAGGGGTCTTTTTTCCCTTGACACGTACCAAGTACGACACGCGAGAGAGGAACCAGGCCCCGAAGGAGTTGAGATGAGATCGATTTGGTATGGCACGCCTTTTCACATCACATGGTACGCATTTTGTCTGGGCTGACGATTCGGTGTCGTGCTATGACAACTGCGCAAGAAATAGGCGTCATGAGTCTGTAGGCTGACGATCGTGGAGAAAGGACACAATAGTATCCGGACATGACAATCTGATGGCATCGTCGTCATCGTCATCATTCTCTGAGATGGCAGCCCGTTGTGAGTGATGTGTGCCATACTGAGCTGGAGAGGAGAGTGCGCCATCTCGATCCGTGCATCAGAGGTACAGCGCAGTGGACGCCCACACGCCACTGTTGGTCAGTGCGAAGCAACAGTGAGAGATGACATGATGGATGGATGCGTGTGCCTACCGGGACGGACACGTTGTTGCGACTGGTAAGCATTACATACTGTACCTACATACCTGAGTTTGACTTTTTGACCAGACTTGGTCCTGCAGCTAGCTGGGCTTGGCCACAACCGGCACCGCGCTTACTGGAGAGGGTGGGTATCACGTGGCGAGGATGGAGAGTCTCTCCAGCTCGGTCAGCGGACACCGAGAGAGCGAGAGTTTGTAGTGCGCTTGGCGTGTGCCCACATCCCTAGCGCGTCGGAGGCTCGGTTTGTAGCGGCCGAGAAATCGCCGTGCGGCAGGTGATGGAGGGTGGTCTGTGCGCTGACAGGAATTGGAGAAATTCGGTGGTGCTCGGTGTTTGCGACCGAGGTGGAGACGCACCCTTTCTGGCAGCCTGCCTGCCTGCCTGCTTGCACGTGAACACGCGATGGGCCGTGACGAGAAAAATCTTGGGGGTAGAGGAGCTTGGAGGGAGATGCCGAATTGGAGGGCCGCAGATGGCTGCCGAGGGCAGAATGGCGGGGAGAGCTTGTTTACCGTGGATGGGATGGGATGGGATGGGGATTTCAATTTGATGAGAATGCCATTTCTGATGGCCATTGGGTTCGGCTCGTGGGATGAGAGTTACTTGTACTTGTAGCCGAAGAAAATAACACGATACATTTCAGCGTCGTCCATAAAAGCAAGCAGAGCAGGAATCAATGGGCAGAGCATAGCCAATGGCATGATGGACATGCAGCCAGCTCGATGGCATTCTCAGTGAATCAACCCAGTGCAGCACGATGCAGATCGTACGAGAGCTCCAAACGGCACTAGATACCAACGAGCAATGGATAGACTAGATTGACTGTCTATCTAAATGCCATCCCTGCCAGATCAGGAGTAGTCGGTGCCTCGCGAAAAGACCAGTGGCGGCCGACCCCCCAAACTCTCGTCGACGGATCCCCCGACTGTGTGCGTGTGTGTGTCTCGTTCTTAAGGCTGTCTCCCTGTCTGCTTCATCGAACCATCATCCTGCTCTTTTGCTTTTCTGACTTGTTATATTCATCCTCGTCTCGACAAATTCCCCCAGCCTTCCTCTTATCAAACCCTCAATCGCAAACGCCAGCGCGCACGCGCACACACCCAGACACTTGTCGCAAACGACCAGTCAGCACCAGAGTCATTGCACTGCATTGCGTAGCCTACGTCACTCGGCACCGGCCCCGAGACCCCGAAAAAAAAAAGAAGAGCGAAACCCGCCCTTCCAGCTCCAGCGCCTCATCAACAGCTCACTGCGACCATCGCCAGCTTCTTCTTTTCTCTCCTCAACCCTCACTTTTGAGTGCCTCTCCTCGTCCGCATCTCATACTTTTCCCTGCTAGGGACTCGTCGTCACCTCTCATCTTCCCCCCTCCCCCTTCCCTGCGCCTCTCCCGTCTCTTCACCCTCCGCCTTCTCCCTCTCGATCACAGTCACAGCTGGGCCCAGCTCTCATCGCATCGCCCATCATGGCCTCAAGATTCAGCTCTCTCGGGCGCACCGCAAAGCTCGCCTCGGCTGGCGCTGCCACAGTCCTCGCCGGAGGCGTCTTCTACCTCACATACGCCCGCAAGCCGCATCTCAAGCAGCCCCTCGTCGACCTGCGCCGCGACCCTGCTACCGGCGCCATCGTGCCGCCTACCTTCCCCACCATCACATCCCGCGCCCAGCAGCTCGCTGATCTCAGGAAACACAGCTTCGAGGCCAAGGATGGCGACGAGTACGACCTCCTCGTCATTGGCGGTGGCGCCACCGGTACCGGTATCGCCCTCGATGCCGTCACCCGCGGCCTCAAGGTCGCCCTCGTTGAGCGCGATGACTTCTCCGCCGGCACCTCCTCCAAGAGCACAAAGCTCGTCCACGGCGGCGTCCGTTACCTCGAAAAGGCCGTCATGTCCCTTGACTACCCCCAGCTTGAGCTTGTCATGGAGGCTCTGCGCGAGCGCCGAACTTTCCTCGACATTGCGCCCCATCTGTCGACCTCTATCCCCATCATCCTGCCCCTCCAGGGCTGGCTGCAGGCCCCCTACATGTTTGCCGGTATCAAGGCCTATGACCTTCTCGCCGGCTCTCGCGGCCTCGAGCAGAGCTACATCATGAGCAAGAAGAGCGCTCTCGAGAAGCTTCCTACCCTTCGCACCGAGGGCCTCGTTGGCGCCGTCGTCTACTACGACGGCCAGCACAACGATTCGAGGATGAACGTCTCGCTCGCGCTCACCGCGCAGCTCTACGGCGCCACCGTCCTCAACCACGTCGAGGTCACCGGGCTCGAGAAGGATGCCCAGGGCAAGATCAACGGCGCCGTTGTCCGCGATCTCGCGCCCACCTTTGACGGCCAGGAGACGTCCGAGATCCGTGTCAAGGCCAAGGGTGTCATCAACGCCACTGGTCCCTTCACTGACGCCATCGAGAAGATGGACGACGGCTCAAGGCGCGACCTTGTCGTCCCCGCCTCTGGCACCCACGTCATGCTGAGCGGTGACATCTGCCCCGAGGGCCACGGCATGCTCGACGCCTCCACTTCGGACGGCCGTGTCGTTTTCGTTCTGCCGTGGCAGGGCTTCACCGTCGCCGGAACCACCGACAACGGTTGCCCCGTCGAGGCGCACCCTGTTCCCCCGCAAGAGGACGTCGACTTTATCCTCAAGGAGGTCAGCAAGCTTATGAAGCCTGTTGAGCGCAAGGACGTCCTCGCTTCATGGACTGGTAAGTTTGACATTCTTTTTTGACTTGCCATTTTTTGTAAACATCAGAACCCAGTACTGACAACCCCAGGTATTCGTCCTCTCATCAAGGACCCCAAGGCCAAGAACACTGAGTCTCTCGTCCGCTCTCACCTCGTCACCGTCTCCCCTGCTGGCCTCCTCACCTGTGCCGGTGGCAAGTGGACCACCTACCGCCAGATGGCCGAGGATGCCGTCGACGAGGCCATCGGTACCTTCAAGCTCTCTCCCAAGGCCGGCATCACCTTCCCCGACATCTCCGGCTCCGGCGCCGTCGGCATCACCACGACCGGCAAGTGCATCACCCGCGACGTCCCTCTTCTCGGCGCTCACGGCTACTCCCCCGAACTCGCCGGCCATCTCTCCGACATGTACAAGATCGAAGGCGACATTGCCGGCCATCTGTCGCGCAACTACGGTGACCGCGCCTGGGCCGTCCTCCGCGACGGACCCTCCAAGCGCCTCATCGGCAAGCTCCCCTTCCTCGAGGCCGAGGTCCGCTACGCCGTCCACCACGAGGCGTCCGTCACTGCCGTCGACGTCCTGTCCCGCCGCATGCGTCTCAGCTTCCTCGACGTGAACCAGTCCCTCTCCGCGCTCGACCGTGTCATTAACATTATGGCCGAGGAGCTCAAGTGGAGCGACAAGAGGCGGAAGACCGAGTTCGCCGAGTCTGTCAAGTTCCTGCGGTCCATGGGTCTCAGCGAGAGCAAGGCCAGCGAGACGCTTGGCCTACCCGCTGGTGGCCTGCTCAAGTCTGTCGAGCACTAGAGGCTGGGAACCTGGTCATGTCTTGAATCGTCTTTTATTTTTATTTTTGTTCATATCACGAAATGTTGGGATAGAGAATTGGAGGTGTACGCTTGGAAGGATGGTTACAATTGAGGGATGGGGAAGTAGGAGGCATCTTGAGCATAACTTTTGGCGTTCTTGTTTGGATATGTTTTTTACCCTCCACGACTGGGGTTCTATATTTTCGCGAGTCTTTGAGGGCGGTGATCTTTTTTCAGTTGAGCATTGTATATGCGTGTACTAAATAATATGCTTACAAACCTGACCTATTCTTTGCAAAAACCATGTGCTGCGCTGGATTGACTTGCAATACGAATGTTTACGCTCAATTACTCTCTTGCTCACCCACTTTGCATCGCTTCATTGTTCTCATTTAGGATCTCTCCAGACAATATGACATGAATGCACGGCCGAGTTCACATGCTAGAGTTTCTGGCATTTGCAGCTACGGTTTCTTGAATCCAGTTGGGCCAGGATCGCCTAATTGCCAGGCTGACGCTCGCGATGATTGTGATCCCGTATACTACGCATATTGTATGGGAGGCATGGTTGCCTGCCTTGTTTTGCGCATCTCACAGACTCATTGCCTTGATTCTGATTGAATTCCGCCGAAACCGGAACCGTATCTCCCGGCGGCTGAATTACCCCACACAATCGCATTGTTCACCCCGCCATCTGCGCGACATCGTCATCAAACAAACGTCCTTGGTTCACTCGCGTGCAATACATCTTCAGCTGTCCTCGTTCACCTCAGAAACACTACCATACATGCCACTGCGAGCTCGTCTTTCACCATCTCTGTTTCGTTCCTCAACCGCCAGCATGAAGCTCCTTTACCCCACCTCCCTTCACATCGACCCCTCTCTCTTGGCCGGCTTCCCAACGGTCACTCTCGAGCCCTACGATGTTCAGGCTCCCATCCCAGACGCTCACACGGACGCGGAGTTTCTCGTCACTTGGGCCAACTCGGCCTCCAATCTCAAAGACGCTGCGTCCCGCCTCAAAAACCTCGTCTGGATCCAGTCTCTCGCTGCTGGCCCCAATGATGTCCTCAACGCCGGCTTTGACAGCCAAAAAATCACCATCTGCACCGGCTCTGGGCTCCACGACCACACGGTATCAGAGCATGCCCTAGGTCTCATCCTCAACGCCGCCCGCCGGTTCTATGAAATGAGAGACTACCAGAACCGCAACGAGTGGCCCGGTCACCTTGGCGGGCCGCAGCCCGACCGGCCCAAGGACCGCTTCACTACCTTGCGCGACGCCAAAGTGCTGGTCTGGGGGTTCGGAAACATCGCAAAGTGCTTGACGCCCAGCCTTCAACTTCTCGGTGCCCAGGTGAAGGGAATCGCTCGCAACCCCGGCGTCCGTGATGGGATCGAGGTATTTTCCGACGCGGCCCTGCCCGAACTCCTTCCAGACACCGATGTACTTGTCATGATCCTCCCGGGTGCAGACTCAACCAAGAACGCACTCAATCGGGATCGTCTCGCTCTGCTGCCCAAGCACGCCTGGGTCATCAACGTCGGGCGAGGCACAGCCGTGGACGAGGATGCCCTCGCGGACGCGTTGGAGAAGGAGCAGATTGGAGGTGCTGCGCTGGACGTCTTTGTCAAGGAGCCGCTGGAGAAAGAGAGCAGGCTGTGGCAGTCTCGTAATCTGATATTGAGCCCTCACGCGGCGGGTGGCAGGCCGCAGGGCGCGGAGGCACTGATTGTTGAGAATCTGAGGAAAAAGCTGGCTGGACAGGCACTCAGAAATACGATATAATGTAGCCTGATCATCAAGCGCTTTGGATCTAGCTATCAATTTCGAAGTCTTTAATCTTCACGCATATCAAATGTGAAACAAAAGCCAAGTTGATTTCGCAGATCCTATCCCAGCCGACCAACACTACCATCGTCGTCACTTCCATCGAAATCGTCGGACGAGTCATCATTGTCAGAATCGCCCCCAATAAACGACTCTCCGCTGTCGGTATCGAACCGTGCTGGCGTGGGCCCGTCTTCTGGGTAGCCCGTCTCGCCTGTCGGCGACGGGGTCCGGACATCCTCGAACTCATCTCCTGCAATGACCCAATCATGATCAGGGTCGAAGACGCGTCTAGACCGGCTGCATTTGTAACACAGGTTCAAGCCCAGTTCTGTACATTCAAAGCTGGCGCCATAGATATTCTGCAATGAAGTGTCAGCTAACTCTCTTCTGCAGAAGGAGACGGTCGTGAAACCTACCAAAATGCACATGTCGCAAACGGTCTGCTGTGATTTTCCTTCGGCGCTCTGATGAATACCCTCATCCCAAGGCACTTTACCCGTCCCATCTGCACCCATCAACTTTTCCTCTGGGGTCGGTTCCAGGGCCTTGAGAACCGAGTCTGTTGAACCGTAGTATCTCGAGGCCTTCAAAGGCGACCAGAGCTTATCCCCCGTGCCTTTCCCAAGGTCCCAGAGACTTCCGCCTCGTTCTTTGATCTTCTCAATTATCCAAGCGTCATCATAATTCCCTTTTGCGGCCCAAAGCATACATGTCCATCCGTCTTCGTCTGGAGTGTTCACCGTCACTCCGGCCCTTGCCATCACCTCGCCCCATCGGTCATCCCATCGTTGTGCTGCAAGCGTGTAATGCACTGGAGACATACCGACTGCGTTCAATGGGAACGGATCTTCCAAGTGATCAGCCAGCAACTCATACATCTCCCACGAGCTGTAGGCAGCCATATGCGCCAGACGGATACCCCACCGAGACTCGACGTTCAGATCGGCCTTCGCTTCGATCAGTCTCTCTACAAAATGGTGTTTGTAATTCATCACAGCAGTCGCGATAGCATAGTACGGCCAAGTCTTAGCTCGGGCGTTGACATCAACCTTGGCACCTAACAACCTGTCGAAGATTTTGAGGCCGTCGGCGCCTGACGCGTGCCTACAGATCGTGATAAGTAGCGTGTCTTCATGTTCTGATCCATCTGCCATCTTCATGTCCGCACCCGCCTTGATCAGATCATCAAATAGGAGGGCATTGGACTGCCTGCATGCAAAATGCAGTGGAGTCCCCCATCCCGGCATGTAAGTGTTGGCGGAGGCTCCGAGTACTCGGATGTAATATTTTGCCACGGGCCGGTTGGCGTGGACAATAGCAGTTATGAGTGGCGTGAGCTTCTCAACTGTACCCTTACCAACCATCTCCTTCAATGCTTGAGCAGGTATAAAGCGGCATATATATTGCACAGACGAAACCTCTGTATATGTCCTAATGCAGTGCAGTATATTTGCACCATTCCTGTTGACGAAGTCTGCTTTCGGCTTGAAGTCAAACAGGGTTTGAAGGCATCGAAAGCTATTCGATTGATTTAAAAGAGAAAATGCGAGTGGAAAAAAGCCCTTCGGGTCTTCGAAGTTTGGATCGGCCCCGGCTTCTAACAGCAGTCTCATAATGTCAGAATGGCCGTTCATGGCGGCCATCCCCAATGCTGTGGCCTGACTTCGAAACGTTGGCTCTCCGGTCTCGGCATAGCACTCAGGGCATGGAATGTCGACTTGAGCTCCATTTTTCAGCAGAAGCTGGACCACTTCCCGGCGGCCGTTTTCCGCCGCCATAAACAGGCAGGTGCCATGATTTCCAACAGCATCAATGTTGGCACCGTGGGCAATTAGCATCTTAGCAACTTCGACTTGATCGAACGCTGCGTGCAAAGCTGTCCAATTGCATTCTGTGAACACTGCATTTGGATCCGCGTCGAGAGCGAGTAAGCGGTGAACAATTTCCTTGTGCCGCCCTTGAACCGCGCTGTACAAGGGAGGCGGACAGTCTTGTCCAAACAGATTCGGATCCGCAGCCTTCTCGACCATCTTTTCGAATATCTCGATGTTACCGATGCTAGCAGCTTTCCCGAGTGCAGTATATGACCGCGGATGACGAACTTTGTTCACCATTTTGCTCGGGTCTCCCTGAGCGAGCAGCATGTTCACGACGTCAAGATTCTCGCCAATAATTGCCTGTACGAGTTCCACGGCGTAGTCCGCATCATGTTGATTTGATTCTGCTTGTGCTTCCAAGAGAAGCTTAACGATCCCGTTGCGGCGGGAAACAATGCCACACCGCAAAGCAGTGTACTGGTTGAAAGTTGTCGTAAGATCGGCTTTGTGCTCAACAAGGGCTGCGAGACACTTTATGTGGCCCCTGGCAGCGGCAAGAATGACCGGAGGACCGACAGTCGAGTTCTCGGGGTCGTTAGGACCCTCTCGGGGGCCAGCATTTGGATCAGCGCCGCTCTCAAGCAGAACTTTGACAGAGAGGTGATGCCCCAGAGAGACGGCGTACTGTAAGGGTGTAATGCCGTTAGCTTCCGAATCAGCGTGGATTTCATGATTCATTTCCGCTCCAGCTTTTATTAACAGCCTGATCATACCAGCGTGACCAGCCCTCAGGGCATAATAGAAAGCTGTCCGACTCTCATCGTCCTCGATGTCCGGAGGAAGGCCTATCTCAAGAGCAATGCGGACCATTTCCTCATCACTGCTAGCCACCGCGTTATGAAGCGGTAGCCATGGCGACTTGTATGGAACTGGGTCCATTTGGTGAATATCGGGAAGCAATCTTTTGGCAGTGCGAGCGTCGGGATGTCGGAGAGCACGGCAGAACAACTCAAACGTCACCCCCGAGACATCAACGTCCGCTTCTTCCGTCATGTTCAGTAGCGTACTGACTAGAGACCAATGCCCGTTTGCTGCAGCCGATAGCAAAGCTGCTTGCATCACATCAGTGGTCAAGCTCATGCGGGGCTTAAGAGTCGTTATCGATCCAACTTCATCCGTACGCGCAATCTCCACTAAGGCGAGCGCTGTATCTGCTGCCAGAGTTGCGCTGTCACCTTCAGCGGTGATTTACCCCTCCAAGAGCTCCAGAAGCCCTGTCGAAGCAATCATTGGTATGGCAGAAAGGTAGCTGCGGTCAGCTCGACGGAGAGGCTGAATGCAATAGGCGAAATTCCACCAGGCATCCCTGGCTGTTTTGTTGGTAAAAAGCTTGACAGCTTCATCTACTGGTTTGTGCGCGCCGGCTAGCTTGTAGTGCTTCACCCAGAACTCGGTTGCGTACGAAAGGAGGCTGTCTCGCGGAGGACTGATCGGCTGATTTCCTTCCTCAAATCTTTCTGAAAACTCCCATGCCTCGATTTGTACTTTGTGTAGTTCAAGATATGCCAAACACACTCGAGCTATCCTACCATGGGCAATCTGATGCTGAGCCGCGCTGTAATGCTTGCCTTCCCTATAATAGGGCAGGTAGAACGTGACCTCATTGTCACGGTGCGTAAGGACTGACCCCAAGCCATTGACATCCGTGATGATACCTTCTCGGTCAATGTATTCGAGCGTTTCCGAATTGGGTTCGAGTGTGAAATCAGCTGCAACCGCGAGCTCATCTATAGACAAAGGACGAAACGCGGCTGTCAACCAATCGACCATAGCCCAATGCCTGAGCTGGCGGCAAGCAGATGCGTTGACAATTGTGTGCAAAGCAGCCTCCGGTGTTGCGGCCTTGAAACCTTCCACGAGTTCACGGGCTCTCTTCTTCGTGTTTCGTGACGGAAACACCTCCAGTGTCAACCATTCAATGATCAGGTTCCCGAGAAGATAGTCTTCGCCACAGCGTTCCAAAATCATCCTTATTTCGGGGATAAGATGATCGAAGGCTGGCTTCCCGTCGGCAAGGCGATGCAGCCAATAGCCGTACTCCTTTTCAAACGTTCTGTTGTATTGACTGCCGACAGCTCCTTTATCACAGGTGGTAGTGTCAATCAAGTAAGCTCCGGACAGTTGATTGCGGAACTCCTTTCCGCTTGCAGTTGTGATTATAAAGCGCACGGTTTTTTCTGAGACCTCGCATAGGGAATGAAGAAAGTCCACGAACTGGGGTGTTCCCTGATCGCAATCGTCCAGGCAGGCCATAAAAAATGTCATGGTGTTCAAGGTTGGAGAATTCAGCAAGAGACGAAATAGTTGCAGCATATCCTGCATTGGCATACCACATTGAGGTCCCAGAAAGGACATCGTTTTCCGAAGTGAGAGTCGTTCATGTTTGAGGGTCGGCATCTGGTACAACAAGTGAGAGATGAATGTTAACAGCATTGACTCGAGGTTTCGGTACCAGCAGTCATGCTTTCGAAACTCAAAGTACAATAAGGTGCCTTTCATGTTGCCGGTGTAACTCAAGATGGCTTGCGACATGCGGGTAACATCGCGCTCGCCGTACACGTGGAGGATCGAGATTCCTTGGTGAGTGAGCCAATCCTGGTAAGGTTTCTGTTCTGGCACCCATTCTTCTAAGGCATAACTCTGCCAGCCCCAATCACCGTGATATATCGACTTATGGGGAGGCGCTGCTCTAAGAAACAGCTGTCGCACGTCTTGTCCCTCCTGAATTAGAACGGGACGAAAGTCTAGCGTCTCGAATTAGCTGAGATCATTGGCAGGGGTATACCGATGCGGTCCGCGACTGCGGGATAGACCAAGTGCACACCAACGTTCAGAACTTACGATGGGGATCGTTAGGGTTGCCGCGCTCGATGCGACTCCAAATAGCATCGTCGTGCTCGAAGTCGTGCTCCCTACCGCCAAGCTCTAGATCAAAGTGAGAGATGTCGTAAGACCTCCAGAATTCAGAAGGAGTTTCTGTTATGAAATTGTATGAGTCGAAAGTAGCTTCCATTGAACGCTTGCTCCCCTAATACATGCAATGTTAGATTAAGCGCTGACGGTCGGCTGACAAACAAATGCGAAAGGTCCTGGCTTACATCCTTCGTGTACGTGGAGGAGAAATATCTCAGCGGCTCGCTGTCCGGGGGCATCTCAGCTTCCCAACAGGTGTAAGCGAAAGCACGGAAGGTCAATTTGCTTTCGCAAAACTCTCCATTTGTCTGTTGCATAGATTTCGCCAGCGTGCTGAGCTTGTCTGGAAGCTCTCTAAACGAGAAAGTATTGTCTGCTTTTTGGTGCACAAGCTTGGCTAAACCGTAAGTGAATTCGAAATCTGTACCCGAATGAGGAGTTCCAAGCCAAATGAGTCCAGTAGTACATTCAAAGATCTCCGGGTACTTCCTTGGATTCATGGCCGCTATTGACAGAGCTTTTTTGACAATGGTGCCGCCTACGTCATGCGCAATGAAATGAATGGGCCGGAGCGTCGCCTGTGGCAATGATTAGTCTTCTCGCTGGGCTAAACTCGCGAATAAGATAGCTCGTACCGTTGCTTCGGACTCGCCTTGAGACTGTGATTTGTGAAGATCCCCTAGATGCTGTCTTGCCTGGACGAGCTGGCCCAGCAAGTTTGCCGCCTCCTTTTCCACGCCTTTGCGTTGGAACAACACTTCTTCCTCGTAATCACTCCCCTCAATATCATAAAAATATGAGAGAAGTCTCCAGTCCTTGTAGCCCGCCTGCTCAGCGAGCCAGGACGTAGAAGGACGTTTTTGGTCTGGCTCACACGCTTCTGATGCCCACCGTGTCTTGCACATGTAATGCACAATGACCAGGCTATGATTGAGAGGTTAGCGAAAGAAGAATGTTTCATTCCCAGAAAATAGTAGATATAGGGAAATACAAGAGCGCTCTTGGGTTTGGATCACTCACTCTCCGTAGGGGGGCTTCGATGCTGGCCACGGCTTCCCTCCCTCAACGATGAGCCCCAAAGGCAGTGAAGTCTTCTCTCCAGGAGCAGCTATTGAGAGTACGCTGCCATCTTCACTTCGACTTTCCGTATTTTCGTCCTTCTTATTTCCATGGCTGCCAGTCTTGTCGGTCACCTCCACATCATTGTGCCGCTCATTCTGAGATCTAGCCTCAGTTGAACTAGCAAAAGACAGCGGGGACACTGGACCTGCTGAAGTCTCTGAATAGACAACAGACTGACGTTTTTCATCACCGCTGCCGGCAGCCATTTTCTTACTTTCTTGTTCCCACTCCGAGTGTGCGACGGCTACTGCGAAGTCGGAATCGCAGGCCTGTGACATGTTGTCTGAGCGCGCCTTTAATAGCTAGATTTCCCTCTCGCACGTATCTCGAGGAAGCCGAGTCGTTGAAGCGCAGCATGTAATGGGAAATCGGCTCACAATCATGTGGAATTCTTTGCCAGTGGTTTGAAATGTATTGTGCATCTCTAGGAGGCTGCCCGCCGAGTCAAGTTTTGTTGGCGACATGCTGACAGAGGCGGCTCAGCTGCGAGCAGCACCACCTTCTTTCGCGCGGTCTGCAAGAGGATTGTGCGTGTTTTGATGGGCGGCAAGGAATTGTCAGGGGGTGCATGTATAAAGATTGACAACAAATCATGTGCTGTCGCATCGGCTCTCCCAGATCAAATGCAGATGCTGAAGCCCCGCGCGAACGATTACTTCTTCACTACCGAAATCACGAAGCAGTCCTAGCCCAGAAAAATTTCTACAAACCAAGAGCCCGCCTAAATCCTTATCACTATGGCAGAGTATCTCGCTATCCGAGATGAGCAAGATCTGGATGCCCTAGGAGAGGGATCTTCTTTTGATATTGGGCTCGACTCTGAAGGTTCCGGAGGTTATCACACGAGAAACGACCCTCGCCAGCCCTACCAACGGTCCAATGTTTTGCAGCGTGCCGGCTCTACTTACATAAAATGCACGTGCGTGGACGTCATCCATGGAAAATGGAACCCTGATTCTGAAGCCAAAGCCAGTCTCGTTGTACTGGCCTTCCGGTTCAACCCAAGGAAGTTAGGCCGCCGAGTAACTCAGGCCAGACTGAGCTTTCGATTCCATGATTCTGAAGGGGACGACCACAGTAACCCCGAGGTCGTAAGGATCAGCTTCGATGACAGCTACTCTCTGGTACCAACGCAGAGCAAGGAAAGTGTCACGCGAGGGGTTTCTGGGACAGCTGGGGGTGGCGGTTTTGGTCTCGATTTATCGTCGACGCTCAAGTGGGAGCGTACTGTCGAGAAGGATCGTACAGATGCTGCGTACATTTTTGGATCGATCGACCGTTTCGACTCAGTATGCGGACCTCAAAATTCAGTCTCGTGGACACTACTTGAGAATGAGATGGACAAGCGAGGCATTCCGGCGGCGCTCAGGGTCGGTATCCTTCTGAAGAGGGAGACGGATAACGACTTTCAGTGCACGGTCAATGTTAACGTCAAGGGAGATACGAAGACCAGAATTGGAGAAATATTCTCAAGGGTGGAAGACGACGACGCGATCTTGTTCAAAAGCAGCCTACCACCTACAAACCGGCTGCGAGCATATGACACGGACTCACTAGGCAACTTTGATCTCGGCGAGATCGAAGACGTAATTTTCATGACGAGCAAGGAAAACGCAGTAAAGTCGGCTTGATTAATGACAAACAGGCAGAACTACTCTCATATTCACATAGATTTGCTGTGCACGTGATTACCTCGCCTTTCAATATTCGTGTCTTCTCGAAGTAAATATGTTGCAGTATGAGGTCTTAACCTAAGCGTCCAATTCTACGGCGTTTATGAGTAGGCCAGGGGCGGGGGAGAACCCTTGACGGGCTACGATGAGTACCATTGTCTGCTTCACGACAAATGGCGGCAGGATCTCTCAGGATCCTCAAGAGTCCAGCCAAACAGAGAGCTTTGAGCAAATTCCTTGTCAGCGCTGGTTATTACTATGCTCACACCGTAAGATAGATATGTTGTTACCGCAGCGTCCGGCCCCTCTTTTCACAACAATACGACGCTATGCAGTGCCAGAGAATCAATCCCTGCGGGTAATTTCAAGGACACCATTTTCCTAATTCGTTCCAGTAGGAATCTACGCGTTTTAGATGTCTATCCATGTATCCTGCCCTGTCAGGTGATGAGCAAGTTCTCACAGCCTCATTGCCGTTTGGCGTTCCCCTACGTTGTCCTTCCATGGCTGAGGAAGCTGATCGAGCTCCTGGAACGCGCCTTGTATGCTTTCTGACTTATTTCGTTAGCCGATGCCTGGAATTATTGTCGTCCAAACTGCGATTGAAATATGACAGATTATCAATTCCAATTCACGCCTGTTATTGACCATGGGGCCGACGCCGATGGCGATGACAATGATGAAGCCAGGTCTAATGATGGGTTCGCGGCATCTGACGATGACGAAAGTATCAATGGACACCGCAGTGTGCGCGAAGAGCTGGATGAATTCATAAGCGGCGTCCTCAGTGCACAAGATGTCGCTACTTTTTGCGTCGAAGCTTGGGACAGATACGACTGCCTTGAGCATGGCGTGGACCAGGACACGCAGAAGACAATACTCCATCTGCTGGTTGAAAGGTACTCGAATTTGCGTAGAGTACAGAGCGCGAAACGTTCGAAATTGAAGCTTAGTCAAGCGATTCGTATGATCACCAAAAGATATCCGCGACTCGTCGGCGCCCTGGACACGGAAAAAAAGCAGACCCCTCTGTTCAGCGCTATCATCAACAAAAGGATGGGCGTCGTTACAACAATCGTGGCACACTGCAAATCGGCAGAACTGGCCAAGGCTCTGGAAATCGATTGTTCCTACGACGGAAATACCGAGAATACACTTCATCGTGCTCTGCATCGCAACTCGGCCAGTCTATTTGAAGAGAGCCATGGACAAGACGATCCCCTCGCCGGATCAAATCCACTGCTCAAAATGTGCAGAGTTGCCACACAGTGGACAATCACCGCGGTAGACAAGGACCTTTTCACGCCCTTACACCACGCCTGTCATTATGAGAGGTCAAGCCCACGGCAGCTCGAGATAATCAGTACCCTGCTGCGCAGAGGGGATGCCGCCAGTCTCGTCGACGAATTCCCTCGGTGTGGCGTACTCGACAAATATGCCAGAGTGAGGGGACATAGCGAACTCATGTCAGTCTATGAGTATCATCTCTACACAAAGGAATTGGACGCAAAGAGACCGGTTGTCGATCCGAAGCCTAGAATCGTCGAGAAAAAAGATAACAGGTATGCAGAGCCGTTACCTAGAATTACAGGCGACGATAAGAAGGGCGACAAACAGACCAATGAAAGAGATGGCAAACTACGCGACAGACGGGACGATAAACGGCAGGAATCATCCCTATACCAGCCGAACAATACTTCAAGAACGAAACTTCACCGTTTCGTAGAGCCAGATAAGCCGTCAACTCTTGTCAGATACGGTGATGATATATCATTCGACCGCAAGGACAAACGTGAGATTGGTCTTACAGACGAACTCAATCGGCCCACTGGAAGAGTGATCAACAGAGACAGCCAGCCCATAGCTCTTGGAATTGGATCGACACTGTTTCAGGAGAGTTCGTGGGATAATGAGCCAAACATGGGGCTTCGCAGAACCAACACCGAACCCGAAACGCAGGTGAGGCAGGATCGGAAAAGAGTCTCGGAGCTGCCAGAAAAGACATTTGAAGAGGTAAAAAAGATGAAGGAATCTTCAAGTGCCTTGATTCAAGAGAAGTTGAAGGTTCAGTTCATGAGAACCAGGACATATGCTGAGATCACACGGTTCCTCTATGGCAAGAACCCGAATGGTTTGTATTCCGCTCGAAGAAAGGGGAAAAGGCCGGAGATTTTGCTATTAGGAGAAAACGCTGACAAGGCGCAGACGTGCAGATATTCTTCGATTACCAAGGAATGCCTGAAGTTGCCGATGCTCGGGAATTCAAGGACAGCTTCCAGCACGTACGTTTTGACCCAGTGCTCAAGTACGTGGCATTCCCTACCGTCAAAGTAGAAAACTGGGCAGAGGCGCCACCAGGTTATCAAGATCGTATGCGTGGACGATGCGACATGCTGTTTTTCTTTCAGTGGTTGCGCGATGTCAAACAGGTGAAGCGTATCCTGAAGGTAATCGTGGACGATTCGAGCCCTAGCGAGCATCCGCACGACGACGAAATCATCGAGAGGTGTCTACACGGCTTTGATGTAGAAGTCCTTGAATGGAACAAGAAAGATTTGGACCCTATGACCATCTGCAACGTTGGTCAAAAGTTAAGAGCACTGAGTCTGCTTTGGGGAGGCGAGAATGCGGTATTACGAGGATGGAGTGACCCTGAGAGTCTCAGAGCCCTGCCGTGTCTCTCGACCATCTACCTCACCACGGTTGCTGATGTGCGTGATCCTTTCAAATTGAAGAATTCGTTCAGGGGAAATCACTGACGGCCCCAGCATTACGAGGACCCGAAACGGATGGAACGAAACAGAGTCCTGTTTGAGCAAAGAATGAAAGTGGCGGACACGCGGGTTAAGGTTCCCGATCAGGAAAAAAAGCATACCAGTCTTCGAATTGACACAAGGACCGATGCTCCCGAATCAGCCAAGCCTGTCGCGCATTCCAACAACGAAGGCACTGTTGGAGATGTTCAGCAGTCCCTGGGATCTGACAAACCCACATCTGACTCTAGGAAGCTTCCTACCCTTCGTAGTATATCGGTCATTCGACCAGATGGCGGTGGTAGCTCGCTTTCTGATGTTGGATTTGCAGCACAAGGCGCAATCGACCACTCAAACCGCGTGAGTTACCGCTGGCTTGAGGCCACGGACAAATTTGGTACCATCATGGACGGAATATGGAAAAAGATCAACGAGGAATCCACGACAGAGGTTCCGCAGGAGATTGTCGTTGCTTTGATAGATGATGGAGTCGACAACGGATATTACGGTCTAAGGGGCAAGGTGCTGACCGGGCGAACCTTTGCTTTCGACGAAGGTAGCCGCGATGCGGAGCGTATCAGACCGTGGTATACCAGTGAGCGAGGACATGGAACGGTCATGGCAGCTTCCATAGTCCGCGTATGTCCGATGGTAAAGATATATCCCATCAAGCTCAACACATTGCCAGGACTCAAAGGCCAGATAGAGGCGCGAAGCGCTGCTCTGGCCATCGACGCTGCCGTAGATCGGGGCGTCGATATAATTTCCATGAGCTGGACCGTCGACCCGCCTGAAGGTGAGATCAAAACACTCTTCGACAATGCCATCAACCGCGCAATCGATAGCGACATTCTCATGTTCTGCTCAGCTTCGGATGCCGGACACTTTACTCAAACGGACCGACACTACCCGACTGATTTTCGCCGTGACGCTGTATTGAAAATCGGCGCCGCCAGGCCAGAAGGCTTACCCTATGACTGGGTCGGACCTGTGGACCGACTGGACTTTATCTTCCCCGGTGTCGAGGTCGTTGCGAACCACAGACCCAGGCGCCCTCCTGGCGTGCAGGACCTCATGACCGACCGTCCCAAGACAGGCTCCTCCGTGGCTACCGCTCTTGGTGCCGGGCTGGCTGCAACCATACTGTACTCTGTTCTCATCGCTGGAATGAGTGGGAATCAAGAAATGGGCGAAAGTACCATGACAGCGCTCCGCAAACGCGACGCGATGCGCAACGCAATCATGGCCCTCGGCGAAAGTCCGCAAAGCAAATTCGTCGAGGTAGCTGGCAAGTTAGAGAGGACAGCCAGAGAGATAGATAACCAGATGAGCCAGGAAGCCAAGTGGAAAGTCATTGCAGCTTTGGCGAGAGACTTGATTCCCAGTATCAGGGGGTCTTCCTGATCTCGCTGGCTCAATTTGGTTAGAGGACGACGTCGGCTCGAGTAATAACGTTACTGCACCTCTGTCTGCAAATATATGTAGATGAAGCGCGTGGAAACAATGATAAGCGATTCTCACGCTTTACATCTTGTCTGGAATTATTCCAAGGAGGTCCACCTTATTGACAGCGAACACTCTGAAAGCAAACTTTGTTTGCGAGACCAGCGGCATGCGCTACATTCTGATCGACTATTCTAGTCTAGCAAATTACTCCGAGTGAATAGACGAAGCCGAGATCTTGCTAGAGCAGTACGAGTCGCGACAATAGTATGACGACGAGGATAGCTGGAACTCTATCGCGGCACCCTGACTCGCCACGACCCAGACCACTGGGAAGCTCTGGAGCAGCTGTTTGCCATCGCCAATCACATCGAGATGCTTATTATTCTCGCCAAATGGGAGTTTCTATGTGCGAACTTTAATGCGGCAGCTCAGCCAGCAGCACGGTTTCCCAATATGCCACCCGCAACTTGTGTACACTTGCGACGAGCGCCATGACCAGGACCGCATTCCTCATGAATATGGATCATTCGACAATCAAATTCGGCGGTACATTACTCTACGATGGTGTCTCAATCCAATGAATATCCCGGCGCCATTCCACCTCCCCCGGGTGTGACACCAAACCTTGCGAACCCGCCTGATGCGGGCCGCAGATTCAACATCATAATGTTCATCATCATTGATGCTGTTGTCATCCTCTTCTATATACTTCGAATCATCTCAAATCGCACCTTTCATCGACGCTTTTTTCTCGAGGATCTCACTTGCGCAATCGGCGTCGCCCTTCTCCTCTTCTATTCCGTCACTGTCTTCCTCATGATCCATTACGGCCTTGGGTACCATGAGTGGGATGTCTCTCAGCGCGACGTCGACCAGGTTCTCAAGTGGCTCTACGCTTCCTCAATTCTCTTTATACCAGCCGCATTCTTCATCAAAGCGACCCTCCTCTTGCTCATCGCCCGTGTCTTCGCTGTCAGAAGGAAGATCGCTCGGGGCATCCACCTCTTCATCATCTTTATCGCCCTGGCAAACACACCTATACAACTCTGCAAGATCTTTGTATGCAACCCCATTAGTTCCTTTTGGCGCAGCTCTCAGCCAGGACGCTGTATGGACCAGAGGAAACTCTTCTTGGCCGACTTATCGCTGTGCATCTTTACAGACTTGGCCATACTGATCATCCCAATACCGCTCACTTGGGGGCTTCACCTGGTCTGGTGGCGTAAGATGAAGATCATGATACTCTTGGCTGGGGGAGGACTGGCTGTAGGGACGACGGTGTATAGGCTTGTTAGGGTTATCGACTTTCAAGACGAAACAGATGTCACGTCTGCCTTCGTCGATCTCGGCATTCTAACGTAAGTTTTGGTCCCTTGAAAACAACCTCTATTCTGTGTCCAAGAAGAGCTGACATTGTTCTTGTTAGGATCACCGAGTTGGCCATCGGCGCAATATGCGCCTGTCTACCATCAGCCACTATTCTCCTCACGAGCCTATGTTGTCGTCGCCTCACGCCAGACCGATCGGAAAGCAAGCAGGCGGGTAAAAACCGGCCACCCATGCATGATGCAGATTCTGCGATCAAGACCTTGACTTTCGACGCCGAACTCGCGATGTGGACAAACAAAGACAGTACCGACATGGCCAACGCCTCGCACCACGAGCGGATGGTGTTGGAATCTGGTGCGGCCCGTGATCGAGGGTCAATTGATTCAGAATTTGGGCGACGAGAAGGTTGGCTTGCAGCCCCTCAAAACGCAAAGCTGCAAAGTGGCGAGAGAGAGTTCTTAACATCAAAAGGAATGTCTGATCGGGGCGAGTGTGAGCCTTGTGATCAAATGTCGAATCCCTCGAATCAAACGTCAAGATTGAGTGTTAGCTCAGAACACTGATATTTTACGAAGAAGCACTTTAACAACACAAAGAATGTTAGTAGTAGTAAAACTAAATGCAACAAAGAAGTAATAGCAAGTGTAAGTTTGTACATACGAATAGAGCAATCCATTCATAAATGCCGCACTCGCTCTTTTCTCGAAGATTGCAATCGCCAACTTGCCACTCCTGTCGCAAGTGTTTGCTGACCTGTGGCGACTGTACAGACACAGATGATACCCAGACAGATCTTGAACATTAACGCATACTCCTCTGCAGCGGGCTCCTTGTCAGTGATCAAGGGACTAAGACCTAGCATGACCGCACTCGCAGCGTGAAATACAAAAGCGCCTGCAGAAAAGAAAGTACGAATGGCATAGCTTCGGGCAGGTGTGATGAATCGATCGAACCAACCACCTGGTCGATAATTGACAGTCCAGTAGCTGTGTTCAAAGGGTCAGTATCCACCGATGATACGTGCAAAGAAAGACAAATGATTCAAAAAGGACTAGCGACTGTACTTTTGTTGATAAACTGGCAAAGCTTGCATCAGTGTCCGAATCAAGGAAAAGGAGCCACCGATTTGCATAATGACAGTCCAAGCCATCAGGAAATCACACTTCTTATCGACGTCGGGTCTTTCCTTGCCGTCCGAAGTCCAGGGATAAACGTAAAACAGTGTGCAGGAGAAGCGATACACACTGGCGCAAAGTCAGCAAGATACCGACGGTCCGCAAAGAGGAGGAAAGCCAGAGGACTCACTTGTCAACTTTGATATCGTCTTGCATCAGAGTTGCAAAGGCCAGTTCGACTGGACCAAAGACGAACATCGACCATACTGTGATCGTGCAAAGAACCAGATTAACATGCAACCAACGCCCATGCACCCGTGCTCTGTCGTCCGATTGCGCCTCTTGAGCGTCTTGCTCGACTGCCTCGCGACCTCTTACACTTCTGTTTCCGATGTGATCAGCGGCAATTCTTGCGCTTTCTTCGGGACCGAGTGCTCTGCCCTTGCCCTTTTCTGCCGCACTTGGGCTGTCGTGTACACCCGTTCTTTGCTGAGATTGATGATGATCAATTTCAAGGAGCTCCTTCGCGCTTTGGCGTATACCAAAGACCGTCATTGTGATGATTCTCGGAAGCCAAGCTCGTCAAATAGCGTCGTGTGCAAAGATGGCAGTTATCCAAGCGTGTAACATTATCTCGTAAGGGCTGGGACTGTTCTTGTTACAAGCAATTGTCGCATCACGGATATCTTATATGAAGCGCATTGGCCACATGCCGTTTCCTATTCAGGTGCGTCGTGTAGGTACTCGTAGCTGATGAACTCAGCTCTGCCCTTTTGGGAATGGCAGGATCGTGCCGATCAAATGGAGGACCACGCTAGACGACCGGAATGAGGAGAAGATCGGCCTTTCGGATATAACAAGGATGCGCTACAAGGGGAAAAACACTCCTACGAAGAAGAAGGGGGAAAGCCCCATAAGGCGTGCGTAGGGCGCCACGAGGCTGATTCATGGGTTGTCAGTGACCAGACGGAGAATATGCGTCCATCCTGGTCGTGGCTGTTGCACTGCCCCAGGCTTCCATATGACCCGCCGACCGCGTGCTACTGTAACGGCAAGATATTCTATGCACTAGGGAATTTGAGCCCATCATGCTATCTAGTCTTCTACTTTCAAAACGACGAGGCCATGCTGGGCAAGAAATTGCTCTATTCGCGCATTGACCTCTCTTGGGCGCTCTAGGTGAACCCAGTGCCCAGATTTCAAAGTCTCAACTTCCAGATGGTCATGCCAGTCCTTCGCCATCTGCGCTTGCTGCTCAGCCCCGTCATCAGGAACTATCAAAATGGATGGCTTGGTCATTTTGAAGTTCGTGTACTCCTTCTCATCAGGCAAGCAGACGTTCTGGTCCATCATTTGGTACCATTTGACTGCCCCTACATTGCCCCCCTTGGCGGAATAGACCCTCAGATGCTCCGATTGCCGTTCCTCTGTGTACCAATTGGCAATTTCCAAGTCCGTGCTCTCTTTCACGAACTGCTCCATCGCCTTGACGGGGCGGAACCATTCCATCCAGGCCCTTTCATCCTTGGCGAAAAGAACCTTCTTCACACTCTCAGCCTTCTCTTCAAGGCAGGCCTGGGCTTCAGGATCTCGCGCAATCCAGGTAATATAGCCCGCATACTCGCGTCCCATCATTTCCTTCGTGGCTTTGTTAATGACGTCAACGTCGAACCGCATCCCAGGTTTGTAGGGACCAACGGACAGATAAATCATCGCTTGGATCCGGTCCGGGTGGTACATAGCCAACCTTGATAACATCATGGCGCCGATATCATGACCGACTCCAAGAACTGGCTGTTTGATCCCCTCATGATCCAGTAGTTGAAGGAGCTCGGCGCTAATGTTCTTTTGGCGAAATGCCGCGTCGTGGTCTTCAACCCTCGAATCCCCAAAGCCGGGGAGATCGACCAGAATAACACCATAACCTCGATTAGAAAAGTGTTTCTGCTGAGAAATCCAGTCTTCCTTGTGTGAAGGGAAACCGTGAATGAAAAGTAAGGTGGTATTTTGACTCGAGGATGGAGTATGTTTGTAAGCCAGGTGATTACCATAGGTGGACCTGAAAATTGTCGTCTTGTGTGCCATCATTTTGTTTGTCTTTTTCAGCAACGGCGAGGCACATAGAGTGCAATCATTTGAGCATTTACATCAGGACGCGGAAAATAGACGTCATATATCAATGGATCGGAGAGACATCGGACACTTCGAAGATCCCACAACCCAAGCTGGCGGGATCAAACATAAGCCGGCTACTCAGCGCAGACCTGTTGCATTAATATGATGAGTAAGCTTCTTCCTGCAAAGAAGACGCCATACAGTACCTGCAACGCGGCCATCGTCTGCAATCCGAAGAGAAGCCAACCGGGATTTTGTGATGACGACATTAACTATATAGTTTTCAATTTGAACACCTAAAAACAAGGTGGCTTCGATAGCTCAGTGGTAGAGCGTGGGATTGCAGATCCTAAGGTCACGTGTTCGACCCACGTTCGGAGCTCGCTTTTTTGTCATTCTTCTCATTTGGTATAAGCCCAGCTGCGGATAACCAAGAAAGAGAACGGCAATGCTGCGCTGACGGTGGTTTGGTCGAAAGCCCACGAGCCACGGCACCAGACTGACGGATTTTCCTGTGTGGTACTTGATTCAGGGGTTTGTCGCCATTCAAAATTTTTGCACATTTTGTTCGCACATGTCCCAAAGGAGGGGATAAAAGTGGCTTCTCCCACGCTCACCTTTAGCAAAGGGGATTCTTTTAAGCAGTCTTATAGGGTAATTGCATTGGCCAGGAGTCCAACGTGTCACGAGCGAAACCAGACGGCATGGCGAACAATTGGGCATGATAATTCTGTTCATTCTCTGCACTATTTGACGTTCTCTATGAGAACACAAAGTCAAGAACAAAGACAATGTCTCACCAGGCTTCTCAACCGGCCCTAGCCCCAGCAGACCACTCAACAAGTGAACACGCTCGGGCCTGGGTTCTTGTAGCTCGTGGGGATGGGCCAGTACAGCTGGAACAGGATCCCCGGGTCGTTGGGGCTGTACGCGCCGGGGAAGGACACCAGCCCGCTGCTCGGCGACTTGCTGCCGCCTCCAGACACGTTGACCTGCGCGCAGCCGACGTAGAACTGCGCTCCGCCCACCGAGGACGCGGCGTGCAGGCCGAGGTGTTCCACGCGGAGGAGGTACTCGCCCGACGGGATGCACTTGGGGATGTCGACCGAAAGCGATGACTTGTCTGTTTTGTGTCAGCAAGTGATGAACTGTGTTTGTTTGGGCAATCGAGAGGGACGAGCTATGTACCTTGCGAGAAGGGCCATTTCGGCCCCTGGTCAGTGATCGTCGCCTTCTCCTCGAAAATCTTGAACCACACCGCGCCAGCTCCGTCCCAGTTCACGGCCGTCTTGCCACTTGGCACTTTGGCCATGTAGAAGGACGCAGGGCCCGGGTGGCCGATTATGGAGCTCGACTTGAACCCGACCTTGGATCCGGCCGTCACCGGCAGGGTCAGGGTGCTCTGGTCTCCGGGGGTCTTCTCGTAGCAGCGGATCTGGTTGTTCTGCACGCCGTCCGTGGGGCCCTGGCTGTACTCGTTGACGGTGCGGCGGACGTACTGCCATTCGGGGTACTCCTTGCCATCGTAGAGGAGGCGGCCGAACGTGTCTAGATGGGTTGTCTTTAGTTGCAGATTCAGGAGTGAAAGGACTGAGTGCAGCAACTTACAGTGAGCATCGACTGCAGCAGCTGCCAAAGCGGCAGTGAGCACAGAGGAGACCTTCATAATGACTACTTTATGATTTCTTGGTGTCGGCAGACTGAGGAGGGCTATCGTAGATGATTCCTAGAGAGACCACCATGGTCTGTCGCGCCAGGTCTTCTTATACCCCCTCGCGCCGGCAGTTGACGCACGCACGGCGCTGTCGAAACACAACCATTGTGTTTCTGTTTCACGGAAGTTGAAGGAAACTGCTTCACCGGGGCGCGTGGACGGAGCTGTGAAATCCCACGAATGCGAGGGTGCCCACACCCGGAGCCTCACCGTCCGAGTGCCTCGATAGGCGAACGCACACAACTCCTAGGATGATCTCCCGTGTCGCCGTCGATGAGTACCAAGATTGACTAAAAGGCTTGGTCACTCTATTTCTCAAACCAAACCTGTCTCTCGGCGCTGTGTTGCCTATTCTAGCAAGACATGGCTCGATCGAGGTTTCATTGCTGACCAAGGAGCTGCATTTGCCAGGTCGAGGACGTAGGACTTGGTGGTGTGAAGCTTGGGCTTGTTCACCACTCGGTCGGAAATTTATATTCTCGAGAATTCCATTCGAGAATCCACATTCGAATGGGAGATGGTAAGGATGGAAAGTCCGTCATAGGCCGGCGACCCGAGGCACGAACTGGATTCTGGCAGGCACCCAACTCCCATTACCTATCCCCGTGGCATCAATACAAAATGTGGATGGCCTTCCCCAAAACTCAAAACACGATTGAGAAAGACCAGGTTGAGTCAAGAAAGCTTGTGATATATGTTAGAGATCTATGCCAAGAGACTAGGATATCCAGCGTCCAGGTGTTCAAGCTCTCTAGCACGGCGCATTACCTCAATATTCCACGACCTTCATCTTGGCCTGCAGTCGCTCTGGCAACTCCTCCTTTTTGACCAACCCCATCTGAACACAGTCTCCCCAGAAAAACAGCGCACGGTCCTGCGCATAGCTCAAGTAATCAAACTCGTCCGGCTCCATCTCCTCCACGTTCTCCTCTCCGTCCTCAGGAACCTTGGCCTGCACAATCCCCCACGCCACCCACTGCGCCGAGTTGGCAGGTCTCCAGAGGCGCGTCTCATCCATGAGCTCACGGACCTGGTGGTCCCGCTGTGCTTCCCGGGCCCGTTCGGCCGCGGTGTATTCATAATCACCTGGGGGGACGCGCGCGTCGAGCATGAATTCCACGATGCTGCTGCTCGACGTGGTGGGGTGCAGGCTGGGCGTCTGGGGCGCGCTGTTGGGTTGTGAGTCGGTGGCTCGCATCTGCGGCGTCGAGCCCGCGTGAGGAAACTGGGAGCGGTGGTCGACATATGCTTTCAAAAAGCGCTTTTGCTCTTCGGGCGTGGGATACTTGTCCGTGTCGCACATCCAGGGTCTGTTGGCGTCGTGATAATTGTAGGTCCATTCGGTGAAGTGGTTAGCAAACTCCTGGCCCGGAACATTCGCGGCTGCGTATTCGAAGTCGATAACAACCAGCTGTTTATGCTTGTTGGCCGGCTGCAGTAGGGGACTCTTCTCATCATCCGGGCGAAGGCGCAGGATGTTGCCGTACTGCGTCTGTGAGAGATGGGTCAGTCACGAGATCCTGCACCGTCGGGCTCAAGAAACTCACATCATTGTGCGCAAAAGTAAGCCGGTTGTTGATGCCCTTTTGCGTTTTGTAGAAGCTCAACACATACTCCCTGTACTTGATGAATGTTTCCTTGAACTGCGCGAACGGTACACCACAAATGTAGCCATTCGTCTTCCAGGCATGCACCACAGAATTTCGTCGAACGGAGCCTGCTGCGCTTTCTTCCTCCAACTGCTTGTCCAGGTACGTCGTGATGCGCTCGACGTTATCGAGCCACTTGTCCCAGTTGTTCCAGACACCGGGACCGCCCTCCCTTTCCGTGTACAGCAGGTCGATACCATCGTGCAATTCTCGCATACGCTTCGCAATCTGGCGTGAGGTCTCTGGATCGCGCAGATCAGAAGGTGTCAGGGTCGCCGCGTTAAAGAACTCTTCGAATCGTCCGTTCTTGAAGGTACCGAGCATGCGAGGACCAATCTTCTTGCGGGCTAGGCGCTGAAGAACTCGGAGCTCGTTGTCGCGATCGATGAGTTGTTCTACTTGCGGTCCATAGATTCTGAGCAACAACTTCTGTGGCCTGGCCCCTTTTTCGCAACCAGGGATCTCCCTAGGCGGCAAAACGACGTACACGGCGTTTGTCAAAGCGCCACTCAGACGCTCCACGTCGACCTGATCACCGGCATCGAGAGGGATCTTTCTCCACCCCTTGAGCTTCAGAGTGTGTGCGGTGCGGATAATTTCGTTCTTGAAGACGTTCCAAGCCTCACGATCCTTCTCTTCTCTCGCCGAGATGGTGGAAAGGTCGTCCGTGCTGATCGCTCCACCCGTGTAGCTGAGCGTTTTGGAGTTGTCGAGCCACGAGTCGCAGCTGGGCACAATCACGTCGCCGTCAATATAGTCGGTGTCTGAGGATGCAGTGCGCTGCAGCGTCGCGCGGGATCTCCTTCCTGATTTCGAGCGATGCATCCGCGGGCTGTGGGATGGAATGGAGTTGATGCCCATGGCGTTCATTGATTCTTCAAGGATGCGCTGCAGCCGTTCAAAGGCCGGACCGTCGAATTCAGAGTCCATAGAATCAGACCTCGTGTGGCCCCGCGCTTGGCCAGCATCGTCGCTTTGGCTCTGGCCCGAGGGTCCAGAGGGCACGTCGGCCTCGGCGGGTGGGGATTTCGACTTTCTCCGCCGATTCTTCCTCCTGCTGGCAGCAGCCGCCGCCTTCCTTTTCTCGTTCTCGAGCCAATCCCCCACCTGTGCTAGCAGCTTCTCGCTGTAATACTGACCATGTCGCAAGCGATGGTGATGAGAGCGAGAGTCGGACGAGCGATCATGTCGATCATCGTCCTGGGGACCAAGATACGGCGAGCCTTCGGTAATGGAAGAGCGTGAAGAGGCAGCGTACTGGGAGGTGTGTCGACCGCTGAGGCGGCGCGCACTCAGAGCAGCTGGGAACTGGCGCGGTGGGCCATCATCGTTGAGGGCGGCAGGCTCTTGGACGGTCTCATGTGGCGGGTCAGCGATTTGCACGGCTGTTTGCTCAGTCAGAAATGATCCTTTTGATGGTAAATGGGAAGGCCACCTTTCAGAGAGCCGCTGGCGGGTGGTGTCCTGTCTGCATCATCCTCTGGCTTCAAAGCCGACCGCAGAGGAGCGGGTTCTGACATGCTAAAAGGAAGGCCAAAACACAGGGTGACCAGATGCGAGTTGTGTGGTGACCGTGTGATTTGCGTGATACGTGAGTTTTGGTGTGTCAGTTCAGGTCTGGTCAGATGAGCGACATTGGGTAGAGCAGAGCAAAGCAGAGCAGCGCAGAGCAGAGCTCCCTGTTTCCAAGGCTGTCGTGCAATGGTGGGGTGGCTGGCCCAGGACGTGAGATCACATGCTGGGTAAAGTATCGAGACTTTGGCTGTTCGGGATAGTGGTCTTTTTCACAGTTTTCAAGGGTCTAAATGAGGTCAAAGAGGATCTCAAATATGCCTCGTACTCAAACAAGTCATCATAGTCTGCTCAGATGTTAAAGTCTGTGAAAATGCTGCGTGATGGAGAGTCCCAATCATCTGGTACACGTACTGGAACCTCTCGAGAAGCCTCGCACCAGTACCCCTCATAACGATAGTCAAATGGACCCTGATGAAGGGTACCCTGTGCGGCACAAAAGTTCTACGATAAGGAGGCCAGAACTCGTTGTTCAAAAGCCATAAATCATACTACAGTAAGCATCTCTAGGTTGTACTGACCTCGTTCGAAGCATCGATTATCTCACGAGAGACACGTTGACAGAAAAAGCTCATTATCGTCCGATGATGTCATTCTAGCCAAGCCCAGGCACAGGCTCAGGCACGAGCTCGGCTTAGCTGGACCCTCTCCGTTCTCCTGCCTGCATATCCGCGTCGTTTTTGAGCTCTGGTCCTCTGCGTACCATTGTTAGGCATCAGGATCGTGATGCATGCTGAATACTCTATGCACATAGTAGCATATCGAGACATCACAGCTTCGTCCAGACCTTGTTACGATCAAGCTAGCTTTCAACAGTGTTAACAATCACATTGGCTACGAGCCTAGGCTCAAGGCTTGGAGAGCAATATTGAACGTATTTCTTGACTTTTAAATGCGAGAGCCATTGCGTTTCGTCTTTGATCAACCCCTGGATGCCTTGAGGCTGACATCTTCCCAACATAGCCTCACTCCCGTCAATCTGGGTGATGGCACAACTGGTTGCATTATCTCGGCCTCGAGACGCCGGAATCGGAGTTGATCTTCAATGTGGGGCGTGAAATCACCCAAGCTTCCCTGCTTGAGCGTCATGGTATCTGTGCTTCGTCCTCAGACTCCTTCAATTTCAAGAGCGCAATCAATTTCTCGATACGATCGTGGTCGGCGTAACAAGATAAATTCTCGAATTCTTCCACTCGTTCACGAGTACACCAGTATTGAGCAACATCCAGGCAAAACAAGATGACGCGTGCTAGCAGCGCGCTCCGGGCTTGTCGCCTGGCCTCGCGACAAACATCGTCAATTGCCCCTTCTCGAGCCGTACAAAGCTCATTTACGCCGTTTATATTGGCTCAGAGACACAAGGACATTGATCGACGCGGCTTCCACTCCACACGGCACCTGGCAGAGAGAGTACAGCGTCCTACAGATACCTCGGCTGAACACACCTCACCCGACCCTCTATCCCAAATTGCGTTCGCCTTTGAGTAAGTCTCGTTCGAATCGAATCTCTTCAAAAGGCTGACAACTTTAGCATCGACGGCGTCCTCTATCGCGGCGGGACCCCTATCCCTGGCGCAGCAGCCACCCTTCGAACCCTCAAGTCCAGAAACATCCCATACATTTTCCTCACAAACGGCGGCGGCTCTCCCGAAGCGAAAAAGGCGCGGTCGCTCCAAGAAAGACTCCGATTGCACGAGCATGAGGACCTCGTGCCGGAAGGGAGAATGGTGCAGAGCCACACACCCATGAGAGGCTGGGACAAGGCAAGGATGGAGAACGACACAGTGTTCGTTACTGGCTCCAACCCGGATGCCGTGCGGGAGATTGCGAGAGGGTAAGTGCGCCTCCAACCCGGTCTTCTTGGTTGAACCATTTCTGATAGAAAGTTCAGATATGGCTTCAAAAAGCTGGTTACGCCAGGCGATCTCATCGCCGCTCGTCCTGACATCTTCCCCTTCAAACACCTCAAAGTTGATATGCACCCCTACTTCGAAGCTCTTCCGGACGGCAAGGAAATCTACTCCCCGGCGGATCCCTATGATACCACAAAAATCCCCCAATCTGCTCTCAAGATTGACCACATCTTCGTCTGGAACGACCCGCGCGATTGGTCCGTCGACACACAGATCATTCACGACATACTCATCTCCCACAAAGGCTACCTTGGCACAATCTCTTCCAAGAACGGCGATGCGAGTTTGCACAACAATGGATGGCAAGCAGATGGCCAGCCAGAGATCTCCATATCTAACCTCGACCTTGTGTGGAAGACCGAGTATCCTGTCAACCGCTTCGGCACAGGCGCTTTCGTTGAGGCCCTTAAGGGTATTTGGGGTGCTTCCACAAACGGCATGTCCCTTCGCTACCAAGCGCTCGGGAAACCCCTCGAAATTACCTACGGCTATGCCCACCGCGTGCTTCAGCATCTCAACCACCAGAAACCCCTGCGCAAAGTCTATATGATCGGTGACAATCCAGAGAGCGATATTCTGGGCGCAAACAACTTTGACCCCAAGGATGGCACAGAGTGGGAGTCAATTCTCGTCAGGACCGGTGTATGGCAGCCGACGCACATGGAGAAGGAGCCCAAACACAAGCCTGGCATGATTGTGGATGATGTCGCAGAAGCGATTCTGTGGGCTATGCAGAGAGAAGGTGTGGATGTCAGGAGGGACGATATTCTGGCGAGAGAAGAAGAGCCGTTGATGGGCAAGGTCAAGGAGATGCACGCTGAACCCTTTGGGCCGCTGGGTAGGATTGTTGCTTAAAGAGCGCGACGACTTTATTCCAGCGGCTATGTTCGATTGCAACGTACAAGATGGTGGGCATTGTTCGGGTATCCAATCCAGCCAACCAGGCCATACCCTCCAACACACGACTTATTCTGAGGTCTGTAACGGAAGAGGCTGTACCGCCAGTATGTCAGTCTGCTGCTTTGAGGCACGGATACAAGACGACTCACAGCGGCACTGCGTTGTGCGCACATGGCATCTGGGTTCACCGCTCCCGAGACGAAGAATGCAAGGACAAAACCAGATGCGAAACCACCCAACAGCATAGCGGTCATCAAGATGTATAGCTGCGGTCCCCAGCGTGGCGCTTTTCGCTGCTCTTGCAGGAAGCTGACGGATTCATTGTCCAACGAGAGATCAATGTCCTCGCCGTCCTCCATCCCTGACTTGAAGTGATCCTTGGGCGACATGATGTAAAAGAGCGAGGAGTAAGGGAAGGCGAAAGAACTCATAGATGGTCGAGAAGTAAATGTGGAAAGTGAAAGGGCGTGCTGTCTTTGGCGTCGATAGGCTGAGAGTCAATAGAGCTGCTTCACAGAGTCACAATGAGGAGCACGGGCGCAAGGCAGTGACGACATGAGCAACATGTGAGAGTTTGCTCAGGATATAGAAGACACTTTGAAATAATCTACGTATTGTTGACAGTCAAGTAGATCGGCATGCGAAGGCAGGCATGCCGGATGAGGAATGCCAGGTCTCGGATCATACGCCCATCAAGGAGCATCACAACCGGCGATATCATCACGTGACTTCAGCCGGCACGTGACTTTGCAATGCCACAAGACGACCACCATTGCCCCTTGTCCACCAACAAGACCCCTGCCCATCTTCATTGCATCTTGGCCAAGGCGCAGGCATACGGAGTTCTCAACCGCCGGAGTCCGTTTGCTCTGACCAGACGGCTCCGGAAGAGAGCTTCCTCCGCTAACCTTATTTCAGAAAGAAGGGGGATTGAGGTTCATTTACGGGGGTCTTGATTAGACCCGTAGCCGGACTAACAGTAGAAGGAAAATATACAAAAGCCAGCCACATGATGCCAATAATCTGGTTGAATGTTTCTTCATTTTTGTGGATTTTTTTCCCTGCTTTTCACCTCCATTGCCACGTTTGCTGAATGTCAGAGTGTGGGAAAGGGGTACCGTGACACAACCTAGGGCATCGCCAGAAGCATCCTTTCCTCCTCAGAACCACTCCTTTATACACACGCGTCTCGCCCATCCTTACCCAAGAAGGCACCGACGCGATGGCTCTCAGCACCGCGGCCATACCGGCCGAGTTTGCCGGCTTCGAACTCTTCGACAAGGACATTTACATCCGTCACCCAACCAGCAGTGACCCCCTCCTCGCCAACCACCCTCGCTACGTCCTCCTCTTCGGCTGGGGTGACGCCCAGCCCAAGCATCTCGCAAAGTACATCGCCGGCTACGTCGCCCTCTTTCCCGCCACCACGCTCATCGTCTTCCCTTCCGCCATCATGCCCCTCTACTTCACCACCATCAAACAGCGCGCGCGCTACGTCTCCTCCGTCATCCCCCTCGTCTACCCCTCCGGCCCGGCCACGCCCGGCGCGGACCGCGTGATCGCGCAGGCCATGTCCAACGGCGGCTGCACTTACTACTCCGGTCTACAGTACGCGTTTGCGGAAAAGTACGGGTCCCCTCTGCCGCACCGTCTGCTGGCTCTCGACTCCACGCCAGGATCAACGGGCCACACGCCGTGGAACGTCTACGTCTGGTCCGCGGCCACGGCGCTTGCACTGCAGAAGCGCATTCGTCTCCCCTTCCCGGTCACTTTCGCCCTCTGCGTCGTCATTCTCTTGGCGAATTTGGTGGTGACCGTCGTGCGTGGGGAAAAGTTCTTTGGGACGTTTGCGAGGGACGCGCTGCTTGGCGAGAGGTACTCGAGCAAGGACACAAGGCGGCTGTTTCTCTACGGTCAGAAAGACTCGGTGATCTACTATAAGCAGATTGAGGAGAACATTGCGCGTGTCAGGGAAAAAGGATGGGACGTCGACGTTCAGGAGTTTGAAGGGACAGAGCATGTCAGTCACATGAGAGCCCACGGCGAACAATACTGGAACGCCATTTCTTTCAGCTGGCAACGCGCTATAGATGCGAGAAAAGCGTAGTCGACGGAGTTAACGGGGAAAAGCAAAAGTTGGACAGTACTTAGAAGGCAGAATCTTTATTGCTCAGCCTCAGGCTTTCCGTCCACAATGGCCGGTGTGAAGAACACCGTCAGCGGCGGCCCGGCAAGCTTCAGCTCCTTCGCAGCCACCTTCAAGCCCTTGTGCCCCTCGCACTCCTCGTCGTAAAACCTCATGTCTTCGGTGCTTGCAAACTCGCTCTTGGCCACAAAGGTGTAGCCCTGCGATCGTTCGTCTTGGGTCGCGGGTCCGCAGACGAGAGAGTGAATGTATGGCTTTCCGTCCTTGGAAGACACAAGGTATGTTAGCATGAATACGTCTCATCTGAATGCCATGATATCTCTGGTCGTGGTGCAGATGAGGGGATCGATGGGCGGACAGGGCAAGCATGCAGTGAATATGCCGTAGGTGCGAGAGACAGTACCTTCTTCGGAACAGACTTTTGCATAGCTTCGTACGCCTCCGTCAACTTCTTCTGGTCCTCCTCATTCGGCAACTTGAACATGGTAATCCTGTGAACCCGTTGTCCTGCCATCTGGTCCCGGTTAGCGCCTTGCCTCGGTCCGTCCACAGGACAGGCGTGGCATGACTGGAACTTACGTTTGCGATGTCTAGCACTATTATGCAAAGGTATAGTCTTAAACCGAAGAAAAGTGAGCAAGCAAAGAATGCTTCAAGGGATCGTACTTCGCGGGGCTGGACGTGAGATTCGGCTGACCCCTCCATGTCTTCCGAGGACTTATACGTAAGCGCCTAGTGTCGGCTCATTGTGAGCCGGCGCTTCCCCGCTAACGACCGACGTCTCTTACGTCAAAAGGTCTGTCCAGAAATGCATAACTCACAATGCTAAAGGTCGGATTTTATTGCTCAGGAAATCATCTATATGGCAGGCTGGCGAGAACTACACCTTCCTGGTTCGGATCATACGCTGTCCGGGCGTGCTTCGACTCTGTCTCTGCGGCTACTGCCTTAGTACACCGTGGCGCATTAGATGCAATAAATATATTGCTACTGACCCCCCAAATACACATATCCAGGATTGCACCAAAAATGAAATATCCTGGATTGTCAGATCCAGCGCCAAACACCATTCTCTGAAATCACTTGCTCATGCACCTCTCCCATTTGCCCAGTCGTGTATCATATCATATCGTATCAGCCCTCTTCAGCACAGAAGACATCCTGGCCTCCTCCTCAACCTTCCCCACGAGCACGTCCATCCGCTCGATCAATTCGGGGATCCGGTATGGTTTCGTGAGCACCTCATCGCAGCCCGCTAATTTGGCCTCTGCGACCTGCTCGGATCTGGCATTGGCCGTGACCGCGATGATGGGAATCCTACCACCGTTGGCGCAAAAAATCTCTCCATCCGCCTCCATTTTGCGGATTCGTCGTGTGCAAGTCAGGCCATCCTCAACCGGCATCTCCACGTCCATCAGAATAATATTGAAAGGCACTGGCTGCTTGTTCCGACTGGCATCCTTGCTCCCATCCGAACCATCGCACTCGCAGACGCTGTCGTTCCCGCAAGGCGTTTCCGACTTGGGTTTATGATCTTTCCAGAACGCATACGACTTCTGGAGTTGTTCAACCGCCTCAATACCGTGATTTGCGACATCTACCCGGTAATTCTTGTTGACCAGTGCCGTGCGCAAGACTTTCTGGTTGACAATGTTATCTTCGACCACCAAAACTCCGCTGATGAGACCGGAGGCGATCTCTGTATTCGCTCGAGTCAGGGCTCCTGATCCTCCCGGTCTTCTGACAGCGTCCGTGCGGATGGCCTCTCTGGCCTGTATCTCCCGCTCTGCTCTTATGCGAGACTTTTCGCTGGGGTCGTAAGCCTCAACGTAGAAAGCGAACGTGGTTCCCACACCTCGCTGGCTTGTGACCCCAATAGCACCATTCTGGAGTTCTGTTAGACGGCGGGATATGAACAGACCAAGACCAGAGCCACCGTATTTCACGTGCGTCTTAGCGTTGGCTTGCACGAATTTGTCAAATAGTCTGCTCTTTTCTTCCTCGGTGAGGCCCTGCCCTGTATCTGCGACCTCGAAAAGAAGGTATACGGGACTTCTCCCTCTTAACGCCGGTTCCCTACAGTCGCCGGCAGTGCTCGGTGGCAGAAAGTCTACCGCGGTAAGGTTGGTTGAAGGTACAGCCATAGAGCCCTTGAGTGTTATCGTAACATTGCGTATCTTGACCGACTTGGTAAATTTGAGTGCGTTGGTGAGTAAGTTGATCAATATCTGCTTAACTCGTGATGGGTCGAAGTCTAAGAACCGCCTCTTTAGGGCGACAAATGATGGATCGATTTCAAACGTGAGAGCAACGTCCACTCTTCGAGCTTCAGCCTCAAACATTTTCACCGCCTCCGAAACGAGCATCTCTGGTTGTGTCGTTGTGGGTGTAATCGCGAGAAGGTTTGTATCGAGCTTCGACATGGTCAAGATATCGTCTACGATGCACTTTTGATGTTGTGCGAGAGAAATAATTGTTTCAGCGTCGCAAATGCTTTGTGACAGCAGATGCTGTTCTTCGTGTGTCAAGCCCTGGTCTTGAATATCATTCTTTTGCCGAGCAACGTTGATATTGCCAGTTGATGGTGTCTTCAGGCCCTCGAATTTGGCAAGTGATGCGACGATGGCATCGCTGCAGTGAATCATTGCGCTGATCGGGTTGCGCATTTCGTGCGAAGTCATGTCGATGAAGTTCTCTTGCTGCCGCTTGGACTCGATTGCTTCATTTTTCCTCAGCGTCTCTTGTTCCAGCTGCCATCTTTGAAGTGATACGTCACTCAGGCAGCCGGTGAAGGACTGCAGCGTGCCGTCAGTGCTTTTGACAGGCAAGAATGTAGCCAGAACAGAGCGGTGACATTTGATGAGCTCCCCGTTCGCATCATTGCTGGTCCATGTCGTCCGGAATCTGAGCTCCGCTGTCTCTGTTTTCCCGTTTGTTTTCAGATTTTCCAAGGTCCCCCATAGCAGCGGAAGGTCCTCGTCTACCACAATGTGACTCCATGGATCCACAGAGTTTGTCGTCAAATCAACTTTTTCGAGACCACTGAGCTCCCAAAAAGTATTGTTTGCGCTCAGGAGATGCCCGTCCAAGCTCATGTCGTACATGCCGACGGTGGCCAGCTCAGCGAGACGCTTCAGATTCTCGGATTCTTGCGCTTTCTTCAAAGCCTGTTCCGTAGCATGTTTCTGGTCCGTGACCTCAGTCAAGCAAGTCAAGATACGCATAACGGAGCCGTCGGGATAGCGCTCAACTTTTGCAGAAGCCAGCACATGCCGGAAGGAGAGATCGTCCATTTGTGACGTGCCTGCAGTGGATGACTCGCTTAAGCGTCTCATCTTGTATGGTAGTCGAAACTCAAAAATGACGGAACCAGATTTGATTAGTTGCTCGTACGCGTTCTTGATCTTCGGTCGATCGTCCTCAAAAGCAGACTCGACCAACATATTTGAGGAAAGGGTGCCTTCACTCTGGCCGGTGATGATGCTGAACCACGCATCATTCGCAAAGGTCAGGTCGCCATTGGGATTGCCGAACGCCATACCAACGGGAATAAACTTCGACACAGCGATCAGAGTTTGGGTCGACTCATTGGCCTGTTCTGTCTGAAACTTGAGCTGTTTCTGCAGCGACTGTCGATCGGATGCAGCTCGTTCAGTCTCGTTTTGCAGGAGAACTGTAGATGCGAGAGAGCTTGCAAGTTTTTGGTTAAGTAAAGAAACAAACTGTCTGTAGTCATGGTCATACGTTCTTCGGGGGTTCAGCCCGAGAAAGAGGACGCCCATCACGCTCTGCTCTTTGGTAGGGCGAATGGGGCAAATGATGGCGGCTTGTATGGGATCTCCAAAACCCCTCCACTCTAGCCCTTGGAGGAGATGCTCCGGGAGACTGCCATCCTCAACTTGAAGCAACAAGGGTGCACTGCGTTTGCATGCCTTCCGAATGCTTCTCGCGAGACCTTCATCAGGGTCTTGAAGTCCCAGCATTGGTGGTGCGATCGGGTGGCCTCTCGGGACTCCAAGAGCCCCCTCGAGGCGACAGATTTGTGGGATTTCTTCACTAAGGCCGGTGGACTGGTTGGTACCTTCCGGAACAATAGAGTAGATGAAGGCCAAAGGAACATCGTAAGCTGGGGTCCATTCTTCAAGCTGCTTCAGCGCTGTCTCCCAGTATGATTTGACATCCCTGGCGGCAATCAGGCCATCACCCAAGTTGAGCAACATCCTCATCCGCCGGTCCCAGACACGTGTCGAGGTAGTATCAACAAGCGAGTGGTAGACTCCAACACATCTTTGATGATCAGTGATGGGGGACAGAGACCATTTGCCGTAGGTTTCCTGAATGGTGCCATCAGCTTGCTCGATGAAGAATCGCGACTCATCGTCGATCCGTGGCCACGATCCAGGCTTAGATGTCCATATGGTCTGGATCGGCTGCTTGAGATGAGGCCAAACGGCTGTGACATTCGCGCCCAATAGACCAGGGTGCCGGGCGCCGCAAAGCCTTGAATAGGCCTCGTTGTACAGGGCGACGTGTTGTGGTCCCCAAAAGGCTGCTAGAGGGCGAGAGTCAGCTAGAATTTGGTTGAAGACTTGCCGTAGCTTCGGACTCCAGTTTTCCATGGGACCCAGACTGTGGGAGTTCCAATCAATATCGCGGATAGTGTCTGCAAAAAGCTCGGACTCAATAGACAGGTCAGGCAAAAACATTTCGACATCATTGGCCACTTTGACAGACACAGTCTCCGTACTCTCAGGCTCTGTCTCGGAGGGAGATCGATCTTCCATCGAAGATCGTTTGGCGGGCGACGGTGATGAAGGTATTCCAGTAGGTCCGACGATGTCAACGATGCGCGCCCTCTTACGAGGCCTCTCTGATGAAGAGAAAGGCCCGGTTGTAGCGCTAAGAATGAGCCATGAGCCACAGGAAATTTTGGTCCAAACCATGTCAAAGAATAGCCTCTGATTACCATCTTGTTCCTGAGCAGGGGCGTATACCCATCTCCAGAATGCTGAGCTGGCGGAATGGCTGTATGGCAGTTGGAGATATTTTAGCAATTCTGGCTTGGCCTCTAGAGCGGAATTTCGATATGATACAAGAGGCGCTGAAGAATTGTGCAGTGTCGATGCTGGTGCGACGAACGTCGGACGGGGGTCTGCGGCCAGAAACATGGAAAAGTCCATCCCCCGGATGGCATTTGAGATTGCCATGGTAGGCCACGAAGGGTCCATCAGCTTTTGCAGCCAGGCGAGATGCGACCAAGCAGCGCGTAGGGTATTGCGACCATCAGGCCGAGCTAATCAAAATCTCCGCCAGTGAGTCAAGAATGCATCGATCCTCAGTGACAGTCAGCAAGAGTTGTCGGTTGAAGTATGGAGATTTGTCAGTCATGGGAGACTCGAGAGGAGTTCAGGAGTCCAGGCCCTTTGATGTATCGCGCATGCAGTAATAGCCAACGTAATGCGGCAACGATCGACGGTGCGTCGGGGCTACTGGCGCGGCTCATGTGTGGCTGAAAGTGTGTGGCGCGAAGTTGGCTAGCACTCGGTAATGAATGTGGCTCGAGTTTGAGCACTATCCAGTGCACAGTACTACTTGTCCAATGTACACACATCGATTCATCAACGCGCTGCCTCAATCGCTTGAGATGAACACACTGCTAAATAGCGCTAGGCTGTGATACTCTATCTAAAGATTCTTTTGCCAACTTTGAAACCCAAGTGCGACGACCCTCAAACAACAATGAAGGCATGACACAGACCCATGGGCAGACTCAGGTTGCTGCGACCATGCTCATGTAAACCCCCCAGACGACGCCTGCCAAAGAGCCCACCAAGTTCCTCCCTTCGACACTCTTGATCATCGTGAAATTGACCAAGCTCACGATAGGCCACAGCTTCCATCCTGCCACCATGATGCCCCAGCACTCTCCCAACGCCTTCTCCCACACCTGTCCGACATCGACCTTGGAGAAGTCGATCACATCTGGACTGACCCAGTAGTCGACAGCTTTCTTGATGCCCGTGATTCGCGGCGCCGGCGACATGGCAATCTGGAGCGAAGTCATGAAGGTCGAGAAGAGTAGAGTGTTGAGAACCGCGCCAATGGTTTGATCCATGAGGAACTTGATCAGGGTGTTGCGAACAGACAGCTTAGAATCTTGAGGATCATCCGTCTTTTTAGGGTGCACAGGTGGCGGATGAGCTGGGAAAGTGTTCTCCAGAAATTCTTGCCTGCAGAGTCGTCAGGGAACGTCCCTACAAGTGCGCTGAACATCGTACTTACCATAGGAAGTTCGGTGGCGTGCTGACAACAGCAAAGATCACGAACTGAAAGACAGGTATCAAGTCGATGGAGTACTCAGCCTAGGCTCGAGTTAATGTCTTCTCATGATAGTGCAAGGGTACATTGAAGCTCACATCTGCCCTGTACGCGCTAATCAGCTGCGCAAGAGCATTTGAGAATGCGCTGAGGCCGGCAGTTTGGATCGTCGCCTTGACGATAGGCCTTTCCATGAACGTCATAATGACGGCCCACAGATGAACTGCCGTGCTAAGAAAAAAATACCCTGTGAAGCAAGAACCGAGAAAACACACGAAAGCAACGCCAGCAGGTTGAGGGACGGAAAACGATGGGTGAGGAAGTGAGGATATCAGGAGTCGAGCCCCCCGCGTCACGTACGCGATGCAAATCAAAGTTAAAGGGTTAGGGTTGTTTCTGCCTAAAGTCGCTGCCTCAGGTGATTGTGATCGCTCGCTGCATCCAATGCGCGCCTCGGGTGTCCTGAGCGCGTCTGAATTTCACATTCACATCTAAAGCCCGGATTCACGGTCACATGGTGACATTGGATCCTACAATAAAATCCTGACCTAGACCCTTCAGTTGTTTTGTTTTTTTCACAACTAACATTATCTTGAGCTTGAGTAAGATCCCTTCAAGTGCAAGGATCCATCACCTCGCCGGTGGATAGCACCACAGGATTATTACATCACTGCTGGCGCTTCTTCCCTTTTCGTTGCATCCCGGTTCAGACGCAGGCGGACTTCTTCACGATGCCTACCAGTTATCGTATTGGTGAGCAGATTCAGTCAAACAGTAATACTTTCATCGGCATGAGCTGACACTTGCATGTAGAGATCTGCCCAAACAACCGGGCTGTTTGCAAAGAGAAGGTTTGCAAAGATCGGGCCATCAAAATCACAAAGGGTGAACTCCGCTTCGCAACATGGGTGGAAATCCAAGACCATGGCAGCTGGGCCTATAAGCATTGGTATGTCGGACTAATGGTCTTGTGAAACGTTTCTGGCTAACACGAGTGACAAGGGGATGCGTTTCCGGAGCACAGATAGGATCTCTTCGGGACCTGTGCGACAATGGCAAGGGTGGCTATGATTTTGAAATCATCGATGGATATGACGAGCTGGGGTCAGTTTACATTTGCGGACGATGCTCATGATAGAGACCGCCACGCCTCCCCTCTTCAAGGTTGAGCAGACGCTAATGTACTGTAGAGATCACCCTGACATCCAAGAGAAGATCCGAAGATGTGTTGAACAAGGGCACATCGATGCTGAGGATTTTAAAGGAGTAAGGAGTCCATCGACTTCCCAGTATAGTAGAGCCAACTAACAACGCGGCGCAGGACCCAGAGAAGAACTTTCCAGGCGTCAAGGGCATCTATCTCACGGCCAAGCAGAGGGAAAAGCGAGATGCCGAAAAAGCGGCAGAGGAGGGAACCCCCGAATCTGACCAGGAAGCGGAACCAGCGACCAAAGCTTCCGCCAAGCGTGGTCGCAAAAGGGTCACAGCAGCTGCGGATGATGAGGAGATAGCGCCGCAGCCTAAAAAGGCGAAGACAGCACGCGGCAAAAAGGCCCAGGCACCACCTGAGCAGGGTGATAGCGATGGAGAAGAGGAGGCTGTTCCGAAAAAGAAGAAGGCTATTGCCAAGAAGGGCAGCGCCAAAGTGACAGAGGAGACTGACGGTGGAAAGGAGGTGAAGATAGCGCCGGCCCGAAAGGGAAGACCCAAGGCGAAGAAAGAAGAGAGCGAAGAGGAGGAGGAAGTTAAGCCCGCTCCCAAAAAGACTGCCTCGCGCCGCACGTCAAAAGTCAAGGCTGAAGAGGCCTCTGAAGGGGACGCGATATCGGCCCCTCCGGTCAAGAAGCCCGCCTCTCGCCGAAGCTCGAAGGTCAAGGTTGAGGCCGAAGCTGAGGCAGAAAATGTTGAGCCTGCTCAGCCCGCCAAGGCCAAGCGTGGTAGAAAGCCAGCTGTCAAGGCAGAAGTCACTGATGAGGAAGAGGCGGAGACTGTAGATATGAACGGCAAAGAAGCCGAGGAAGATGTTCAAGCAGAGAAGCCGGCCCCCAAGAAGAAGAAGAGAGGTGCCAAGGTGAAGGCTGAAGCGGAGATGGAGGAAAAGCCCAAGGGACGACGTCGCTCAGGCAGAACCTAGTTCACCGCGCTCAATATGAGGGTTGTGATAAGACTGTTGGCGTGTGCTGGAGTCAGCGGTGCGTCTAGAGGGTACATGCATTTGTATGGGTTTTCTGGTACTTCGTGGATCAAAAGGACAATGTGCACTAGGTAATATCATAGCTCGGACTTCGAATTCATTGCAAATATGTTACGTTGTAGATCATCGAATGCGATAGTCTTGCATTAGCCGAAGTGACCTAGTACAAAGCAAACGCGTGATATCATGGGATTCTCCTCTTGTATATCATGGGTCTTTCTCCCAATTCGGGTCTCATCCATCATATCCCACATCATCATCCTGGCCCAGCATCATCAAGCTCAGCTCTGACCACTTGACAAAACTTGCCAGAACGTTCCAACCTTCGTGACTCGGGGCACCTCTTCCGCCATACTCACGTGAGGGAACGCCTCCAGCCCCTCTGCCCGTGGGGCACCTGTAAACTCCCCCCGGCACCTGCTGTACCATCCCCTAAAAGGCAAACCCACAGCAGCACCACCTTAATGACGTTACCTTTGAGGATGACGTCGTTCCCTGACCTTCCCAGCACCTTTCGGATCGAGATGTTCAATTGACTACGATCGTAGAGGGGCACGAGTCCGCTGATCAGATTCTTTCAAAAAGGCTGTTGGACCTCCGCTTCAAAAGATCGCTTTCTCCCTTTCCCCTCCTCCTCTATCATTCTACTATTCTGTCAAACCGCTCTCCTCAAACCACAAAACAAAGCAAATCTTCCACCCTCTCACAACCACCTCAACCTCAATTACAATGCCTCGCAACGGAGAAGGTCACATTGCCCAGAACGGCCCCATCGAGGGTGACAACCTGATTCACGGCCAGGGCGTAAGTTACCACTCTCAATCTCTACAGAGCTTCGCATCTCTTACCCTTTGCCTCACCTGTCTTACACCAGCTACCCCCCACGCCTGAATTTTCCTCTCTAACATGACTTTCCTCCCTCTAGGACTCCGACAAGCTCGAGCGCACCGAGAAGGTCGCCCCCCTCCCCGAGGGCAAGGACGAGAAGGGTCTCGCCATGGAGGGCATGAACGCCTCTGGTGGTCAGTCCGCCGGTATCAAGAAGGGCGACAACGTTGGCCAGGGCAACTAAATGATGCTATCTGCGGGAACAGAGTATCTGTAATGGAAGGAAACGGAAAGCGAGCAGAGGATGAGAATTAGCATTGTATTGATTTCACACCACACAAAGCTACGCACTGCGCGCTAGCATATACGCGGCGTTAGGAAAAGGTCACGCGACATGATCAATTCAACGAGATGCACGTACAGAAGCTTACACTGAGAGCAATTGCCGTGATGAGCACACTCTTCCCATCTACTTGAACGTCGCAAGGTTGTTCGTGAATCACACACTACATGTAATGCCAAGAACAGTCGGGTACACGTTGAGTGTGGTAAGATTCACAATTTGACTCCGGCATGGAATGTATGAAGTCACATGTTTTCAACTTCGATTGGTGAACATCATTTCTGTCAGGCTTTATATGAGAGACAAAAACGTCGATTTCAAAGGGAACCTTCAGTTATCCAAGTTCGCCATTCTTAAAATGTCATGATTCCTCGGTCTGACAAGAAACCAGTCCAAATCCGACCAGGATACGGTCATCGCGAAGCATTGGCTCATGAGGTGCAGAGAATGGCAAGTAAAAAGCAAATCATCAATGATATCGACAAGAAGAGTAAAGAATCGAATAGCCTAGTTCGAGCAAATATGTGCAGCTCGGAACGTGCGGCATGGATGCAAAGGCCCATCAGTACCAGTGTTTTCGCCCACAACGAGTCTTACAGAGCTGATGGGACGATGCTGTGGGAAGCGTGTCTTGAAGAGAAGAAGCAGTTCTGGTACGAATTCGACATATCGTACAAGTAGAATCGAATGACATGTCATGATTGTTGCCAGAAAATAACTCCACGCGCAAGAGCGCTGAACTCTTAAACAGTGACCATGGCCTTGCCGAGAGGGGGAAGGACGTTCTTTGCGTACTGTCCGGGGTAGTTGCCTATCCGATTGATTAGCCATTCATGTCCTAGAAATGTCTGGCATTGGTGAATATCTTACCGGGAGGAGAGTAGTTGCAAACTGTGAAAACTCCGGGCATGCCGGGGAGGAGACCAGAGCTTGCGTCGCATTCGACAGAAGCACAGCCGACCTTCTGAGTGCCTTTCCACAGAACCTGGCTGAAGTGGCCAACCTTCTCGAAAAGCGCCTCATTGTCACCAGGGCCATTGGCGGAATCGTAGCTGGGCCACAGTTCCATCTCACCATTGTACCAGGCGTTGGTGACGGCCTGAGCACCGTAGGAGACGCTCTTGCCCTCAACACCAGCAGTAGTACCGCCGGAGGCGATGTTCTGACCGATTTGGTAGGTGGCCATGTCACTTTTTGAGTTTGTTAGTCAAAGGGAAACGCAAGGATCGATTCCGCAGGTGTCCAACTTACCGGTCGTGTCTAAATGTGCAACCCTTGGCGAGCTGCTTGGCCCATCCAGCCAGTTCGTTGTCCCACTGCAGAGCAGGCACCGAGTGGTTGGCGCGGTGAATGTTGTGCTGCTTGAGCATAGTAGACATGTAGTCGCCGCTCACGTCAGCCTTGCCGCCTGTGGTGTCGTCGCTGGAGGACTCCTCGGGCTTGGGGGCAGGCTTGGGGGCAGGCTTGTACTCCTTCTTGGGGGCGGGCTTGGGAGCCGGCTTAGGTGCGGGCTTGGGAGCAGGCTCAGGAGCGGGCTCAGGAGCGGGCGCGGGCTTGACCTCGGGCTTAGCAGTTGGTGCGGGTTCGTAGACGGTCTCGTAGACCACAGGCTGGGGCTTGGCCTCAACCTTGGCCTTCTTGGGAGCCTCAATGACGGGCTCAGGGGCGGCAGTTGGGCCAGCATCTTCGAGGAAGACACCGCCAAAGTTGGCAGTCACAGTCTGGGTAACGACCACGACCTCCCACTCGGTCTCCATGACTCTCTTGTTGAGACGAGCCGGGGCAGACATGGCCAACAGAGCGCTGCTAGCGGCAAGGAAGATGGAAGACTTCATTGTTGCGATTCTTTTATATCAGAGATGATAGATATAATCTGCAAGAAGGTTAGTGACATGATTTGGAAAGAGTGATTCGTAAAATATAGAAAGAAAAAAAAAGTGAAAGCCTATGACGAAGTTGCAACGAGGCTGGTCAGGTCGACGACATTCGATAGAGTGTGATTCATCCCCTCGGGACAGCCAGTCTCGTGAGACACCAGGCAAGCCTTAATTCTGGAATGACGTTTTCATTGTTCCTCCCCCAGACAAAGCCTGCTAAGAGCAGCACGCTAGTGCGAATGTCTCAAAGGCTTAGTGCTCGTCGCATACAAGTACAAAGGGCGGCACTTTGGCATTCCCGAAAGAGGGTGGGCGTTCAAGGGCGGATCAAAGACTTGGTACGTGATCCACCTGCTTGGCGATCATGGGTATAATCGTGGTCCAGCTCATCACTAACCTTCAAATTGTCGAGAATCTTGCAAAAGAGATTCGTTGCAGGAAATGTTCAGAACCAGCTGGGACAGCACTGCTGTGATGGATGGCGAATCCGTCGAGGATCTTGAGAGAGTTGGCGTTGTGTTTGGGGTTGACGATCGAAGTAATCAGACAGATCCAAAACGTGATCTGGCCTTGAGTCGTCGAGAATAAGGAGTGACAAAGAATCGAAAGGTTTGAAGAAAGACTGATCCACGGTCCTGGTAGATTTGCGAGTTGAGGTGTGGTGGAAAGATGGTCCTTTTTCAAAAAGATCCAGAGTCGGGCGAAGCGGTGTTCGAAGGTAAGCGAAAGGGTTCAAAGGAATGTAATGTATCGAAATCGATACGGTTGGAAAGGAGCGGAATGGGACACAGCTTCGGCTTTGCGTGCAGGTGTAGCAGAAGAAGGGAAGGGAAGCGGCCCAAAATCGAGGCGCGGGCTGCGACTTTTAGAAGGGAAGACGAGAGGCCGGGCGGAGATGGTATGCGTGTGAGTGGGCGCCTCCTGGATTTGGTCTGACCAGGGTGTGGCAGCAGCCTGGGGGCTTAATGATGGGGGGCGGTTGGAGAAGGGAAGGTGGGGTGCACGTACCCTCCATACATTGTGCTCTCTCCTTCCTTCCTTATTCCGTACTTCCTTTGTGATCAGATATTAGTGGAAGGATCGGTCTCTCCTCTCTGCAGCACCTTGTGGCCCGTGGGACAGTGGTGCGTAGAGCACTGATGCTCAGCGTCTGAGCATCAACATTGCGCGCTCTGTACTATGCATTCGCCGCCCTGGATTTCCCTCGACAAATTTCAAACTTGCGTGCCGGGCCCGGGGAGCCCGGGCTGGCACGGCATTGCAAGTCATTACATACATGCATCCATACGTGTCAAGGATATCCGTAGTCCTACTAGGTTTTGACATGAGTTCTTCTCTATCCAGTGTACTTGTGCGTTGCGTGTCTTTGTGCACACCTTTGGAATGGCGATACGTCCCGAGTCGGTGGTATTGGTAGGCAATAAGGCAGTGCAGCCTTTCACTGTCTTCGATGCTGTGGCTGGTGGTCGACAGCCGCTAACTACTGACGCACAGGTCTCTTTCTCTCCGTATTATGGTTGTCGTTCGTTCTGCGTCGAAGCATCGAAACCAGCATCACCTCTCCTCCCCAGAAAAGCAATCAAACACATCACGCATCCTGCAAAGACGCGATCCCTCCCCATTCTGCTTCTCCCTGCAATCAAAATGAGGCGTCGGTGCTCAACACAGACCGACCTTCCCGACTTTAGTATGCACAAAGTACTCTGCCGCGCACGCTCACCCTTGCCCCTGGCGCTAACGCAAGGAACACAGAGGGATCAGCACTGCGGGTCTCCACCCGACCCTCATCTCATACAGAGTCGCTAGACTCTAACGAGTTTAGCCCGTGCTTCAGATGTTCTCGACTTTGGCAGTTGGGACGATTGCCCTGGCTCTCTACCCTTGCGATCGAGGGCCGCAAGGTGTGCATTGATATTGCGTCTCCAGTTGTTGAGTAATGCTTGTTGGACAGGATTCGAGACGAAACTCCAATTTACACACAGAGGCAGAAGGTGAAGGGGTTGGAGATGAGCTGGTTCCATCTGCCGAATTACTATTCCTCATCAAACTCTCCAATATACACACGAACGATGCCGTGCGATGCCGAGAGGTCCTCCGCAGGAGCCGAGAAATACGAAGCACCCAGGACTCTTGATCTTCTGCCATGGCAGCGTGATGCCAGACGGGTAGCGGCAGATGCTTGCGCTGTTAGACAAGCTTGAGACGAGGTCCTTCATCTTGGGGTATGACGAAATCAATAAGAAACCTGCTCGGCCTCATCACGAGTATTTGCTTCTGGGCACAGGGTGCCTTTCCTGCCAATAGGATGCCGACTCAGGACGACACCAACCCGTGTGGCGTCAGGGCGGCACCGAGATGCCATCTTCAATATATCCCCAGTCCTTTTCTTAGAGCATTCCTCGAGAAACAAAACTTGAGACGACTGCCAGGCACGGCCAGCTACCACATTATTCTGGTCTATGTTCAACACGTGGGCGCACTGCCATTCCCCAGACTTGCAGACGAGGATAGGCAGGTCGATCTATTTCCATCGAAGCGTCCCACCGATACTACGTACACTTCCATCTGTTCCATCGTAACCAGCTTCAAAGCACCTGAATATTAGAACGGAAATAAATTCGCTCAACGGCTTGGCCTACTCGCCCCAGCGAACAAGCTTCACTGGATGCAGGCTGCTGCGAGGAAAAGAGGGGCGCGATTGATTTGCTGACGGGGCTTGTGTCCACCCCTGAAACAGCCGCGCTCATTTGACTTTCTTCTGACCCTTTCCATGCTCCCTTTGTTTGAAACCGCCATCAGGCGCCACTGAATGATGGTGGTGCACGCTGATTCGAGAAACACCTTCGAGCTTGCCCTACTTTCCCCAGCGATGGCTGTTCTTTCGCGCTACTCACAATAGGGTTCTCGGCAGTGCGGCCCCAGGGCGTGAAAGACGCTGCAGATTACTGCCGAGGCGCGATGAAAACAGACTCACGCCTCATGGAAGCACGAGACGTCCAGAAAGGACCTGGTCTGCTGTGAAAAGTCGTCATTACATACAATTCAGATATGCTCTCACCATACAATTACCAGCGATTGGCAATACTCAGGGCCCCTAAACATTGATCAAACACTTTATTTACATGGCTTTCCTCCGCATTCCTGCCGTGGAATACCCGCCCTTGCGACGATCTCTATTGTTGTATCCAGAGGCGACTCTCCACCCTGTGGAATGCTACCTCGAGCCAATGCTTCGAAAGGGATTTATCGGTCAGGCCGACCTGTCGGGTTCTGACGCATCTCGCTGCTTCTCGGGGCAAGGCCGCATGTGTGAAGGCCCTCGTCGAGATGGTAAAATCGATACTTAACCCGTCGGCGGTCCGAGGGCTGGCCGGAAGCTATTGGTGCCTACTGCATTGACGTTATCGTCGGCGGTCGCCTTGTCAGGATACCCGAGCTTGCGCTATTGTTTTCAGTTGCTCTCTAGCCAGAGAGTCGCCCGGTTTTGTTCGCAAGTATTGCTGAGCACTGGTCACGGATCCTCGCGCGGTATGTCAAAGCGCCTGAGTGGTCTCGATCGTTCGTCATCGAAAGCCGGCGGAGACGAAGTGAAGAAACATGGCCTAGTCCGGCGGTTAAGGCACGCCAATAGATCGACAGGGCCAGACCTGTAACATGATGACCGGAATTGACACCGTCGATCGTACTGCACTCAAATTTCAGCAGAGCCTCGCCAATATCCCGTAAAGATCGCCATGAATAGCGTTGCATCGTTCAAACCTGGTAACATTTGTTGGTAATGTGATAGGTATATACGTGAGCGACCCGTGTGTCGCTCCTCCCATCTGCTACCCTAGAGTGCATCATCACGGAGCCCATACCGAGGGCACCCTCATCTACCTGCTTACTGTAATAAGCATTGCTGCTGTCGCTTTTAACAAGTGCCAGTTGGCAGAGCCGTCGCCTTAGAGCAATGGTCTTGAACGATCAACCCTCGTGGCCGTCCTTTGCTGGCCCTCGGATGTTCTCTCGTGAACCTTGCTGAAACAGTGGTCGCTTCTCTGTGCGACCAATATCTGCACCGCTGGCCGGACAGATCTCACACCGCAGTCGCGATGCACGAGCACAGACCTCGCGACACCATTTTCGCACGCCAGTGCTTCGGAGGATATTATGCGATTGCCGTGTGCTTCGATCTAATGCTGTTGGCTGCTTCAGCTGTACGACAGCCTCGTCCAGTAAGCGCCGCGTTTCATCCGACAGCCCACCGACCACGACGGGCGTTCAAATCATCTGGCTTCAGCCCTGCTCTGCTGGCTCTATGTGATTCTGTCTCCTTTGTTTCGAACACTGACGCTCGACTGGTCACGGATAGCCTAGCATCAACGTCTCGCTGGCTCTCGAGCGGCACAGCTGACAGATCTCGAACGTGAGGGGATCTCCGAAACACCCACATGATGTTCACGGCATGAATCCTGTCCATGCGTGAAACGCCAAACCGGTATCGACATTCAGACTTCCTACAGTTCCGTTAAAATTCGGCTCCCGGGAGAAGCGCCAATCATTTCTCAACATTAGCTAGTAGGTGCCGTTGAGAGGGACATCCGACGGTTTGTGCTACGTCCCGTTACCCGGACAACATATCACCAGAAAGCCTCATGTCTGGCTGATCGCAGTGCGCTTTGCTATCGCAGAGGGAGTGGCAATATGCAGGCTCACTCGTCGAGGCTGAGCTGATCCTATCCGCGTTGTTTCGGAAGGGAACAAAAGAAGCCACATGTCCCGTCGCATCTCGTGATGTTGGCCTGTCATACCTATGTATGCGCGCCCCTCGGTCAGCACACTTTCGATGCTTTGCTATTTGTAGCTGCAGTTTGGAGACTTACCCGCCATGTTTGGCACGGGTCAGGGGCTAGACTGCACGGCGATAGTATGGTGGTCGCGGATGCATCGGGCAACAGGATTTGGTTACATCGTCACTGTGCTTACAACAATAGCCTATGGCTGCTTGGCCTCGCCACACTCATGAGAGCGGACATCATTTCTATGTGCTGACAGGTGCTAAGAGATGAACCAGCGCTTAACGATGGTTATTTCTATGGGCTTTCTTCTTCATTTCCTGGAATAGCATCCTTTCTGTCAGTATGCGGACTGTGCTGCTCCCCCAAAAAGATGCTGTTTGTTCACGGACACAAGATAGCCAGAGAGCGTAAGGTTCTTTGTACCCACTGTATTTACGTCGTGAGGCAGCTCAATGCTACCCGTGATGTGGTGTGTGATGGGATAGTGGAAACAGTTGGACCAGCAACGTTGGCGAGTTCAAACACTTGCAACCCACGTACATAATCCTGACCTACATCACCGGCCTTGAATCGTTGTAATCCCTCTCACTTCGTCGTGTGCCGGGTAGCAAGCGCATTGTCACCTAAAGCTTGGCAAACAACAAGCCGTCAACGTATTTCACAGGACAACGAATGACACAATCTCATCATTGATCGAATCAGGAATGTACACGTTTGGTAAAACCCTACCACAAAATCTCTCGCTCACCATCCTCGTTGCCAAACACCACCATTCTATTGCTTCTGCTCAGTCTTCTCGTTGGGGGTGAAAGGCTTGCCCATCTGGGGCACGATCTTTGTGTCTGCAAAGATCTGCTTCGTTCGGAGCTCGACGGGGGTGACGTTCTGGGGTTGATCGGGGATGGTCTTCTTGAGGCCCTGCGATGGTTGTAGGTTAGCCGGGGTTGGCGTGGATGAGATGGGGTAAAAGCATGGACAAACATACAATCTTGTTGTAGACGCAGCGGTTCAGCTTCCACTCCTCGGGACGGCACTGCCAGAGCTGGTGGTTGCCGTCGTTGAGGCACTCCCAGTGCTTGCGGAACTCGGCCAGGCAGTGGGTGTTGATGTCCTCGAGTCTGCAATTCCCAAATGTCAGCATCCCTTCATCCTCATCTCATGTTCCGTGACGGTCCCGTTCATCCTTCCACAACGTCCTGACGCCATCACTCCACAAAGTCCTGGAGACATCAACAACGCAGAATCCACGTACACTGAAGCGGCACAGCGGGTGACCCTTCGGCCCTCCTTCAGGCACTCGGGCTCAGCGCGGCCGGGGTTGTCGGTCTTGCACTTGAAGAAGTCGTCGTTATAGTCGCGGCACCGGTCGCCGATGAAGAAGGACGCGGACAGCAGAGGCGCGGAACTGGCACCGATTTCCTTCACCTTCGGAACGCTGTCCGGCATCGGTGTGAGGTCGTAGAGCCGCTGCTCATCGAATCTGCGATCGCATCTCGGTTAGCCTGGACAAAGCCCTTTTGCCCTTTGCCGCGCGCCCGCATGACGGCTCAATTGATGCGCGTGCGAGGGGCATGAGACTGCTATGTACTCACTCGGGCCTTCGGATGGACATTGTGAGGTGTGTTTGCGGGGTGTCGAGGTGATTATCGTGCTCTCGAAAGGTGGAATCGACGGCCGGTTGGACGGATTCGATGCTTTGAGAGTTGAGGTGAGGTTGGAATTGCGGCGTTGTGATTGGTTGAGGTGGGTCAAAACCCGGCGGCCCAGAAGTTTTGGGAGAAGCTCTGAAGCTGATGTTGTTTTGCGCGTTCGACAGGCCCGATACCGCTTTTGACGTTGAGCACCGGCTGTATTCTTGCTTCCTGCTTTTCTGGACCTTGATTTAGCAGCTTTGAGGTTATAAGAGGAGCGCAGGGACCTTACTTGGCGGTTTGGATAGCATCGCACGCGGTCAGGTGGCTTTGCGACGAAACGCGCCTTACTGCTCATCTAACTACGACATCGTTCGCTCGACCGGGAGACCCTTTCACCCTCACGAACAAATACCCCAATAGCAACCATGTCGCTCTTCGGATCAACGACCTTTGGGTCGAATACGGCGACCCAGCCGACGAGCGGTGGTCTGTTTGGCCAAACCCAGAGCCAAACCCAGCAGCAGCAGCCCCAGCAACAGAGCAACAGCCTCTTCGGCGGCTTGACACTCGGTTCGTCGCTGATGCAGCAGCCACAACAGCAGCAGAATCAGCAACAACAGCAACAAACACAACAGCAGCAAGCGCAGGGCATGCCTATGCTGTCCCAGTCACAAGCGCAGTTGTCGAGCTCACTATGGCAGCCTGGCAAGGACACACCACGTACGGATTTCCCCATCACGAGAGATCATGCACCTTAAACTCAACGCTGACAATCCGTTCGTTTTGCAGACCAAAAACCTATCATGGAGCAGATCAAGCTTGTAACCGAGAAATGGGATCCCGCAAACCCCAACTGCGTCTTCAAACACTACTTTTACAACAAAGTCGACGAATCCCACATCCCATTCTACAAGCCACAAGCCTACGAGGACCCTCGCGAATGGGAGGAAGCTCTACAAAACAAGCCTGCCACGGGCTTCATGCCCGTTCTCTGCTCTGGCTACGAGGGCGTCGCGGACCGTCTCAAGACCCAAAAGCGTGCCATTACAGATTTCAACATTCGCCTGCACCAGGTCAACGGTAGTCTCGATGCCATCAACCAGCGTCACGAGCTGGAGACGGAAGTACGTGCCCTCGCGGCCCGGAGGAGGCAGACGACCATCGCCGAGCGGAGTCTCGCACTGGCGGCCAAAGTGCAGGTGCTGAGAAACCGGGGATACGCGCTCAGCGGGGATGAGGATGACCTGCAGTCCAGGCTACAGACATTGGAGAGGGAGGTGCAGGACCCGGCGATCGGTGCGCGAGAGGAGGAGCTGTGGAGCAAGTTGATTGTGCTGAGGGGTTACGCGGATCAGTTGAACAGGGAGATGGATAAGCCGCAAGGATCAGAGGGAGAGGGACTCGATGAGGAGACGGAAGCCAAGGCGAAGAAGGTAAGTTATTTTCTTACCTAGGGCTGGCCAGGATAACGTTGAGCGGTCTCTAACATATATCACAGGTGCTCGAGGATTACGAGAAGCAAATTCAGCATCTGAAGAAGGAGATTGAGGCGCTAGCACAAGACTATGCCAGCTGGGAGGAGAGTAGGAATATCCACGGACAGAGGAAATAATGGACAGAGTGAGGGAGTCTTATTGAATTTCACGGCGTATTTGATTTCAATACGGAACGGGTGTTGTGATGGACGCTCTGTCGGTGGTGTGAATGATGGAGAGGGTCTGGACATACTGACGCGTTAAACGGGCGAACTTGATGCAGGGCTTAAAGAGTCTCATCGAATTGTTGAGCAAGCACACGAGCTTGACGGCCTGCGCAATCGAGGTTTTGCAGTATCAAGAATCGATATTGGGTAGTCTGGCCTGGTCGCAAGCTTATACCAAACATGAGTGCATATGCAAATGGGTGTTCATTAATACCAAATCCGCCCTTTCCCAGTGATGTTACAAGACCGCTATTATACATGTGGTATCTATTTAAGCTTGCAAACAGCAGCTCGGCTCGTATAGTGCGGCCGTTGACGCGCTTCCTGTTTCCGGTCGGAAATTTTCAAGACTCTTTGCGGTCGATGTGATGACGAAGGTGCTGTCCGGTTTTGCCGTGGCGAGACTTTCAAGGTGAACCGTCGAGAATTTAGAAGATCTTGGAGATCATGTCGATGGCAAAGGGGGCTGGCGAGCGATTAGCAAGTGGTCTGGGCTGGTACGAGGTGACCGAGGTGGACGTACAGAGGTAGAGCATGACGGCCGAGGCGGCGACCTGCTGAATGGTGAAGGTAGCCTCCGCCTCCATGGCGCGGATCTCCTCCTGGGACTGCTGAGGGGGCGCGACTGTTGTGATGCTGTTAGTACAAAAGATGCTGTGAGAGGCGCGCTAGGATAGCAGTCGACGCGCGACGGGAGGTCTTGGACGCAAGCTGGAAGCTATCGTGAGACCAGGGGTGGAAAACGTACATCCGAACATGACGGGCGGTTTGTGAAGGGGTGGACTAAAAAAACAGGTGGTTGGTCGCGAGATCGAGGAGATGGCAGTCGTGCGAATGAAGTTGGCAAGAGTCGGTACTTGGCGGATGTGTGATTGTGGTGTGTCACGATAGGAACGGTTACGTACAACGTAATAAATCTGAGCAACGAGTATTATCACCAATCTCTGTTCTGATGGAGTCTGATGGAGACAAGTGGCTGAGGATGACTTTGTGGCTGAGCCCAGTGGATCGAGCTGGACTGTGGCTGGTGCGAATGCGATGATGTGGAAAATGATTTTCAAGAGAAATCGCGGCTCCCGGGTAGCACGGTACGCTGGTTCGGCCAACCGACAAGACCAAAAAGCTTCTCGAAGTGCGGCTCAGGTACTTACTCATGTAGTGTGAGTGGGGCGAAGACCAAAGTATCTTTTTCACTGCAGATCACATGACCGAATCGTGCTCTGCTCTGTGAGTGGCGGTTAGCACCGGCCCGGTGACCGATCCGATATCGTCCGCGCGATTGGAAAAAAAAAGTGGCATCAGCTCAGCAGATGCGGCCTCGAGGGTCACCCGGATCCTTATCTTGGCCTGGTGGACCGACAACTGGGCCCTCAAGCCGGGGAACCTTGGTTCTAGCGCCCTTTCTCCTCGTTTGATAAGGTAATAGTTTTTCCCTCTGCCCTGCGGAGGACTCGAGCCACCGTATCAGCACTTCCCCGGCCATCGGCCTACATCAGACTCCAACTCGCCACATTTTCCACCCTTGCCGAGCTGGAATCTTTTGTTGTCATCGCAGGACATCTTGCACCTCGACTACGCGTCCTCTCTTTCGATCTCCAGGAAGGACCACCAGTCCCCCGTCACCCAAAGGTAAGAGAGAACCCTGGAGCCAGGCATGCATCGTGGTGGGACCCCCGTCCGTGGTCTCATCGTGACCCCGGTATCTTTACCGAACACCGGGTCTGCGCGCCTCGGCCTTTTCTTCTGAGGGGTCATCGAGTTTCTTCTGTCCCTTTTCCAATTCATCTGTTCATTGCCTTTGCTGACTTGTGTCTCTCAGTTCGATCGAGATCCGTTTGTCTTTTACGCATACACCTCACGGTCGAACATGATCTGCTGAGCATCGAGCGTTACATTTCTGTTGCAGTGCTGCCTTTTGCACAGCGAGCGCATTGCGCACACTCTTCTTTTACACCCGGCTGTCGAAACAAAGTAACATTTCCCCCAACGACTCCTGAATCATAATGGCTTCTCGCGCTGTTCTGTCTCGAGCGGGCACGCTCAGCTGCCTCTCGAGGCGCGCCCCGGCTCTCTCCAGCCGCAGCATTACTGTCTCGCGGACCACCCAACGTTTTGCCTCATCCCAAGGTTTCAAAGAGACCTGGAACCAGCAAGTCAAGGTCTACAATGATGCCAAAAAGTCTGAAGTCCTGTCAGGCAGACCAAACTCGAGCGTCTATGAAACCTCTGTCTACAATACAACCCTCGAGCACGCTCGTGAGCACGTCGAGGGCGGCGTTCAGCCCACATGGAAGGACTTTCCTCGCAGGCACATTGGCCCTCGCGACGAGGAGATCCCGGAGATGCTCAAGGCTCTCGGCCCTGGTGCAGAGACCATGGAGGCCTTCATCGATCAGGTCATTCCCAAGGACGTCCAGCTGCCACCGCAGCACAAGGTCGCCCAGGAACCCTTTGACGAATCCACCTTTGCCGAGATGTTTGGCGAGCTCGCAAAGAGCAACAAGCCCGCAAAGTACCTGAACGGTGGTGGTTACTACCCCGTCGAGACCCCTCCGGTCATCCGTCGCAATATCCTCGAGAGCCCGGCTTGGTACACCCAGTACACGCCCTACCAGGCCGAGATCTCCCAGGGCCGTTTGGAGTCTCTGCTCAACTTCCAGACCATGGTCTCCGACCTGACCGGTCTGCCCATCGCCAACGCCAGTCTGCTCGACGAGGGCACAGCGGCCGCCGAGGCCATGACTCTTTCTCTCAACACACTCCCTGCATCCAGGGCCAAGCGCCCTGGCAAGATCTACCTCGTCTCTGATCGCACCCACGAGCGCACGATCGAGGTCCTTCGCGGCCGTGCAGAGGGTTTTGGCATCGAGATCAAGGTCGTGTCTCTCGAGGGCGACGCTGCCACAAAGCTGATCGACGAGCTCGGTGACGACCTTGTCGGTGCTCTCGTTCAGTACCCTGACACGATCGGAAATGTTCACAACTACCGCGATCTCGCCGAGAAAATCCACGCCAAGGGCGCTCTCGTCAGTGCAGCCACCGATCTCTCTGCTCTGACCCTGCTCACACCTCCCGGAGAGTGGGGAGCGGATATTGCGTTTGGCAACTCCCAGCGTTTCGGTATTCCTCTTGGATACGGTGGCCCTCACGCTGCTTTCATGGCCGTCAAGGAGTCCAGCAAGCGTCGCCTGCCAGGCCGTCTTGTCGGTGTTTCCAAGGACCGTCTCGGCCGTCCCGCCATGCGCCTCGCACTTCAGACCCGTGAGCAGCATATTCGTCGCGAGAAGGCCACCTCCAACGTCTGCACGGCGCAGGCTCTCCTCGCCAACATGGCGGCCATGTACGCCGTCTGGCACGGCCCGGCCGCCCTGAAGGACATGGCCATCCGCAACGTGCTGTACGCTCGCGTCGTGGCCCAGCTCGCTCAATCGTACGGCCATGAGATCGTCACTTCCAGCCAGCTTTCCGACACAATCACCATCAAGCACAAAAGCCGCGAGGCTGCCGACAAGTTCCGCGATGTGCTTGCCACTGCTAACGAGGGCCGTGTTGATGTTGGCACCAACTATGGTACGCTCGAGACCACACTCGCTTGTACGGCCGAGCTCGGCTTCTCCACGGTTGCGCACCTTGCCAACGGCTTTGCGGAGCTCCAGGCGTTTAACGAATCCCAGTCTTCCGTCAACTCTGCCGAGGTTATCAAGAAGGCCACCGACGTCTGGAACGAGGTCTTTAGCACCTCCCGCGAGTCCTTCCTGTCTGGTATTCCTGAGGAGTTCAGGCGTACGTCCGAGTACCTGACCCACCCCGTCTTCAACTCCTACCACTCGGAGACGGAGATGCTTCGCTACATCCACCACCTCCAGGGCAAAGATCTCTCCCTCACGCACGCCATGATTCCTCTGGGATCCTGCACCATGAAGCTCAACGCTACCTCTCAGATGGAACTTATCAGCATGACGGGCCACGGCAACGTGCACCCTCTTTCCCAACTGAGCGGAGAGGGTCACCAACTGGGTGCGGATCTCCTCCGTCGCCAGATTGAGGGTCTCACGGGCATGGATGCCTCCACCATTCAGCCCAACTCCGGTGCGCAGGGAGAGTTTGCTGGTCTTCGTGCCATTCGCAAGTACCACCTGACACAGAACGGTGGCAAGCGTGACGTCTGCCTGATTCCCTCTTCTGCGCACGGCACCAATCCTGCGTCGGCGGCTATGGCCGGCATGAGAGTCGTCATGGTCAAGTGCAACGTTGAGACGGGCAACTTGGACATGGCTGATCTTGAGGCCAAGTGCAAGAAGCACGCCGACGAGCTCGGCGCCATTATGATCACGTACCCGTCTACCTTTGGCGTGTTCGAGCCCGATGTCGTCAAGATCTGCAAGACGGTCCACGATTACGGCGGCCAGGTCTACATGGACGGAGCCAACATGAACGCGCAGATTGGCCTCACATCCCCCGGGACGCTCGGAGCTGATGTGTGCCATCTCAACCTGCACAAGACCTTCTGTATCCCCCACGGTGGTGGCGGCCCTGGAGTCGGTCCCATCTGCGTCAAGTCTCACCTCGCGCCCTACCTGCCTGAGGGCGAGGGTCAGGTCCCCATCTCGAGCGCTCCTCTCGGCAGCGCTTCCATTCTTCCCATCTCCTGGGCGTACATCTCTACGATGGGCGATGAGGGCCTCCGCAAGGCGACGACGATGGCTCTCCTGAACGCCAACTACATCCTCGCCCGCCTCAAGCCGCATTACCCCATCGTGTACCTCAACGACAAGGGCCGCTGCGCGCACGAGTTCATCCTCGACACGCGCAAGTTCAAGGAAACCTGCGGCGTGGAGGCGGCCGACATCTCCAAGCGCCTTCAGGACTACGGCTTCCACCCCCCCACGCTGTCTTTCCCCATCCCCAACACCCTCATGATCGAGCCAACCGAGTCGGAGAGCAAGCAGGAGCTCGACAGGCTGGCGGACGCACTTATCAGCATTCGCCAGGAGATCCGGGAGATCGAGGAGGGCAAGCAGCCCAGGGAGGGCAACGTGCTGAAGATGGCGCCGCACTCGCAGATTGACATTGTCCAGGGTGATGGCGCTGGTGAGTGGAACAGGCCTTACTCTCGTGAGAGGGCTGTCTACCCCGTGCCCGGCCTGAAGGAGAGGAAGTTCTGGCCCTCCGTGTCCCGTGTTGACGACAGTAAGTTTCGATCCCTCGTACTATACTTCAAGGAATACAGATTGCTAACGTATGAACAGCCTTTGGTGACATGAACCTCTACTGCACGTGCCCTCCCATCGAGGATTACGTGGAGGAGAGCAACTGAGCTCGACGACACTTTTTTTTTGAAAAGAACAACCACTGTTTACGATCTTCAACGATACCCATGGGCCCTCCCACCTCTTATCTGATGGATGTGTAATTATTGTACATTTCCGACTCAGCACCCGGTCTCGAGAGCGATAGACGGGATGACTACACAAGGGATAGGCTTACCAATGCATTTAACTGCAGCGACTTTTTCTTTTGAAACTTACTTGGTCTTTTCACCAAGGATTGCGGGCTTTGATGCCGTTCATGGTCTTCTTCTCTTGATATTTTTGGTTTTGATAATTTACTGGCGAGGTCAATTTTTGCGAGATAGGATTCATACTGGCAAAAACAGGGGAAAAACAGATACTGCGCATTCAACTGCAGGGTTTTATGACATAAACGGCGCATGACACCGACTCTTGGGCGAGTCGTGGAAGTTTTTTAACATAGCGATAGAGGGCTTCAGGAGGGAAAGCAGGGAAGAAATACTGCGAAATTCAATCGATTCATTTTCAAATCTATGTCCATTGAGCTTGTCTTGAATGGTGCCTACCTGCTCATGGCCAGCTCAGGACTGGCCCACGTCCAAGCATCATCACGCCCAGGATCACGGAACTCTCGAGAGTGCGAAGACCGAGACTCTGCCCGCGACACTTTTGTTCATTTCGGCAGTGACTCATTTCATGCATCTCACTAATGCTGTACCTACACAATCTTTCTCTGGCATTCGAGGTGGGGAGGCGATGATGCAGCTGCCCCGCGATCCCAAAAAAATCGAAGGTCCCTGGCGCGGCCCTTTTTTTCTTCCTACGCGCCACCCTCTTCTCTGCTTATCAAGCACAACAGCAATCACCATCACACTGATCTGTTAAAGCTGCCCAGTATATTCTACAGTACCTGGGCTTACCTTTGCACATACAGTTCCATATCCTTTTCTTCCTCTTTTCCTCTCATCCCAAGCACAGCGCCTCTCGATTTCGCAAAAGTACCCCGCCATCACCACAATCACCGATCATGGCTTCCTCAAAACCGCATCAAGAGGATGACCTCTCCGACCACGAAGAGAATGACATGCTCGACCCTGACGAGGCTGCCGAGGAGATTGTCCAGCAGGATGGCGAGGATGCGCCCATGTCGGACGACGACGAGGACATGCAACAACAGGAGATCCTGCTCCAGAACGATTCGATCGCATACTTTGACGAGCCCAAGGACTCGCTCTTTGCCATCGCCCAGCACCCGGTTCACCCTTCGCTCGTAGCCGTCGGTGGTGCTGAGGGTGAAGAGGAGGATGCCCCAGGTGCTGGATGGGTCATCGACACCAGCGCTGCCCAGTCAAAGCCCGTCCTGCCCCCAAGCTTTGCGAGCGACCCGACCTCCACCGAAGGCCCCAAGAGTACCGAGCTCCAGAGCCTCTTCTCCATCGACGGCCACTCCGACTCTATCAACGCCCTGGCCTGGACCTTGCCGCAGGGCGAGGCTCTCGTCAGTGCCGGTCTGGACGGTCGTCTGCGCGCCTGGAAGGCCGACGTCCGACCCGGCGTTGGCCTCAACATGACCTTCCTCGGCGAGACCCAGGAGGTTCCCGAGATCAACTGGCTCGTGGCCTGCCCGTCGCCCTCAAACCCCAACACCGTCGCGCTCGGCGCCTCAGACGGCTCCGTCTGGGTCTACACCATCGACCCCACCGACACATCCGGCAATGCCCTCCAGATCGTGCAGTCCTACTTCCTGCACACCATGCCCTCCACCGCCGGCGCCTGGACCCCTGACGGTCAGCTCCTCGCCACCATCGCCGAGGACGGCAGCCTGTACGTTTGGGACGTCTGGGGCAACGCCGCCGCGCAGAACATCACCGCAGAGAACGGCATGTCCGTCGTCGCGCTGACGGCCGACGACCAGCGCTTCGAGGTTGAGGGCGGCCTGTACTCCATCGCCGTCGACCCTAAGGGCGGCTACGTCGCCGTCGGTGGTGCGGGCGGCGCCATCAAGATCGTTTCCCTCCCACGCCTCACCGCTGCGACCCAGAGCCAGAGCCAGGCCCGCGGCCGCACTGGCGCTGGCAAGTCGGCGAGCGACCCCACCTCCGGCGGGCAGATCCTCGCCTCCCTCCACACACAGAGCGACTCTGTCGAGACGCTGACCTTTGGCGCGCCGACAGCCACCGCCCAGCCGACGACCCTCCTCGCCGCGGGCTCCGTCGACGGCTCCATCGTCGTCTACGACGCGACCCGCCGCTTCGCTGTCCGTAGGAACATGCAGTCCGCGCACGACGGCCACGCGGTCGTCAAGATGGAGTTTGTGAAGAATAGCTGGCTGCTGACGAGTTGTGGCATGGACGGCGTGGTCAGGCGATGGGACCTCCGCGGCGGCGGTGTGACGCCAAATAACCAGGCCGGTGCGGCGGACGCCGGGCTGGTCAAGGAATGGAAGGGACACAGGGGTGATGGAGAGGGTGGTGGCGTGCTCGGCTTTGTTCAGGGTGAGACGGGTGAGAGAGTAATCACGGCGGGCGATGATGCTATCGCTCTGGTGTTTGAGGCTTGATGTGGATGCGGATATTCCCCTGGGATGATGAAGAAATGATGCAACATATAGAGCACATGAAATGATATTACATTATCAATCGTCTGCTGTCCTGGTCAGGCTGATTGTTTTTGGGCCAGAATCTCCCATCAGCTCACAGGTCACCCAACTGAATTTACAGTGCTTTTCTGTAATGAGCCCCCTGAACTCCAATATCCAAGCCCCAATATGCCCCAAGAACCTCACAAATTCCCTATCGAGATGTGTAAATGCTATCATAGTACTTCTACCCAATTCTTCTCTCCGCCTTTCCTCCGTGCTCTCTCTGCCGCCGCCCCCCTCATCATCGTCTCCAGACCAGACAGCTCCTCCATCCGCACCTCAATCTCCTTCATCTGGTGCCGCACACCCAGCGCCAGCATCTTGGCCCACCCGCGATGCGTCTGACATCTCTTCTTCGCACACATGCCCCTCGTCGCCGACGCCTGACCGTCCGCCTCAGCCTCCACGCCCAGAGGATCACCGAGCTTGGGTGCTTGTGAGGGGGCGGAAGGATCGGACCGGTCCGCGGGGGCGAGGAGGAAGAGGCCCTCAGGGGACGCGGCGTAGGCGGCGAAGGCGTCCCGGGAAGAGACGGTGTCGAGACGGTCGTCGTAGCCGCAAATGTCATCCGAAAAGTGGCCGAGCTGAATGGCTGTGCGCCGGCGATCCGCGGCGAGATCGATGAGGTGAAGCATCTTGCGCGACAGGTCCTTTTCCGTTGCGAGCTGCGTTCGCTCCGACTGAATCCGCTGGATCATAATTTCCTCCTCCGAGCTCAGTGATCCATCTTTCGAGTCCACAGCTGTGCCACTATCCCCGTTTAGATGTGTCGACGTCGACGTTGAACTCTTGAAGGGATCGCTCGTCAGTCTCCACACCCCGTCCTCATCAAACCCAGCCAGCCCGCTCTCCAGCAACGCCATAAACTCCTCTTGCGCCATCGCGTCCTGCCCCTCCGCTTTTCTCTTCGTCGGCAGCCTCGCGATCATCCTCTCCCACCACACCTGCACGTGCTCGTCTGAGCAAAACACGCTGGACAGCTGCCCTTCTCCATCCTCCTCATCTCGCGTTCCCAGCGCGATCCTCGCTGGCTTACGGCAAGAGGGCAGAGAACACGTCTTTTTGTAGATGGAGCGGAAGGTCGCAGTCGTGCAGTTGGGGCACACAAACTTCTCGATGAGCGACTCCCCGATAGACTTGTCGAGGTTGATACACTCCCCGTGGAACCAGTCATCGCACGACTCACAGCAGATCATCCAACGGTGATCATCGGGTCCGCGACAGAGACAGTACGGGCCGTGATCGCTCTCATCACCGTCCTCATCCCCGTCGGCACCTCCTCCGCCCTCATCACTGTCACCGTCCTCGCCCATCAGGACATCCCCATCCCCTTGCCTCACTTTCTTCGTCGGCCCTCCATTTCTCTGCAGTGGCCTTTTTGGCCGTTTTGGCGTCTTTTTAACGCTTGCAATACCCTTCTTTTTCAGACCTTTGATCGATGATGGCCGTGAGGCAGAGGCAGCACCGGGTGAGTCTGCCCTTTCTGTGGTAGGGAGGGGAGTATTTTGCGCGGACCGCGCGGCAGTGTAGGGTGCCGGCGAGCCGTCACGCGGGAGAGGTGAGTCCGAGGGGCGCTCGGATTTGATCTGTGGCTGGGAGGGAGGATCTGTTGATGAGCGGTCCATGGTCGTGGTTGTGAGGTTTCGTCCAGGCTGGTGGAGCGCTTGAGATGCGCGTCGTTGCGACTTTCCGCCGTCCAGGATAAAGAATGCGAAACAGCTGAAAATTAGATATATTGTATCAAAGCGTCTTCAGAAACCAGGTGAGTCAGAATTTTTGAAATAGCAAGGCGCCAACTAGAATGTGACTTGGACTAGAAATAAGTGATGAGTGAAGGCAAGGTCCAAGTCGCGGGTTCTGTCAAGTCACGTGCAGATACCCTAACCCTTGAACCTCAACGCTCAATAGAACTTTCTTGCCTATCGCGCTCAGAGCGCATTCTCGAAGAATCCAACCGTATCTCTTTGAATTCGGTCTCTAAAGGAGTGCCCTTGTAACATTTCGATTGACGTTTGTCGAGAATGCAATGACTGTCCACGAATATCACCGACCTGATATACCAAAGGAAAGTTCCCAAAGGGGAGGGTAAGCAAATGCCAAGACTACGTCACAATGAAATTCCTCAGGCTTTCCCAAATTTCCAGAATTTAATCATTAGAATTAATCTGAAAGATCCCTTTCAATGATGGGCTTGATGCAAAAGTAAATCGTCATGGTCACCATCGTGGTCCGACCTTGTAGTCCTGACTAAGCAGAAACCAGTCGGCCCCATCCGTCCCCAGAAGCTTCCCAAAACGTGAGGTCAGCGACAAAGTTTCGATCCATAGTGACCCGACCATCCGTTTCGCCTGTACTTGAGCACGACCTTGCACATCTTCGCGCAGGCACTATCCAAAGAATCATGGCAAACGCATTGCGATCAAGCCGCGCGATCGCCGGCAGAGTGGCGGCCGCCGCGACGCCCACCCAGCCCTGCCAGCGATGCTTCTCGAGCCGGGCCATCCAGAACATCCGACCGACGATCGCGCGCGCGACACAGAGCAGATTGCCAGCCACGCAGAAGAGGACGGCTTACAAGACTGTCGAGCAGGCCAAGAGTCGATACAGCTTGGGGGTAAGCAGCGCCAACACCAATCCGACGCTTGGGGAGACATCCACGACAGGCCAAGAAGTAGAATGCTGACCTTGAAATTATGTAGCCCTTTTCATGGAAGGCTGGCGTACTTTTCGTGCTGACAGCTGGCGGTCTGACGTGGTACTTTGAGTCTGAGAAGGAGCGTATGAGGAGGCAGAGGATAGCAGAGGCGACAAAGGGCGTTGGAAAGCCCAAGGTTGGAGGACCGTTCCGCCTGACAGATCACAACGACAAGCCCTTCACCAGTGAGATGATGAAGGGTCGCTACTCTCTGGTACGTCCTTTGCTATACAGCCCAAATCTCGCCGCTCCTAGCTTTCATGATGGACATCCCAGCTAACCACCAACGCGCACCCAGGTCTATTTCGGCTTCACCCGCTGCCCCGACATCTGCCCCGAGGAGCTTGACAAGATGGCCCGCATGCTTGACCTCGTCTACGACGAGCGCCCCGCCTCCGTCATCCCCCTCTTCGTCACCTGCGATCCCGCCCGCGACACCCCCAAGGCCCTCAAGGAGTACCTCGCCGAGTTCCACCCTGCCATCCTCGGCCTAACGGGCACGTACCAGCAGATCAAGGACATGTGCAAGGCCTACAGGGTCTACTTTTCCACCCCGGAGCACGTCAAACCCGGTCAGGACTACCTCGTCGATCACAGCATCTACTTTTACCTGATGGATCCTGAGGGCGACTTTGTCGAGGCGCTGGGAAGGCAGCACAGTCCCGAGGAGGCGGCGAGGATCATTATGGATCACATGAAGGATTGGGAGAGGAACCACAAGTAGGAATGCTCTCATGACCATCGGTTCGAGGGCTCGCAAGATTGTACAAGGAGAAAGCAGGACGAGGAAGGCAAGGTCAGGAGCCGAGGAGCTCTTGTGTATCAATATGTATAAGCACATATGTAAGACTGCAGAAAGTCGAGGGACGAAGCACCTCTCAATGTACAACCACACAGATATTCGATTTGTTTGGCTCAGTTGCATCAGCAATCTCCCTGCCAGTTCTGTCTAATCCACTCTGCCATCTTGTACGTCAACGTTCCGTCCATGTAGGGCTTAACATCTTTGTCCTCGTAACCCCCTCCAGCAAACTTGAGCGCTGGGATTAACCACGGCTGGATGAAATCCAAAAACACAACGTCCACAACTTCCGGCTCTTTATCCTTGGGAAAGTTGATCTCAGACTGGACGGCGTTGGGAAGGGGGTAGAAATCAAGAGGCCTGTGGATTGTGTCGTCGCCATCATCAGAGAGATCGTCGTGAGTGGTGTATCCGCCGATCAGAGGCGGTTCATCGCTCCCTGGCTCATCGAGGCCTCGGAGCTCAAGCCTCGGAGCTTCTTCATCTGTCACGTCTTTCTCATCTTCTTGGACGTATTTCTGTGTGCCAGGGCGAGGGTATCTCTGCTCAGGAATCCTCAGCTCCTCAAGACCCGGCATCTCGACAGCCGCAGAAGCCTCAAGAATGTGTCCTCCACCGTTCAAAATGGCATTGACCTTCTTCGCAACTGCCCAGGGTACATCGGGGATATAACGAAAACCGCTCGTGAACGGGCTGATCAGGTAAGTGCTATCCTTTGTGAACGGCCCTTGGAAGATATCAAAGCGAATTCCCCCAGTGTTCATCAAGCCAATGGCAGATTTGCCCTTGCGTGTGGGGTTTCGGATGATGCCGGGAAAGAGTTCGTCGGTTATCCATGAGTAGATGCTTTCCTTTGAGGGGTATTTTGCACGGGACATATAGAGGGATCTGGGCGCGCACCCAAACTTGGTATCGAGCTGAAGAGCAGCGCGAGCCCTTGTGATCATCGAGGTCACAGCCTCGCCGTGCTTGGTTGGGAAGGTACTCGCGTTTAGCCCTAAGTGATGGTGCAGCCCATAAAGGTTGTTATCGATGTACCGTCTGGAGAAACTGAGGGAGTCTCGAGAAATCAGGTCCCTCTTCCCATTCCTTTTCGGCAGGTTATCGACAGACATCCATCCAATGGTTTCCATGTAACGCCCGCTGGCCATCGCAAACGATCGATCGCCATAGCTCAACGCATCCCTCACGTGTGCATGTCCTCCAAAGAAAACGATAGGGGTATCCCAGTTTTCCTTTCGCATCGCTGTGAAGATGGTCCTGAATTCGTCCATCCGCAGGCCCACATGTCCCACGACAACAAAGACATCAGGCTTCTCCTTGATGACTTCTTGAAACCATGTCTCCTTGATCGTATCCGCCACCTTCTGCACCACACTATTGTTCGCATTCCCCGTAAAGTCGAAGAGAAAGCCCATGGCAAGAATGTCTAGGCCTTGATTCTTTGTCTTGAACCTCCTGTACCGCTGAGCCTGGGGCACCTGCTCTCCCGTTTCAGGATCAAGGTAGTCCAGGTTTGAGGCGATATAGTTCTCCTTGAAGTTTGGCACTGTTGTGTTGTGCTCCCTCGCTACAGAATACCGCTTGTACAGCTCATGATTCCCCGTGCAGAGGATGTCCACATTTTGCTCAGCGTAGATGTCATATTGAAACAGACCTTTTGGTGTGCTGGCGTCGTAAAGACCGTTGCCTTCGATCCGATCGCCAGTATCAACAACAAGAAGATCTACGCCTGCGGCATCGGCCTTTTGTCGCATATGATGCGTGAAGGATATGTAGTCGCCCCAATCTGCCGAGTACTGCGGTCTAACACCTTAATGGTCAGTCGCGTGGATTTCTCATCAATGCTGCCATCACAAGGCAGCAAAGTACCACGGAGACATCAAAGACTCACTCTTGAAAATGACCGCCGAGCCAGCCATGTGTGTCCGTTGTGTGAAGAAAGTTGAGCTGTCCCCAGTTGAGATCGCGAATCGGCGCCTTGACCGGTTTCACGGCGCCGGGCTGCGCGGCGTATGCGACACTGGCAAGAGCGATAGAGGTGCCCAGAACTGATGAACTTGAGGCTATCATGATGCTGTTGCGCCAGAGCTCAAGCTCCGGTTGTGATGTTCTCAATATGTGTGATTCGGTAGAGAGTGTCTTTGTTGATGAAGGGAGATGGCTCACGGCATTGTGAGCTGCGAATACCGGCGTCGGGATTGGGGCGAGCCGCAAGGGTCTCAGTGACAGCACTGTGCGGGGGAGGTTCAGGTGATCTCGTTGGGTGTTTCAGCGCTCGACACAGGGACAAATGGTCACAGGATCCCGTCATACTCTTATCAGACACAGTGCGGGTACAGTGCTCAACTCCGCCATAAGTCACGAGCCGTATGACGCGAAGCCAGCCCGTGCTCGTGACCTTCGTATCTTGGACGAGTTGTCTGGCATTCACGTTCGATCAAGCTCTGCATAGACATGAATGGCAGTATGACTACCAAAAAGCTGAGATTGGGCACTCAGGCCTTTGTTGTCTCTGATTAAGCAACGACTTTGTAAGTAAGTAGATAACCACAACGAAGGACGAGTAATGACAAAGCTCGGTTATGATCCCCCAGTCCACCCACGCCGACTTGCTTGCTCACGTCTAGACCGAAGTTCCCTTCCATATACAGACCCCATAAGAACTCGGTCTTCCGAGCACTCGATCACAGCCCAGTCCTGCTGTAAACCTGGACTTGTGGGAGATCGCCCATCTCCCGAATGGTGGATTTGTGTAGTGACATAGCCAATAACTTTGAGCGTATGTTTTGCAGACTGCATGCCTTCGGACTGTGGCATGGTAACAAGGAGACTAGTCGCCATCGCCTCTCTTGGGCCAAGTCCAAGGCGTTTTGCCGTCTGAGTAGACATGATATTTACTGGTGATCTCACGGACTGGACTGCCGTGACTGCTTCAAGGCAGCCAGTCTTCTTGTTCAAGAGCAATGGACGAAAGACATCACCGGCCATTAGCAATCCCGGCACTCGAATCATGTGCTCTGAAGTATCTGAACGACGCGCGCCCGTCCCAGTTGGCATTGCGACTTCCATGGCGTTCTGACTGACTCTTTCGTCATGTTCAGATGTGTTCGATTTGGATGGCGGTATTTGAGCATTGTTTGGGTCATCTGGCGGCTTTTGAGGCAGAACGTGGTGGCTAGACCGTGCAGCATATCGCGGAACAGGTGCACTGTCGATAGTTGTCTCGGATCTTGCTGTTCTCGCCTGCTCAAACGCTCTAGGATGCCGCCCCCTGGTTGAAGGGATCCTGCTCCTTGCGGAGGTTCTCGTAGAGTTTGTCTCAGGCTGTGTATCCTCGCTCGACAAGCTGAAACGGGCAGTCTTGCGTGCCGCTGCTGACATTTCGATCATTGAAAATGCTACGCGAACAAGCAGAGGATCTTGAGGTTCAGACGCTTTCTCGTCTTTGGGTAAACACACAAGATCTTGCAGCTGCTGCATTTTGGTCTGCAGTCGTTCTTTCAGCTCAGAACTGGAGAGTCGAAGCATCAGCAGAGAACGTCAGGGATTTTTTCAGCCTTTTTCTCGAGACTCACACTTGGCTCCGCATATAGCTCTGAATGGCCATGTCCGATGAAGAGGGCAAGTTCTTCAGAACCACGCTCTGCAATGATAGATGAACAAGCTCAAACGTAGCTTGAAGTATACCCACACTATTCAAGAACTCATAGACTCTGGCTCTCTTTGACCATCTCCACTGACACCGTCGGATGGTGGCCGACGGCGAGAGCCCACTCTCAATCAATGACCGTAACCGCTTTGCTTCTCTGCGTACGTGACTGCACGCTTCCCCTAATTCCTTCAAATAGCATGGCTGCATAATGACCTGCACGGCCTCGCAATCCGAATATTCTTTGAGGAACCATTTAAGACACTTTGCGCTCATTTCAATTGAGGACGTCGACAGTTCAAAAGTTCTTCGTACATGTCCAATATCTGTGGCAATCGGTCCAGCTTCGCCCCAGGCTTCTGAAACGGTTTTGCAAAGCTTGCCCGTAGCGGCCACAGCGCCGCCAACACCCAAGATGCCGATGGCCAGGCTGACAGGTTCCATGGTGGGAGAATATTCCGTATGTGGTGAGCCTCTCTCTAGGCTAGAAGTGTTTCTGAAGTGACGATAGTGCTATGCAAGAGTACGTGGACGACAAAGATCTGGAGTTGACAGCTGATATTTGAGCTTCTCAAGTCTTTACATAGTCTCCAACAGTGGGCGTGCAGCCTGTGGGTCGCATATCAAGCATTTCGACGGGCGTTTTGTTCTTTTGCGAAGGGGTTGCATTCGTGCGTCTGCAGGCACCTTGCATTAGTGTTGATTACAAAGTGGCCGCAGCCGACATGGCCGCCGTCTGGGTACCATCGTACAGCCTCAGCATAAAATGCCAAAGATTGCGCCCAGCACACCCTTTTTGACAGGTTTTGTGGCGATGCTGTGACTTATGCAGTCGCACAGCATCCAGATCGCAGTGCAGAGAAGCCGCACACCTGGGGAAGCCTGGAGATGGTGTGGTGTTGAGCCTGAAGGTACTATACCTCACGAGTCTTCCCCGAAGCGAGTGGCGTTTGTTGCTACTCTTCGCGGCGATGCTACCGCTCTTGTGAGCCGCATCCTGCTCGCAGCGCAAGAAGGGGCGCAGCCAGCTAAGCATCATCGGTCAAGTGACTTGCAATCGCAAAGCCTCATTTGAGTTGCACCGTGACCTCCAGCTTGCTCGTCCTTCTCACCCTGCTTCCTTCTTCCTCTCCATCCTCATCGACCACGTCATCCACAACACCCACCGTCCCTGTCCTTACACTCACAAGACAGTCCCCCTGGCCCTCGAACCAGCTTGCCAACTGTAAGACGGTTCCTATCGCCTTTCCTGTGCCCGCAAAAACCACCTCGGCACGTTTCGCATCCCCCTCTCCATTTCTTCCGACTTCGCGCTCCAGGTTCGCGATTCTCGTAGCTAGCGAGTGCTGCTTGTGAGCGGCGGCATTGTTGGCGTGAGCTTTGCCTGCGCGATCCAGTACCTTGCGGACACGATTTACTGCGGACATGAAGGGTGTTTTGGAGGAGATGTAAATGATGCGGCTTTTGGAAGAAGAGGGGGGCTGGCTACGGAGGGAGGGACGTTTTTGAATTTTTGAGCCTGTGCTTTGGCGTCAGCGATGATGTCGCGATGTATAGAAACTTGGTAATCGTAATCAATATTGATTGCGTCAGAAATCTCCCATACCTTCTGGCAAGCGGTCGAGCTTTGTGACAGTGCCGTGAGGCTGGCGAGGTTGCTTTCTTCCTCCCGTCATCTTAAATATGCTGGGAGCGTTGCTTTTGCTTGATATGGCCGCAAAGCTCCGGTGAATGGACCTTAAGCTCAAATCAGAATTTTTCGACTTCAACAGAAGAATCTGCAATGAATTTTGCTGTGCAGCGTATGTGAGTGTGCGTAATGATGAATAAGAGCCTGAGTAAGATGAAGCAAACTTGAGAACCGTCAAAGAAGTGTCGTTGACTGTGGAGCTCGCACTGTGGAGCCAGAGGCTCTTCGCGAGCCACCCCCAAACTACCATGCGACAGCCAACCATCATCGTCATCCCACGTTGGACTTCACTCCTGCAAACGCCCATTAGCGACCAAGTTTCCAATTTTCATTCGATCTCATAAAGCCTGCCCGTTACTTGACCTTTGCTCTCACTTTGAAACATCATTCACTAGGATAACGGCGACGCCGCACGGCGATGACAGGCTTAGCCCGGCCACCTTCTCCTTCACCTTGGTAACAAACCATGTCTCTGCACGTATGGCCTCCAGTGCCAGCTCACGAGCTGGCAACTAGAGCGCAAGAAACGTTGGTAAGTTTGAAAATTATAAATTCATTTCAGCTGTCCACGGAAAGGTGCCTCTGTACTTCACAACAATCCACACGATTCCATTTCCCTTGAAGCTCGAATCGAATATGTCAGTCCTCTCATGGTTCAAGTCTCTCGGACACCAGCAACAGCAGCATCAGGGGCCTACATCACCATCTTCGTCAACATCGAGGTCGACAGTTTCGGAACTGCCGTCTCCTAAGAGGCGGTATGCACCTGGACGCCAGCCATCAGACTGGGAAATCGTCGAGGCAAGCGACTCAATTCCTGTCACGAGGGCCCGACGTCCATTTCCTACCGATCCACTATATGAAGATAACAGCGCGCCAGAGGAGTTTTCTCCTTTTGACGAATCAGGATCCATGGCAGGCGACATCATTCGTGAGGCGGACAAATATCTAGACGTGAACGCGGGGCCAAACCAGGATCTGGGGCAGGATCTGGGACCAGTTTTGGGAGAGGTTGTGGAAAACTATCCTCAACGAAGCTCAAGCCCTCTCCGAGCTCCCAACCACATCCTTCTTGAGACCAATGACTACTGGACCAGGGACCTCACGAGCCGTAAGCCCCAACACTTGACTGACCGTCGTACTCCTCAGGAACGAGAACTCGAATGGGCAATCGCTCAGACCGTCGAGGGCTGCAAAGAAATTGAAGACGGCCTCGAAGAATGCTACGCTCTCCTGGCACCTATCGACCAGGGGGTTGTCCTCCCCGTCACAAGTCCAAAGAGTGAAATGCTAAAAGGCACCCTCACCCGCATAGGCACTCGCATCACTAAGGGTGTAAGTAAAATTCACTCTTCTCGCTCAGTAAGGTGCTCCGACGCTGACATCACCTCGCCAGCGCCTCATCCTCAATCTCAAGACCATCGGCCGCGCCGAGTTCGACATTGATCCCTCCCGTGACATCCACCTCCCTGCCCTTGAAACCGTCCACCGAAACATCAACTCCTCCCTCGAAAGTCTTGGTGCCCTCACAACACCAAACTCCTCTCTCACAGCCTCAAAACTCTCACGCAGCCTCCAATCCCTCTCCACCTCTCTTTCCACATCCATCGCCCTCCTCGTTGGCAACCCCTCCAACGACCGCACTGCGTGGCAGTCCTCCTCTTGCCCCACGGACGCCTTCACCCCCGACCTCGGCCGCCAGCTCTCCCTCCACCTCACCATCCGCGACGCCTACATCTGGCTCACCGTCCGTGCCCTCGAGTCTGCCGAGCAGCCGCTGCACTTTGGCACCCGGCTCGGCTTGGCGTTTGGCACGGTCAGGCGGCTTGAGCACGATGAGATGGACAAAAAGTTTGAGTACACGCCTCAGAGTGCCGGTTCGGTGGCCGATCCGCGTCATGCGCATCACGGAAGTGGGACATCGGACTTCAGGCAGGCTAGGGAGCCAGTGCAGGAAGTCTATGTCCGGGAGAAGGTGGCCGTTGATGCCGCAGACCCTAAGCTCATCTCGCTGCTGTCAAAACTCCGGTACCTGAGTAACAGGCTTAGTGCTCTTTACCGGAATCTCCAGGCGGTCATGGGCGAGGACATCATTGAGTAAACAGTGGGATTTAGGCTGAGGATTGGCAAAGATCATGGGCAATGGGGATGGGGTTTGGAGTTTGCGCTGGATATCATTTTCATCTTCTCAATGTGTTGAGACTCTAGCATTTATGCCAATTTTTATTGGTTTTTTTTTCTTTGTTTCTCGTACGTTTTTGTATCCTAGTAAAGCATTGCCCAGTTGGCCGTTATGATCAGTAACAGATATGAATGTGGTCGTACAACACAAACCAGGGCCGTCGCGTCTCAAAAATATATGAGCGGCCCCTTGCCCATCTCCATACCGAACTTCAATGGAAAAAGAAAGAATTGTATACAATAGCAAATTTCTCGCGACTCGTACTGGTCAGCCCTTATGCGACGGGGGACCACGGCATAGGCACCAGAATGCGAGACTTCATGCTCTGGATCAGGGGAACTGTCATTTGCACAGTATCCGCCCATCCCTCGATCTCCCAGCTCCGCTCACGACGGATCCTGCGCTCCTCCAAGTTTGCAAATTGCCACAGGTGGTGCACAGTGTTGAGGTCGCCGACTTGGACGAACCACGCGCCAACGCCCTCCATGACCTCTCGACGAGCCGCCAGACCCTTACGCCAGTGAGTTTCCCATTCCAGGAGGTTTCCGGGTTCGAGTGTGTACGATCGGAGCTCGAATACACCTCCCAGCTTACGTGGGGGAGACGTAGGCCAGAAGGAGAACTCCTGCATCAAGGAAATGCGCTTGGAGTTGATAAGGTTGTTAAGCTCCTTGTTGAAGTTGGCAAAGGCTGGGTGGTGCGTGATCGAGTGGCGCGACTCGTGGTAACCCTCATATTTCTGGTACTCCCAGATATGGACTGCTTCATGTTAGCGCGATCAATGGTACATGGGTCAGGGGGGCAATCATACCAAAAGTATCGCAGTCACCAACTTCTGTCCTCCAGCTTCCAACCAAATGGACCTTATTCGCAGGGTCGTTGGCCATCTTGGGGTAAAACTCGCCGGTAAGCTTCACGTATTCGTCGACTTTATCCGGCTTCACCTCGTGCGTAACAATCGAATGGACGTATTTGCCGCGCGCGAGGACCTGACTGAAACTCGCGTTCAGTTGCGCCTCCATCTCGCGGCCCTCTTTCGTGCCATAGATCAAGTTCGATAAGCGGCCTGAGCCCTTCTTCTCGACCTGACCCGAGACCTCAGCGGCTTGCCCTGCTTCGGTGTTAGATGTATCTTGAGCGCCTGTCTCTGCAGCAGACCGCTTCTGAGTGGCAGCTAACGCACGTGCTTCCCTCTCCTTCTGTGCTTGCACCAGGTGTTCCCGATGGGCTTTCTGCTTCTGATTGAACGACTCGACGGAGGCATGGGAGGGATTGATGTCGCCCATAGAGGGGACGTGGGAGGCTCGAGGGATCGTGGTGCTCAAAGCTCGCACGCCAAAGCGTGGAGCAACGCGCGTGATGCCGTGGGACAGCATTGCGTTAGAGACCCGTGAGGACGAGGGAATTTGGAAAGGAACGGGAAAGGATGGCGCAAATAAACAAGCGAAAGACACCTTCTCTACGGAGCTCGAATCAACTCGAAACTCGTGAGTGAGGTTCAGAGAACCGCGATGTTTGGATGACGAGGGGATCAAAGTGCGGAGTCGTTCGATCAGAAGCCGGCAAGTCAGAAAGCCCAGCCAGATTAGGGAGCAGGTGCGACACACAGAACAAGCGAGTGAGCAACGGCTAAGCAGGGGAAGTAACGGCAAACGACCAGAAGACGATTTTGGTCAGAATGCAACACTGAGGGATGTGCAAAGAGCAGAGGGGACCAGATGGGCCGAATTGTGATGGAGGGCAGCCTCGAGGGGCGATTGGCCGGGGGAATGTATCGAGTTGGGGTGATGCCGGGGCACGCAATGTGTGTGCTGCACGAGCAGAGATGTGAGCTGGGATTCAATGCGTGCAAACTGCAGCTTGAGGAAGGCTGCGGTTGCTGGTTGCGTCGTTTGTTGACTTGGAAGCCTGCAGGTAGAAGAAGGGTGCAAGATCCCCGCACTTTCAGTCCCTTGGTGGTAGCTTGGTTCTGAATGCAGCTGCTGTGGTGTGTTTCTGTGGGTGGGTGGTGACGATGAATAGTATGGTGTTGCAGATGGTGGTCGCAGTATTTCAAGGTGCAAAGAGACAGTGAGGCGCAGAGACGAGGGAGCGCGACACAATGCTTCGCGTACGAAATGTCGAGCAAAGGGCAGAAAGGAGTGAGCAGGGCAGGAGCAAGGACGGCAAAGGAGCTCCAAGCAATGATGTAACGAATGCACTGGGGCCCCAGGCCAAGCTACTGCTAGGCTAGGGGTCGACCCCAGCTCGAGAACGCGGCGCTTGGACATCTCCAGCTAAATCATACACGTGATCTTGCTTTGTGGCTGGTGTCGTTCGTGTCTGTGGCTGGTGAGACCTGCCTGAGGCCCAGGCTCCACTCCAGCTCGGCTCTCCTTCTCGTGCGTGGTCAACCATCTTTTGCCGAAGAGCAACCGAGCTCGCGAGTTGCCCCGTCGAAAAAGGCTCTCGTAGCAGTCAATCGCAAGACATCACACTCCCGATCCATCCCCCTCTCCGACCACCGAATTACCTTCTCTCAATCCCTCCGGTACCGCCGATAAACACCGCCAAAATGTTCTGGTTCGGCGCCACTCCCCTCAAGAAGTTCAACGCTCCTTTCCGTACGTCGCCCGACCTCGTCCCGCTCCGACCCGACGAATCGCAGATTTGATGGGATAGAACATGCGAATCGCTGACCAACCGAAACACACAGTCAAGCCTTACTGGCCCTTCTTCGCCGCCGGTACGTCGACCCTCGGCCATCGCGATCATATCGGCTCGAAATGCTCCGCGAAACGCCATGATCGACGAATGATGCAAGTGTTTGGATGAATAGGGATATTGACGATAGCACAGGTCTTGTCATCGCCTACGGTGCCAACTCTGCCCAGAACGCCATGATGAACTGTACGAACCTCGATTCCAGAGCCTATTTGATCACCGACCACGATACTGACAGCATTCGTAGCCGCCGAGTTCAAGAACGACCCCCGCAACCCCAACGCGAAGACTGGTGGCCACTAAGGGATGACGCTTGCGACGGAGTAACGACACAGGCAGCAAGGAGGGAAATTAGATGGAGAAGCACTCCCCAACGTCGGGACGCAATGCTCGGAGAAGCCTTACGAGTTGGAATTGTACCATAGACTCGCGATTTGGCCCGTCAAGGACCTACTGCAACGACATCCTTTGTATATCTTGACGCGCTCCCCTGTGACTGGACGATTGCGTGTACCATGCCGGGTGAAGAACGTAGTCTTTTGGAACTGTGTCTGTGTTCATTCAGGTGGAGATCGAATCAATGTCTGTTCAGACTCGTAGGAGTGCTGATCTGTCGGTGCGTGCTATCCACGATAAGATCAAAGCTCGAGTCGACGTTGTTCGTAGCAGGCGTTTCTATATGTTTCACTACAGACAAAAATAAAAACAAATAAAGGTTCCTTATCCTTTTGCCTTCCATATTTCAGCAATATACCCCCCATATCATGGCTTGTCGTCGAGTCATCCGGCGACAGAGTCGGCCAGATATCACTATCCCAAAATGACTAAGCTCAACTTCATCCATGACCTCAACTTTCACCCCTTGAGTACACCAGTTCCACTCACGCCTTTATCAGACCAACTCGCCTCACTCGTGATTCATGCGATCTTTTCTCTCCGCCTTCAAGACAGCAACTGCCACAACATCACGTCCCCTCGGCAAAAGCGGCCCCTCCTTGCAGCTACCCCTCCGGACACACACCTACAAGATGTCCACATCACAAACCCCCAAACCCGCCAATTTCCAGGGCAGAAAGGAGGTCAAGATCCTGATGCTCCACGGTTTCACGCAGTCTGGACCTCTTTTTCACACGAAAACGCGGGCCATGGAAAAGCTCATCATCAAGACCCTCGCGCCCTTCAACATCTACCCTACCCTCATCTTCCCCTCCGGCCCGAACCGTCTTCACCCCTCCGACGTCCCTGGCTACCAACCCCCTGTGGGGCAGTCAGCAGATCAGCAGGACGAAGAGGATGGGCCTCTGATGTGCGCCTGGTTCCGGAAAGATGAGGCCACGGGGACGTACCGCCACTTTGAGAATGGCGTCAAGGTCGTAGTAGACACAATCAAGGAAGCAGGAGGCATCGATGCCATCTGCGGCTTCTCACAGGGTGCGGGCTTTACGAGTCTTCTGACTGCAGCGCTCGAACCTTCAAGACCCATCCCTGATGCTCCTTTTGCTGCGTGGGCAAAGAGTCTTCGGGATGCCAACAATGGGCAAGGACTGAAGTTTGCTGTCATGTGGTCAGGGTTCCCTGGACAACCAGAGGAGTTCAAGTGGCTGTATGAGCCGAAGATTATGACACCGACCATGCACTACATCGGCAGTCTGGACACGGTCGTTGATGAGACGCGGTCCCGGGCATTGGCAGATAGGTGCGAAAGCGCGAGGGTCATGGTCCATCCGGGTGGGCATCATGTCCCCGTGTCCAAGGAATGGGCCATTCCCTTTGCGGGGTTCATTAAGGATTACGCGGGAGATCTCAAAGCTGGGCTATGATTTTACGCGAGTCTTCACATAATAGACCTGCATGTAGAGCATAGACAACAAAGACAACAAAACCTTAGCCCATCTTACGACAGGCGAATTGGAGGAGAATCATGTCATATTCTGGTTCTATGCGTACATATGTCAGCGGTCCCCACTTCCACGCCTTCATCTATTTTCCTGCTGGTTGAATACGAGCCATCATCTCCTCCTTCGTGATGAGATGGTCGATCCGTTCCAGGTGTCCCAGCAGGCTCTTCATGTTGTAACTCCACTCATTCAGGATATCATCCGCATCCCTAGGCTTGGCGAAGCTTACCACCCGAGCCGGCCGGTCAATCTTGGCGTACACCGTCTTGTTCGTCACAAGCTCGCTGATGTACTTCTCCGTCTCGTCCTCGTCGAGGTCCAAAAGCTGGGTAAGACGTCCCATCTGAATACGAGTGTAGTACTTGGCCACCACGCGGACATTGTGCTCGATGACACGCTTGCGCAGATCTTGCCATCTTTGGTGTGCCTTCTCGTCGTCAGACTGGCCTGGTTGCTTGTCGAAAACGTCGGTCTCAGTGAGATGAGGACCAAATTTCTCGGCAACCTGAGGCCAGCGCATGAGCTCGTGGACAGTGAACAGCTTCAGGAGTTCGGCGTCGAGTGGGATCTGGGTGTTTCGGGTATCGCGGTGTATCCTGTGGAGAAGATCGTGCTGCTCGTTGTCGTGTGGTGAGAGGATGATGAAGTAGATAATACGCTGGAGCACCTGTTACATTTGTGAGTAAAAGAATCTTTGGAACTGAGACCGATTACACCTACAGGCTTCAGCTTCGCCGGGTCCTCCTCGACAGCTTCAGTGTCGAGAACTTGCCTGTAGTGCTTGCAAGCCTCCAGGTATTTGTCGTCGTGCTTGGCAAGTTGGATTTGCTGCTCGTAGAACCGCAGCTTGAGGTCGGTGGTGTCATCCTCCTTAACCTCAGGAACGTCCTCGCCCCTGTCCCTCTTCTTTTGACGCTCCTTCTCCTCCTTCTCGAGCTGCTCTGCTGTCTTCTTGGGCTTGCGAGAGAGGTATCGTGTGGAGATTTTGCGACCAAGGATAGCAGCCTGTGTCCAATCGCCGCTTTCGATGCACAGCGCAACTTGCGCGAGGATGAATTCCGTCTTCTCACGCCTGTCCATGGAACCGAAGGTCTCGACCTGCAGCTCGCACAGCGTTTCCTTGGCAGCCTGCAGGTCGCCCTGCTGCTTCTTGATGTCGGACAAGATCTTGGTGACGCGAGCGCGCTCGACTTCGACAAAGATCTTGCCTTCTGTGACGGTTCGAAGAGTCTCGATCACTGAAAGCTTGGTCTCCATGTCCGGGGTGTCGTCGAGGAATCCGACAACGGTCTGGACCATCTTTGTGATAGCTTGCTTAAGCTGGCTGTGCTTCTTGGAAAGCACGAGCGTCTGCTCGTTCATCAAGCTCCAGTCTCCCGCATCTTTGCATAGTGTAACGATCGCAACGAGAACTCGTGATGTTGAGGCGAGGTCCGATGCCTGCGCATGGTCAGCCAACGTTGTCATCACACGCCTCTTCGTTTCTTACCTGTCTGGTTTGCTTCTCAAGGGCGGCGAGCTTCTCGATAGCTCCCTGAAGGTTTGACTAGATTCTGTCAGTGTCGAAAAGTCATATACTTGCTGAAACAAACACCAACCTGGGCTAGCTTCTGGGCTTCAGGAAGCTGCGCGTCGACCTCCTTCGAGAAGTCCTTCTCGGGCTTAAGGGCGCCGTCAGACATGGTGCGAGTCGGGTGACGCTTGACGTTTGGGAAATAGGTGTATTTTCGAGATCAAGCTTTGAGAAGGCTCTGCAATCGATCGTTGGCTGATATTGGTGTGTGTTCTGCTGGTGTGCAGGTCGTTAAAAGCTTGGATTTGAGCTTCTAGTCGGAACGGTGATGCTGCGGCGGTCGCCCAGGTTGATGATGCTACGCAAGAGGCTCCTGCCTGTCGTGGTGGGGCTGGTCGCCAGGGTGGGTCCCAGCTACCCTGGACGATTCATCGGTGGGATTTCCTAAGAGAATTCTTTTTGCCTTTCATTTTCCTCTTTTCCCTCCCAACCTTCACTTTCGGTCAAGCCATGGTCTGGGCTCGAAAGACTGCTGGTACGGCAGCGGTTGACTCTTCCAGAAGAAGAAGGCAGCGCAATGTGTTTGTGGTCATCGCCATAGCCACGAATCTTTACTATTCCACGTGGTAAGTTTTGTCCCATTTTTCGCTTCCCCTTCAAAGCCCTGCTATATGATGAAACTTTTGGGACCTACGCTTGCGAGCGCATGAGGTTATTACGCATTTTTTTTTTCCAATTGATCCTACTGAAGCATATTTCCAAACTTCTTTTGTTGTTTGCATATCAATTGAAGAAGCATTCAGACTAACCGTCTTTCAGATAATGTGCCATCAAGACCATTATGGTCTGCATTGATGTCTTAACACATTGTACGGTAGGGGCTCGACAGAGCAAACCATGCCCAGGGCGGTATGACCAAGAAGCCTGGACCTTTCTACAGCACAAGGGAGGCGGCGGCCCGGCTCCCTGTTGCATCTGTTCTGGTACACTGTACGCTCCAAATATAGATCAAATTTATCCCGAAACGAAGTCTACATGTCAGACATTCGTGTGCCAATTTACAGTTTGGAAGATGTTTTGATCCGCCGTAACCTATATCAATATCATCACGTCGTTCTGCTGCACCATGTTAATGAATCAGCAACCTTCCCACTCATACATCGGTGTAATAGCAAATCCCTGCTGGTTAAAGTCAGAATACTTCATACTCGTGAACACGGTCTGGAAAAACTACGTGCCTCGCTGACCTTGCAAATATCCGACCTTGGATCACTCGGCTTCTGTTCGTTGACTTGCTATGATGATGTTCGACGGGTCGTCTCGTCTTAAGCGTGAGGAGGCCTACCCGGCAATGCATATCACCACATTCTTGGCAGAACACTCACTGTCGCAACTTCGTAATCATCGATAAAGTACTGACAATTGCCCATGTTGGTTGTATATGAAACGTGAGGTCCGAAACATCTGTCTGCTGAATTGTAAGAACAATCCAATCTCGCCGCGGTGACATGGGTCTTTCGACTGAAGTATCTCTGGATGAGCAGGGACCTGGATGCACTGCGTTGTGTGAGGCCTTGCGATGCCCTCACTTGACTTCCGCTTGGCCTCCCTAAGGTAAGGCCATCGATATCACGCAGGGAGGCAAAAGAGAAAAGAAACAAAAGAAAAAAAAAACCCCATCTCGCGGCATGCATAGAAAGTGTCTGAGATCCCTAATCGGCATGCGATCGTTGAGACCCGATAGCAAAAAGCGAAGAACCCGAGCCCTTTCGAACCCGGGGTTAGCTGATAACTTGTATCAACTACCAACCAAAGGACTTTCAAGTTGAGCTACTTCGCTGTCTGTTACTCCGTTAATTTCCATCTATATACTGTTAATGCACAGATGACTCAGACGCAGGTGATGGCTGATCGCTTCATCGCAACAACCCTAACCCTAAAGCTGAGATGGTGTGGCGCGGGGCATTTGTTGACGCGTGATGGACGTGGCCATGAGCGGGTGTCAAAGCCGGTCCAAGTAGACATCGCCTGCAGGTGTTTTGCGATCAATCCGAGAAGACTCTCAATTGATCATTGCGCCACGCAGAGCTCGCGACCGATCTGCTTCACGAACGACTTGACGCGTCGTCTGCAATACATCGCGATCCTTCCTAGCTTTCGCGCCCACACAAACACGCCATGGCGTCCGGCGCAGTCAGCTACGCAGACTGTGTCTCCTCGCTCCGTTCGTCCCTCAACTATCTCGAATCTTCCGTGCAGACTCTCGACAATGGAGTGTCCGACTTTCCACGCCTTGGCAAGGTTCTCAAATCCGTAAGGGTGAGCAACATTATCCCCCTCTCGCTCCGTTCGCAATCTCCAATCATACGATCAATTCATTTCCTCACCCTTTCCCCCTCCTCCTCACGATCCCCTCCCTCTAAATGCTGAACGAAAATTATGATGCTAAATCAATATCTCAACATCCAGCATTACGAACTCATCCCCCAGCCCACCCTCGCCGCCGCTGAAGCTTCCCTCCGCGACGAAATCGGCCCCTATATCGCTCTCCTCCTCTCCCGCGCAGACGCCCAGATCGAGAGGCAGGAGCGCCGCATTGAGACACTCAAGGCGCGGGCGGAGCTGCAGCAGGGCAGGCTGTACGACGAAGGGGACAGCGGGTACTATAAGACTGGTGGCAGCAAGAGGAGCAAGAAGGCGCTGAGTGGCGAGCAAAAGTTGAAGGCGAGGGCGGTTAAGGGGAGAAAGGAGGCGTTGAGGTATGGGGTGGAGAGATTGGAATTGGAGGTGATGCAGAAGGAGAGGGAGTTGAGGAAGAGGCTAGATGGATGAGATTGGTGGAAAACTGTACAGAACCTAATGATACCCACGATAATTGAGCAATTGGAGCAACCAGAAAGCCAGAGATAAAGCGACTAATTGACCTAACGAGCAGAGGCACGACTCGCTGACTTGCAGGCGCACGCTGTGGATATTTACGACTCAGTTTGAAACTTCGTTAGAGCATGTGCATGAATGTTCATTTGTTTCCACATTTGGAATCTCGTCGTATCTGACTCTGGTACTTCATTCATGTACGCTCAACACACTTGTATATATCCCCCGCCAATCCTTCCCAAAGCTGCCTGTCACCATACTCGCCACTGATACCCCCTCCGCCGAATGCAGACCGAAGAGGTGGGATCGTTTTGCATGCTAGGTATCACCCTTCGTCCCTCGTTCGTACACCCGGAGAGAAGACTGCAAGAAAATGATGGTGAAGAAAATGAAGTGGTGGCCTTTTCTGGTGTAGGCTGTGATCGTCAAAGTCCATGTTTGAACAGGACATGACTTGAAAGAAAGAGAAGAGGAAAAAAGAAAAAAAAAAAAAAGAAAGAACGCATGGTATGAGGAAGAACGTGAGCGGGCCCGCGCCGTTCAATCAATGAACGAAGTCCACGAAAGAAGAGAATATTGGAAACCAACGGCACGACTGGCGACTCGTTAAGTCAGGGGTCGTATGCGCAAAGGCCGTAAAGGAACGTGCTTCCATCCAGACACATGGCCCCGTCTCACTCAGATCCACCGCGCGTGAGAATGAAAGAACCGTGGGTTGTTGTTACTCTCGTAGAAAGTAGGAAACCAGAAAACGCCGAGATGAACCTGTTGGTATCATTCTTTTTGTCCAAATTCCAAAACGCGCAAGACAGAAATCATCGCTTTTCGTCAACTCATAACAGGATGAGGTAGTTACTTGGCGCAATACCTGTCTCGCCACTCTCCTTCCTTGCTTGCCACCAGCGGCCACTAACATCTGAGACCTCGAGGATCTCGTGCTTAGCAAACGAGATCTCGTTCGCGTCATCGGGGTTTGCTTCGTAGCTGTAAATGGCCTTGGCGCGGTAAGGGTATTCTGTTGGTGGCACAACCTCCTGGTTATCTGTAGGCGACTTGCCGGGTTGCGCACCGGGGCCGTTGCTGACGGGGGTACTGCTTTGCTGTTGGACGCTGTTGAAGCCGGCGGGCTGTTGGGAGGCGCGGCCATTCATGGCAGATTGACCGCCAATTGGTGAGGGGTTCTCGAAACCATTGAGCTGGGCCGAGGTGTACATCTGGGGCGGCTGCACAGAATTGGAGGTCTCGGGGCGACCACCTCCTCCATAGGCGTGCATTGTTTGACGGTGAACGGTGGCAGACTCCTTGGCGAGTGCAAAGGAGTCGAGGAAGGCTCGTGGGGTCGAAGACGGAGTCGAGCCAAAATAGAAGACCCAGGCCATCTGCCAAAAGTTAGCATGTTGAAGGCGAGAGAGCGCAAAGTAATCTTACAGTAACCATGCAGAGCAGAATGAAACCGGCAGCAGCCGCTTGCCTGGCTGCGTCGCCGCTGTAGATGAGGGCATTGACGGACGTGGAAACGAGGACAAGGCCCACACCTGCGTACGTCGTGACAGCGACATGATATGTGTGAATGGTGTCACTCGCCACAACGACGAAAACTAGGATAACCAAGAACAAGCTATACACCACAGCCCACCAGGGGAACTTCTGAATGTCGCTGTCTTGGATGGTTGCGACCATGACGGAGATGAAGGCGATGACCCATGCGAACTGTACGCGATGCGATTAGCGTTGTACTGCGTTTGAGTAAGATGATGGAACGACAACGTACGGCGCCAATCGAGATGGTGGCTAGAGCAAAGGGGTCACCCAAGACGTTGGCCATCTGGATGCCCTTACGCCTGTTTGCGCGACCGTAATCCATCTTTTGAAGCGAAGGTGAGTATGGGTCGGCGTAACCTGGCATCTACAGGAACACACAGCAATCTCAGTCGAATGGCTTCTTCTGAGGACGGCTGCGTGTCGATATCGCGGTTTACGGTCTGTGTCGAAGGACGCTTTGCCGCTGAAGAATCTTGGTTTTCGAAGCGATCGGCAGTCGATGTCAGGGGTACGTAGTTTGACAATGTGTTCCCAGTCGTAGTATCGGTCGATCCGTGGAGTGCAAGATCGAGCAGCTAACTTCGCGGGGAATCGAGTCGTGAGAGCTGATAAGAAGACGGTGAAGAATACGAGACCAAGAGTGTCAAATGCGTGATGGTTCGACCGGTTGTCTCGATTTCGCGCTACGTGTGTAGGATGTGTGGGCGTCCTTGTGCTGTCGAGAGGAAACGGGACGGGCGCGAAAATCCCGAAGCGTGCGTGGGTCCTTTGGATTGGTGCGTGGTTTCGATCAGGGTGCCGCAGGCGTGGTGAAGAGTAGGAATCTCGAAAAGAAGAAGAGACAAGAAGAATGACGGAGCGCAAGGTGCGAAAGATGAACTAAAGGCAGAGAAGGCGAGGTGACGACAGTCGGTTGCAGGTGGTCGGTGATGAAAGGAGAGTAATTCCAGTCGATGGCAGAGAGACAGACAAGGCTGGGGTTGGTTTGGTTGGAAGGGGGGGGGGTGCAACAGAAGGGGCAGAGCAAAACAGAGGAACGAAACGAGCGGAAGACCGAGCGAGAGAGCAAGCAGCAGAGCTGAGGGAGGGCAGGAGGGAGGAAGGGAAATGTGGGAAGAAGCAGGACAGACTGCGACTGCAACTGCAACTGCAACTCTAGAGATCCCAGCGGGTTCACAGTGGATTGGCAGTGGTTTGCCAGTGGGCTCGAGTTCATTTTTAGCCTTCCCGCAGCTGCCGGCCCCTGATCCTGTGCCTGATATTGTGCCTGTTCCTGGTGTGCTCTCCCCGCTAAGCCATCTGGAGCCTAGCCACTACAAGCTGCTCGCACAGCAGCCCCAGCTCTAAAATCTGATGCACGCCTTCCCATCGACAGGGTCTGTCCACCTGGGCTGGGCGCTGTTGGCGTCGTCAGCCTCGCACCTTGCAATGAAAAGCGACTGTGCCGTCCACCCGCGTGCCAGTTACAAATAGTGATATTGCATCTCTGTCCTGCGTTTGTTGTCTGCGCGAGTCTGACAGAGCCAAAGTCAACCAATACATTGGCACCAGAATCGCCTGTGGGTCGATAATTCAGAGACTCTCTGCGAATGGCAGGCTGTCAGCATCCTGTCAAGTAGACCCATCTTCCAGACCTCGAAGGTGATGCCGTCTGCATGGCAAACCGTGCTCAGAGCAGCTCTGTGTGTAAGATTGGATCCCAGCATCCGAATCCTCCTTGGCAGGCCTGCAGCCAGCCTTCGGAAGCGATTTTAAACTCATGCTTTTTCGACGACAACGCCTCGTTGAAGATGGCCGGGCAAGGGAGACCCGAGACAGACAGTTCCCGACCCGGCGCGTTTGAGATCGGAATGCCCCGTATTTCCACTCAACGCGCCCTTAGCTGCGATGAGCTAGCACGTCCTGGACACGCCTGTCCTGTCGCATCGTGCAGAACATACACAATCGAAAACACAGAGCGTACATTTGTCTTCGCGGATGCCAGTCTCTGATGCCACTAGTCAGTCCAAGGAGTGATGACAGGTCACCGACCCTACGCTCTGTGTGCTTCCTCCCCCTTTTCGCGCCTGCGCATCCCTGCGCAGGCATGTATTGGTTGTGCCAGGTTTGAGATTCAGATTGATGTGGAGAAAAGCGCGCCATGTGGAATTGGGACGCTGTCGAGCTCGTGCAGGGCAGCAGGGCAGCAGGGGGGCACGGCCGACGTGGCTCACCCCGTGATTTGGGCCACTAGGCTCAGGAATCCCACCTGGCACTACTTGTATATCCATGGTATCCCATAATAATTGTACATGCAGTTACGTATGGATGTTGTGTCGGTGAAGCCCGGCTCGTTATTTGCATCGTACTCTTTTCCGTAGGCCGGTGTACAACATTTTCGTATCTCCAGGGATCCATGGAAGGGAGGCGTACACTACAGTCTGGTTGCCCGTTGTGATGCAGCAGACTAAGAGACATGAGGTCAGAAAACACGCCGCATCCACGACAGGGGACCGTCTGTGCTCCACAGGTTTCGAGATAGACTGGTCGCAGTCATTTGGATTGGCTCACAGCCTCGAGGCCAGGAGTTCGCATCACTCACTTGAGCCCGAAGATCAAGAGACTGGCTTGAAAGACCATCAGACGTTGATATTGTGCACAGTAATGCCCGTGATTCCTCCGTACGATATTCAGATCTGCCGCACCTTCCCGGCGCTACGTGTCATTGGAGGTTGATCATTGCGATTCATACTACAGAGACAGGTACAGAGTTCAGAATTTGAGTCGCAATGTCAGTCTTTGTCGTCATCGACCACGTCTTCCATGTAACTAGATCGAGTTATCGTGGCGATTGATCCATCTACCCTGCTCTAGCCTGCAGGTAAATTGTCATAGCAGACACGGATCAATTCTGTGATCAAAGCGGAGCTCTCAATCGAGCAAGGCATGCCAAAGCGGCTGCAAGAACCCATGAAAAAGCTCAACTTGGAACCATTAATTGCCAATTTCACCGAATGAGTGCTCAAAGGGAGAAGAGAGAAATGCGACATTCGCCCGCCCTCTGAAACCTGCGAACTCCTGGCCCGTGTGGCAGCTCACCGGGTTCCGAAACTGCTCCTGACGGCGATCAGAGTGTTCAACGGCTTGCAATTCAGTGACGAGGCGCGGGAATCCGCAAAATGCTGTCCACCTGTACGATCGTCCTCAGAAATCTGTCCCTCGATTTCGACTACGAGTCTCCTCCTCGCTCGAGAGCAGAGGGTATTGCAGCACTTGCCGCTGCGTATCACAGCACGGCTGATGATGGCGTGTATCAGGACTGACGCAAAGGAAGCTAACTTCAGGTGACGGAGCATCAGGTGCTATCCAACGTGGCAAGCAAGACTTTTGCCTTGGCGTAACAATATTCGTCTCGGCCTGCAGCGGAAGTTTGGTCTCATTCGGATGATTGTCCCGATACAAGCTCAAGAATGTAGCGTCGAAGACGTCGTGACGGGCAAAGCGACCGATAGATGCGGCAGTCGCGTCCTTTCGCTGGAATTGCATCATGTTCGGCGTAGCTCTACTCAGACGAACAGGAGCGACGATGGAGTAGGCGTATGGTGGCTATCCGGGTAGAGTGTGCTCAGAAGTCGGATCTCATATCTCGTTCCTGAGTTCGATCTCTTTCTCACCTCTCCTGACGCGTCGTTCGACCTTCTCCACACGGCTTTCGACATCCGCCAACGCTTGAGAATGATCCATGACACCATGTTCGTACCATTTGCGCATCACGGCTTCACTACGTTTCCGGAGTTCTGCCAGCTCAGCAGCCTGGGAGATCTGGACAGCTTCGAGCGCCTTCATCCTTCCCGTCAGGGCAATCAGAGCGGCACTCTGCTGAGGATCGGGGATGGGGCAGTCTTGGATGGCTCGTAGCGTTGAGAGGGTTGCCGGAAATGATGATGCTGACGAGAGAACAATGGCCTCGATGGCATCGCGATCGAGTTGAGAAGGCGGTTCTCTAGGGCCGGCTTCGTGGAAGAGGTCGGGTGCGCTCCGGTCTGGAGAGTGTCAGCCAGTGCCCATCACGCTGGGCTAGGGAAAAGAACACACAGATAGCGAGAAGGTCAGCATAGGGTCTGATGTTCGAAGTCAGAAGAGAGAGGTGCTTCTCAAGCTCCCGAACACGTCGAGCTGCCGGGTCATCCTCAGGTCTGACCTGGGGAATGGTATGGCCATGCAGAACGTGCTCGATTCGGTCCAACCGCGACTCCATCAAATCGAGCGTGGAGAGCGTGGTCTGGTCCAACGCGTCCTTCATTCTGACCAAGTAAGTGTGTTGGTCGTACGAAGATGACTCTTATTTGTGATGCGCAGCTGGTCGTCTCGGTGCAATCGACAGGAGACGCAATCTAATACAGCTCCAATTCAGGTGACACTCACGCGAGCTTCTTGGATGAGCTCCTTTCGCGATGCCGCTTGCGTCTGTGGATCCGCTTTTGAGAGCAAAAGCAAGGTGTTGATTGGTTCCAGAATCCCGTAGGCTTTAGTCGGCCCTTACGTCAAACAAAGGATACCATGACACAGGACTTTCGGCCCAAAGTAATGCGCTCTTATTGTACGTTCAACATCATTCTCAAGTCATCCTGCCAAGTTATTGTGATTCAGAGGCATCGCACGTGATCCATAGCACGTCCGCTGGCATTCGAGGCTACCCTCCACCACAGGCTGCGCTGACGAAGGACCCCTAAACTGGTCTAGTGCGCCGAATGCCGTCCCCTTACTTGCTACTTTCAAGGGCTGTAGAGCCCTGTAAATCCTGTCCCCAGCGCACTCTGAGCCTGCCGGCTGGCGGCCATCGCCGTGTGCGACGTCAGACGAACAACTGTCCCTGCGCTTCCCTATTTCCCCCTGCCTGAGCATCACCCTCACCAATTCACATCATACCCCGAAACGCCACAGCGCGCTCAACGACCTGCCTTGCGCAACAGCCGACAGTCGCAACAACTACACTATCAACTTCACGGCACCTGCGCTGAGGCTCTTTTAACTGGAGGAAAACATTGCGAGGGCGCACGAGGTGGAGGAGTCGACTTGCCTGTTGCCACACAGCATCACCACTGCTGCATCCAGATCTGGTCTATCAAGTCGACCACTGGCACCGGGCCGGCACACATCGCCAGATTACTTGTGTCCCATCGATTTCAAAGCGCAGTAGCTGCGCAAATTTGCGAGGCGTCCTTGAGTTTGCAGTGGCAGAGACGGATCACAGCAGCCCTGATGCCTGGGTACTCGACCATCCCAGATCGCACCCGCAACGACTCCCCAGCGAGCCGTGATAGTAGCGACGCAATGGCGAGGGCACGGCGTCGAGGGAACACCATTGGCAAGGAAAATGGGCATCATGGGGAAGCAACAATGATTTCGAGTGTCGTGAACCTCGTCAACACAAGTAGGTAACCTCTGGATCGGGCAATTGCAATCTTGACCCTAATCACTAACGGTGGCAAAGTCGTTGGTGCAGGAACTCTAGCCATGCCTTCAGTACTTTCACATATGGGTATTATGCTTGGCATTATCCTGATATGCTGGTCTGGTCTGACGGCTTCGTTCGGTCTCTACCTCCAGTCAAAATGCGCTCGATACCTGGACCGCGGAACCGCATCCTTCTTTGCGCTGTCGCAAATAACATACCCCAATGCGGCCGTGATCTTTGACATGGCCATTGCGGTCAAGTGTTTTGGTGTGGGCGTATCTTACATGATCATTATCGGAGACCTGATGCCGGGCGTCGTTTTGGGTCTCAACAGCCATGCCGACAAAGTTCCCTACCTAGTTGACCGCAACTTCTGGATCACTGCTTTCATGCTCCTGATTATCCCTATGGCCTTTCTCAGACGGCTTGACTCACTCAAGTACACCAGCTTTGTGGCTTTGGTCTCGATTGGGTACCTCATTGTTCTGGTCATTTTCCACTTCGCCGTGGATGAGCATGCTGATCCAAAGGATATCCGCCTCATCGGTTGGGAGGGTCCTATTGCGACCCTAACCACTGTGCCTGTAGTGGTATTTGCCTACACTTGCCATCAGAATGTAAGCTGCCCAATTTTAGTGGGAACAAAAAAAGCCTTTTGCTAACGTGTGTGGCAGATGTTCTCTATCATCAATGAGATCAAGGATAACACCCCTTCGAAGTTGATGGGAGTCATTGGCACGAGTATCGGCTCCGCTGCTTCAATATACATCCTTGTTTCCATCACTGGCTATCTGACATTTGGCAATGCGATCACCGGCAACATTGTCTCAATGTGTAAGTTCAAGATTTCAACCGTAGCTCTGGCATCCTGCTGACATTGACATAGATCCTACTGGTGTGGCATCCACTATCGGCAAAGCTGCCATCGTCGTTCTTGTGCTCTTTTCTGTTCCGTTGCAAATTCATCCTTGCCGAGCCTCTCTCGCAGCCGTTTTGAACTGGCGACCTAACCGATCTCAAGGAGGAGCCGGCCGCACATCCCCACCTACACCGCCTCCGCCACCTCGAAGTGACCACTCGAGCGTACCAATGTCCGACACTCGCTTTGCCGCCCTCACCACTGTTATTCTTACCCTGGCCTACATCACCGCCCTCTCTGTAACTAGTCTCGCTCGCATGCTTGCTTTTGTGGGCAGCACCGGCTCTACCTCCATCAGCTTCATCCTCCCCGGTCTATTTTATTACAAGATCAGCGATCCCGACAGCATTCATCACCAGCGTCTCATGAAGGAAGATGACGATATCGACGAATCTGATGAGGCCGACGCCGAAGACACTATGGGCCTCATACAGAGCACTGGTAGCCTCGGCAGCAACGCTACTGGCGGCAACAACACATGGCGCTGGAGGAGGAAGTGGCGATGGGATATGGAGCATCTCGACCATGGTCTGGTGCGCAAGATGGCACTGGCGTTGGGAATTTACGGCATCATCGTGATGGCTGTGTGCCTCGTCATGAACATCTTCTTTACTACGGAAGGTTAAGGTCTGCCCGTCGCTGCATTGCGTTTGCTCACGACCATAAGCCCACTGTCTTTTTCAGGATCTCTTGGACGATGAATGTTTCCAACTCGACAGCGATACACGAGGATACCCCGTCTCATGAGAAAATGACGACCCTGACCATACGACTGTACCCCTATCGACTGACCGCCTCTACATGTACAAAGAGCCAAGCATATTCTTTTGCGAAATCTCGAGGTTGTACACGAGAGCGAACAACGTTTTCTTTTATTCATTCCATCCATCTTTTGTCGCTCATTTTCCCCCACCCCCTTTTTGTCATTTTTTTTTCTGTTTTTTTAATCCTGTGGCATTTGAAAGGAGTTATGACAGGCAGTTTTGGATTACCAGCTGAACCATCTTCCGGGGGAGGATACGAGAGGAAATAGATTTTTTCCCACAGAGGGGAATAGCCATAGCAATAGTGTTTGAACAGATCATGAAAACAAGTCTCAATAGAAGATTCAAGGCTGGTTTGCCAAGTCCCTAACTTTGATAATGTCGTATTTGCTGCTATCTACTGCTTTCGAGTTGTCAAACGTCTTTGGTTCTTTCTGACAGGAGCCCGGCATGATCATGAAGATTTGAAGGCCTGCACGTGTTTTGCATTATCACGAACACGCTCTCCAACGTCTTGTCGCAGGGCTGGCCCATTTTCTAACCGAACATAGTGTGAGGACCGTAAACGCAAGTTCAAAATACCATAACTTTTTGGAGTGCAACAGTTGTCCATGGTAAGCTTGGATTCTCGAATTGTGGCCCGTAACCAGAAAACGCCACGTATGCAATACAATATCATACACCATCACGACCTCCACACCCTCCCCTCGCTTTCGTCTTATGTACCGCTCTCATGAGCCCGGGCCTCTTGATCCCGGGGGCAGCGCTGACCCCTCACGGATGCAACCATCTGTCTCTGTGTCCAATCCCGGCCTCTTTCTCCTCATCTCCTTTACCGAACATCCGTCTCTACCTCAACTTGGCACCTTCTGCTGGGATCTCCTTCTCCCCCATCGTCTTCGGCCCAAACACCTTCTTAGGCAAGATGCCCACCATGCTCAGCAACCGCCACGCCGTGTCCGTCGGCTGCGCTCCGACACCGATCCAGTACTTTGCACGGGACGAGTCGAGCTGAATGTCCTTGTGCAGTTTGCCGGAGTTGTCGTAGGGGTCGGGTCTCGGGACTGGGTCGTAGGTGCCGATGACCTCGAGGGGTTTGGAGTTTCGTGCCGTCCTAGAAAAGGGGTGTTTCGTGTTAGTTTACTTTGCCTCCTTTATCTAGACCTTTTTTCCCCTTCTCAATATTCCGCAAACATTCCAGGGGGGGCTGTTTTCAATGCGAATGGAGGAGAGCTCGCGGCAAGAAGGGTTGTGGCTGGAGGTTTCGTACCGTGCGTGTGCGACGACAATGTTGTAGAATGGGGAATTGCGCTTGCCAAAGCGGGCGAGACGGATTTTGACGACCATCTTAACTGGTAGGAGCGACAAACGATTAGGTGAAAGTGGTTATGACGCGACACAAGCAACGTGGAAGGGGTCGTTTGTCGTCTGCGAGGGTCGGATCGCGATAATTTTGGGTGGAGCGTCGGATTTGCCCAACCAACCAATCAGGATAGGCACAGCCGTACCTCCCTGGTGTCGCCTAGTGATGTCAGTCCGACATGCTGGGTTCATGCTCTGGTTCTACTTTCAGGCTCGCCTCTTTGACTTGCTCTCCTTACCATTTCCGTAAAAATATTTCAACAATTTGACTTTCATATTGCTCACCATGACTCTCAAGGTTCAATCCTCTGTACAACTCTGCTCGAGTGAACTCGAAGCTAACGACAGAGCACTTCACAGACTTTGGGCGCAAAAGCAGCGGCAGCTCTGGACCAAGAGCTCATGAGCACCGGTGCATTCTCTATCGACCAGCTTATGGAACTGGCTGGCCTGTCCGTTTCTCAGGCTGGTTTGTCTTCCTCTCACTCTATGACATGAAATCAATATGCTGATTGTGTCAGTTTATCGTCTTCACCCTCCCAGCAAAGGGCCGAGAGTGCTGGTTGCTTGCGGCCCGGGCAACAACGGTGGTGATGGTCTCGTGGCAGCTCGTCACCTGTCTCACTATGGATACAAGCCGACGATCTTCTATCCAAAGAGAAGCAAGAATGAGCTGTATCAGGTACGTTTTCTTGATGTCTAGGATCTTTCCCCTACGTAAAATGCTTTTGGAATTTTCCCCAACGCCCCATGTTGCCCAACGATCAATGCTTATCGTCCGTGTCCCGCAATTCCGGTGTCCTCATCAAGGGTCTTGCAATCATGCGCACACCGAACTTGATGCGAAGAAAAAAAACAATGTAAAACCGTTGCTGACCCGCCTGCAGAGGCTAGCAAAGCAGCTCGAGGACCTGCGCGTGCCCTTTACCGACGACTTCCAGTCCGCTATCGGGTCCACTGATCACATCATAGATGCCATTTTCGGTTCGTAAAAGCACTTGTCGTCCGAGAGTCGTCCAATCGTCGCTAACGGTTCCGAAAGGGTTCAGCTTCTCAGGCGAGGTTCGAGAGCCATTCCCCGCCGTAATCCAGGCGCTTCAAGATACAAAGCTTCCTGTCACATCAGTAGATGCTCCTTCGTCCTGGAACATCGAGGATGGTCCTCCAACATCGGGGCTTGGGAGTTCCTTCATGCCTACGGCACTCGTGAGCCTCACGGCACCCAAGCCACTTGTCAAGCACTTTAAGGGAAGACACTTTGTCGGAGGACGGTAAGTGTCCCTCGTACAGGAGGCGGGGCCTCCCAACCCGGACTAACTCCCCCCAGATTCGTGTCGCCCGCCATTGCTGAGAAATACGGCTTCGATGTGCCGCAGTACGAAGGGATCGATCAGGTAGTCGAGATCAGTGCAACTGGCGAGAAGCTGTAGGCAAAAGGTTCCAGGAGATTGGGTAAAACTACTCGACCGTGCTGACCGAGTTGTCTGATATCTACCGCATGCTGGCCCTGTCACATGACCCGACAGCCTCCCCTTATGCTGTTAGGACAGACAGGGCTGGGGCACTGTCCCTCTGGAGTTTCGTCGCGGATAACAGTCATCCCATCAGGGCAGTATCGAAAGGGCGGGTGATAGTTGTAACAGAATGCGACGTAGACAAGATGGATTTTCCCGCAGACTGGGCATTCGGCCGTGTACTCCTTGCACATTTATCGCGGCTCTCAATCCGTCTGAAGGACGAAAGCTCAACCAATCGAAAGGTGATCTCCCGTTTGGGCGACATGGACGCCTTTCCAAGGGGAGATGATAATTGTGCGGGCGACGACCACAGAGGTGGAAAGTGGACAGGTTGATATATGAGGCCTCGTCGATAGGCAAAGGCGAAGGGAAAGAGGCCAGGGACCGGGGGGGGTTCAGGACGCTGACAGCCAAATCCAGCGGTCGTTGCTGAGAGCGAGGTGAACAGCCTCGAGATCCCGGGCTGAGGATCCCGGAGACTGACCTTAGGATATATAGGATGTCGAAGCAGAATCAACCGTCGACTCTCACGACCTGGCCGGACGTTAGGACCGTGAGGCACACAGCTCTGAGGGCCAGGAACGCTACCGGTTGCCACCCGCCAGGGGCCGTGCCGGCACTGTGGGAGTGGGAGAACGGGGCTTTTTGGAGGGGGGCACCGTTGCGAGACACCAGGCAGCGCAGGATGTGTCAGGATCACGTTCGCAGAGGAGAGAAAAACCGAAGCTGGCGGGCGGCCGGTGCGGCCTGGTGAGTTGTTGCAGCAGTAGCCTGCAAAAGTAAGGCTGGGGGTCCTGCAGAAAGAGCCATTTTGACGGGGTCCCCAAGCAGAGCACACAACCACACGGGTCAGAATTAAGGGTTCCGTTCTGGACTGTGAAGGCTTGTCCCGCAGCGCTGGCGGTCTTCACGGCGTGGGCGAGAAGGCAGCACCCGGAGCATTTGCTCCATGTCCAAGTTGATAGGCCGCGGCGCGAGCCATCAGCGTACCGAGCGAACTCGAGGGCTCCAGCGAAAACCCGGAGCCTGGGGCCACAGCGGTGGACGATCCGCTTTTCGCAAAAAGTCGAGGAAGGACCTTCTTCTCCTGCATGCACGGCAATCTCTGCGTCTGCGTTTTTTCTTTATTCCTTTGCGTGTCGCAGGGATTCGCGCACGAGGGGAGAAGGCATTGCATCATTCTGACTCTCGACCAGCGTCGACTGTGGCTCCCTGTGTGGCGTTTTCCGTGTGGCTGGAATTACCATCTTATCAAAGGAGTCTCGAACGAGCCGCGCTCACGGGTCGCAGGGCAAGATCTCTCGGTCTGCGGCGGGGACCATGGTCCCTGGAAATCAGACCGGGCAAAGACTACGCGAACGGATCTGAGCATGTTTTCCGCGTGTCGCCAAAAAGCCGAGTTAGTAGTGTCTTGCTTACATATCGCAAAGACCCAATTGAGGGGCGACAAAGCATGCATGATGACGGGGCGATGATCGTCAACGCCCGACTCGTTGATACAAGTACATGTCTCCGAAAAGTGGCTTTCCACAGCGCTCCCGTTCCCAACTTTGACCATCATTTTTTGACAAGCTTGGCAAGCAATACCAGAATAGGAATCTCCATTATGATCGCAGACAGGCAGCTGGTCAATGCTTCCCGACACGAGCGTCTGTTCTGGGACATTTGCGCTGGCGCACTGGCGGCGCATTGTTAGCTCGAGCCCTTGGTCAAACATTACTCAAGTGTGGATGGTGCACGGGCGGCAAACCTGACAAGAGGCTCGGTTTTCATGCCACACATGGCACTCGGCAGTAGCCTGACAAACTCAAAAGTCGATCTGTGCGGAAATGTCAACCACATCGGGCGCGGTAATACGAAGCTTTTGACCATCAACGTTTCTGGGGCTGCTTATCTATCTATCAGCCACTGAACCGGGGGTTTGTCTGCACTTGCACAGCCACACCGACAACCTCGCGCCACAGAAAGCAACACGGCGAGCTGGGTGCTTTCTCTCGCGTTCTCTGATCTTCGTCGGATTCACTGGGGCGAGCTACTACATGAAGGAAGGGGTGCGCACCACGTACAATTTCCACTTTCGGGGCATTGACTCTATTGTGCAGCGGTGAACTGGAGTCACTTGTGCCTGTCAAAATCGCGGTAAAAAATTGACAGTCTGTCACGGGACATCTTGAGCGAGGCAGGGCTGACCGGAGCTTTTGCTCCCTGGATTTGAGTAAGATGGCGATGGCTTCGTCGGAGGTCCCTTGGATCGGACCCCAAGCGAAGCGAATCGCATTGAAGACAAGTAGGGTTTTTTTTTGTCTCATGTTCTGTGCAGACAGTATGGGGCTGCATGCGAGGGATTTTGCAATCCCAATGCCACGTTCCGGAGGTAATGATCCTCTTATGGTCAACGCCAGCTTCTGCGGAAGTTTACACTACAAGGAAGCTGTTCAAGATCTGTACAACGAGATAGAGCAATATTTGGACCTTGGAGTCAAGTCAGGACTGGTTTACTCGGCCTTGCTTCTCCATGCCAATGCCTCTCTGCGCCTTAAATCCATGCACTATGCCGCCAAGTTCTCCTAGGGTTCCTGGGAGGTATCGGCGGGACAGCTTCGGTCTCGGGCATGGCTTCGTGAACGGATCCCGCTTCCTGTATTATACTGGAAATTGACAAGGGGCGCACCTTGCTCTTCAATCCCGTTGAGCTCCGGTGCGACGAGGATGCGGAGCTTGGCGGGCTTGCCAGTTCTTCGATGAACCCTGAATACCGTCTCGGAGGCGCAATATCTATGGTTCTGCGCCTCACATCCTGGGGGGACGGTACCTCAACTTCCTCTGTTTCTTGTCTCAAATGGTTCTGGATGACACGGTCTGTTAGGCCTGTAGAGGAAGGACGACTCGCATGCAATGAATAGACTGAAGAAGGAGGTCTTGAGGGATCCTCGTTGACCCCACAGTCTCGTTCCAGAGGCTCGATGCCCAAAGTCTCGCGTCGAGCCACGGTAGGATCAAGCGAATGAGTGACTGCCACTTTCTCTCCGAGATGCTGTCGTTCAGGGGCAGTAGGCTCCGTTGAGAAAGGACGGTTGTGGATGGACGCTCGGTGGTCAAGGTTGCAAGATGGCACCATCAGGATACGAGACTTCACTCCATACTCGACATCTTCCTTTCTGGTTTTGCTTCCACGCACTCGTTTTCTCCATCTACGGATTACCTTCCATACCAGGCGATCCGCCTTCTTCTTTGCCTTCTCCACCCACTTCACATCCCGGCCCTTGAACGCGGTCACGGTGGTGGTTGGCCGTACTGGTTGTGATGGTCGCGGTGGCGGAGGAGATATGGTGTTCGCGGTTCGACAAGCTGCGCAAGGAACTGCGGAATGAGATTTAACGCTTTTGACGTGGCCGCAAGTGAGGAATCTGTTATTTGTATTCAGGGCACCGCAAGTGATGTGTGTGGACGAGCAGGCCATTTGATAGTGATGTGCGAGGTTGCCGCAGCGGTTGCAAACGAGGATGCGTATTTCGCACATTTCGGTGGCGTCAATATGGCACGAGGCAATTATGACTCTGAAATTCCTAATCAGGGCAAAAGGGAGTGCTGTATGGAAAATCGATGGCTTTATTCCTGGAGATTGGTGGTCGTGATGAGTAGGTGTTCTCTCACTCAGCGGTCAGATGGATTCGAACTACGCTCTGAGTAAAGTGTCACTGAAAATGATATAATGCATGTCGTTACTCAAAGTAGTTGCGATGAGCTGTAGCCCTTGACATGCCTCTCCATATCGTGTTCGTACACAGATGCCCATCACATGGTGTTCCTGGGTTCAGGAGGATGTGCGTCACGGGCACTTATTTGGCCCAAATCATACCGCTAAACTATTTTCAATATCACTAGATACCATCAAATATCTTGTATCACGAGCATCTGCCGATTTTCTTGTAAAGTACTGTTATCCACGCTCTCGAGCAGTTGATGTGACCCATTCAGTGATTTCTGTCAGATCGCCACACCAATCATATGCATGTCTATCCACCAGTATTTGAGTTTCCTGTTGTATCCGAGGCTCGTTATGAGTGAATCAAAGGATTCTGAGTGAATTTGGTCCTTCTCCGGTGAATCACAGCAGAGTGAATCCGATCTTTGCAAGCGGTGCGTGTCTACAAGCTTGGGGCTTTGTCATTGGTACAGCTCCTGCGACGGATCGGAAAGGACGTGAAGAATGCGGTGAAGTAAATTAAATACCTCTAACATTCTTGCTCTAATATCCGACTCTTGATCAAGCTACAAAAGGCCCTACTCTCACGGCGGGCAACTTGAAGGGGGGCGCTCGCGCACAATCCTAGGCATTGCAAGTGGCAGTATGTAGGGTAGTCTGAAGCATCACAGGCTTGATCAGCTTTTGTCGCCTTGGGAAAAATGTGGGACGTGGTTTATATGATTCCGCTTGTGGTATCTCATAATTTCTCTATATTCGTGCTGAAAAGAGCTGCATGTTGGACATAAGTTTGGGCATCATGAACTTCACGCCATTCACCTACCCTGATGTGCAGTAAAGCGTTCTTGGTAGATCGAACATGGTCGAGGTCTCGAGGTAGCAGGTTTATGAAGCGCATGACTTGGTACCTCCTTTTCAATTCCAATTTGGTTCAAATTCCCTGATTTCATAGACAGCATTGCTGAGAGATGGTGGGTCCCACTAACGACTAGGAATGTGCAAGCCTGTCGCTTCAGTCATTCGGTCTAGGGTAGTGATCACGGACATGGATAACAAAAGCAAGTTGCAGCAAATTCGAGAAATCGGCTGTCGCCTTTTTGATGGGAAATCAAACAGACAATCAGAAAGAGCATGGATTCATCCAAAAGACAGAAGTCGTATGCACCAAGACCACAGTCCTCCAGGGTTACAACTACGCCTTTTCACCCTGCTTCGTCGTCGCCTGCAGCAGGAAATATTCTTGAAATACCTGCTGTAAAACCAAACTCAGCATATGTCGATTGTAGTAAGAATCTAGCCTACACACATAGTATAAGAAGCTGTTTTAAGAACGTGGACTCTCTGATTTGCAGGATGATTCTGCGGCGCATTTAGGATCCTGGGGGATTGCAAGCTGAGCCGGTGCCTGGAATGCCGGCCTCACCCTTCACAACGCCACCGGGATGGCCAATGATTATAAGCCCCAAGGATCTTAGTGCTCTGCCAGGGATCCTTCCTGAATGGATCAACTATGCTTTGAATAGCTTTTCCTGGCTTATTACAGGCAAAAATTCTCATGCTGGTGCAGATAGAGAGTAAGAGGATCAGCCAGGCCGACCAAGAAAGTCTCAAGCGATAAGACACCATGGCTCGACTGGGGTCGGTGCCTGAGAAACGACGGCGCGCATTCATATGCAAGAGTTGCAAACAGCTCGGACGCTGGAAGCCGAGAAGGGCCGAAAGGCTAGGAGTTTCCAAGTCAGCACAGCGTCTTCCCCATAGATTGCGGTGTGTAATGCCAACGCTGCCAGCCCGGCAGTCGAGTTTCATGGAAGCGATTTCGCAACGGCACCAATTCTAGCCCGTTGGGTCGTACGGCGCGAAGAGTAGCAGGTGGCCTGAGGCGCTCCGCGGATCGGCAATCTTGCTCCGGGATCAATCTCGATACGGAGGACAACTCTGGCATTATTAGTGCCGTTCTATGCGGCCCGTTCGGTGGTGTCCTTACCGTCATACACAGAACCTTGAGCCAACGCAGCAGTCTATATCAATATTATTGACTCCGGGCGTGACCATCGAATTTGCGCTCTTCATGAGCGTCCCCGGATTCTCAGCTGATGCCGGAGAGATCGCAATTGTGGGGGAAGAAGCATCATCTGGGGACATGTCTGGCATTACCTGGGGAAAGGGGTTGACTATCATGTAATGAAAACTCGACAAGCATCAAGAGTCTGGACAAGGACCTCGAAACTATCACGAGTTTATGGAAACATGGCGCCATGATAGACCGCAGCCATCCCCGTGCACCTGGGGTGTGCTGGGATAGCGCTGCTCTGGCCCCGATCCACGCTCGGTCATGGTGGAGTTGTGCATGTTGCATTACTCGGTGAGACGCAGAGTGGTGACAGCTCAAGGAGGAAAAAGTGAGGATGCATGATCCTAGCGCGGACGGCTATCGTCGCATATCTTTCACTGCGACAGTGGAGAGTCGTGAGAGGGGTGGGTGATTTTCACGCCAGAGGTTTTGGCAGCTGTGAGAATCAAGCGGCTCTTTGTCTGCGGGAGGTACCCGCCGATAACGGAGGGTGGAGAGATGCGGCATCTGGGGACTTGGGGAAAAAGAGGGCTGAAGCTATTCTGTGTTTGGTGACGATGGGATCCCTACGTGGTCTGGGCTGAGAATCTTAGGAGAGGGCGTTCTGTGGATGCAAGCAAATCGCATAGGCTAACACCAGGAATGAAATTTAGATGAGAGCCGCGTCCCAAACAAAGATCTTGGAAGGGTTTTCTGAGTGAGAATGACAAGCAACACAGTCTTCTGCACATGCATCGACATGTCCTGACCAAGTGCGATAATGGTGATCTCCATCGCGGCGTCAGAAGATCACGAGAGCAGGTCAGGTCATCCAAAATCAGTGAGCGATTCTAGAAGGGTTCCCTTCTCAGGCTGAGTGGATCTCCAGCGCTAATCAACCGATAATGCCTATCATTGGCTGATGACTAGACCGCAGGAAAGTGGAGACCGCGGCTTCCCTCGGCAGTTCCTATTTGCGCCATTTTAGCGGACCCACTAACCACACCGTGATGAACGGCCTGAGGTGTCGAATGTCCGTTTTTTCTTCTGCTTTGCGAACAGGTGGAAGGAGACGCGTTGCTAGACGCGACCGGACGCGACCAGTGCCAGAAGTGAAGGAAAGTAGTCAACTTGCTACGGGAGCCACGTCGGTATGCTCAATTCATGATTCCAATACAATCTATTGCGTGGTCACGTTGACCGTAGAGGATCACCAACACGGCTGGTCGGTTGGTTGCCGCTTGGCAGAATTTTCTTCTTCCGTATGTCGCTCTCGCCGCCCAGCCACGCCCAGACGGCACTCCCCTCTTGGCTGCAGCCACTTGAGCCTCCAAATGACGACGAACCCGTCACACCCTGTCATGTCATTGACAGATGAGACACCATGACTTTTTGCATTGAGACGTCTGCTGATCTCCTTCTTAGCTGGTTGCGGCAGCAGGCCACTGTGCCTCTCGACGCGTGGGCGTTCTGAGCATCGCGCATTCCAACCATCTGCCTGCGGGAGCGAGGTTGCTTGCTTGATGAGTGCCTGAAGATCTGGTGGATCAAGCCCGTTTGAAAACAAGCCCCTCCAGGCGCCAATGCTGCACCCCCCGCAAACCTCAAGTGTTCAATGGCGAGGGATTTCGAGTTTCGCTCTTGACGACGGGGGATTCGCTTGCGCCGCAATGTGAACCGTGAGCCGGCGCGACCCATCGTTATCGGACTGGGGACTGCACTCCCCAGTGCGCCATCACGTAAGATGACGAAAGATGCTGCATGCCGATAGTTGTCACGGCCGCATCCAGAATCACCAGTTAGGTACCAGGCGTTCTGTCGCTGAGGGCGCACCCATCTCCGTCTGCCCGTTCCTCCAGACGCTCCCCAGTCGGGCTGACCGTTCGCCTTCACTCTAGGTTCTTCGATCGAGAGATCCAGAATACTGAAATCCACGGCGAGCTACCTCGTTAGCATGATCGACTACGTTCAACTGGCATGCAAGGTTCGCAGCGGCGCCTTTTTCTCCAACATGCTTCACACCACCACAAACCTTTGTTTGCCTGCCTGCGGCCACACCCTCCCTCTCGTGAGGTATTCCTTGCGGGGAAGCCTATCACGCTTTGCCGCATTCATCCACGCTACGTAGGCCTTGACTCGGTGCCACACGATAACACTTTCGCATGCTGCGAACAATCGAAGGAATGGTTCTGGCTGCGGGGGTTCGGGGGTCCCCTGGTCCTGAATCTGCTCCCAAGTTGGGGCACGCGCACACACACACGCATCGCGCCGCATCCCTCTACTAGGCTAGACGCCTCCAATCTGGCATTGTCTGTCCCTGCCGTCCGTCTCTCCACAGGCACGACGCTTATCGAAGTGGCAGTAACATCGCTTCCTCCGTTCTGCGCAGCTCCTCGCTCGTACACCTTCGCCTCCTGCCCCAGTTCGGTAACCTATTTAGACCCTTTCCCCCGCATTCCCTTTCTTCTGCCTGTCCCCTTCCTCTTTCATCACTAAACCGCTTTACTTCTGCCGGACTTACTTTTTGGTTTGCTACATTGGACAACGACGAGCCACAGGCTGTTGCACCCGCAACCCTACGATCGAAGCAAACATATACTCACAGAAGAGCGCGATCACAGAAGAGCGCGATCAAATCAATATGACGACGCCGGCACACAAGGGCTCCGGCACCATGGAGAAGCATCAATCCGACGATGTCTCGTCCGCCGAGGCTCAGCACGTTCACAATGAGTTTTATGTCAGTGGCAATGAAGGTGGCAAGAACCTGTCGCGCAAGCTCAAGTCTCGTCACATTCAATTCCTGGCCCTTGGTACGTCCTCTCCAATTTTTCTAGCGCCTTCGTGATTAGCCGTTGCTAACAGATTGACCAGGTGGTGCCATCGGTACTGGTCTCTTCATCGGGTCTGGTGCCATTCTCAACGCCACGGGACCAGCGTCGCTCTTTATCGGGTACACCGTTCTCATGTTCATCGTGTGGGTGGTGATGAACGTCCTTGGTGAGATCACCACGTACCTGCCGCTTTCTGGCATCACTGTTCCCTACTTTGTTGGACGCTTCGTCTGCTCCTCACTCGCCTTTGCTGCTGGTTGGAACTACTGGTACGCATATGCTATGCTGGTTGGCGCCGAAGCCACAGCTGCGGGCATCATCATCGACTACTGGGTACGTCTCGACTCCTTTTCTCGTGCGCTTTGACAAGGTTGATTTACTCACAATTGGGTTCATGCAGAAACCTCCATTCGGTATCTGGGTCACCATTCTTATCGTCCTCGCTGTCATGCTTTTCCTCAACTTGATGGACGTCCGTTACTTTGGCGAAGCCGAGTTCTGGTTCGCCTCCATCAAGCTTATCACGATCAGCGGTCTCATCATCCTCGGTATCTGCATCTTTTTCGGTCTCAACCAAGATGGTGTGCGAGGTTTCCGATACTGGAAGCCCAACAACCCCGGTGCCTTTGCGGAATACAACGCGTCTGGGGACTTGGGGAAATTCCTGGGTGTTTGGCACGCCATTGTCGCCGCCGGTTTCGCTTTCATCACCTCTCCTGAACTGATTGCCATTTCCGCTGGTGAGACGGTCGCCCCTCGCCGCAACATCCCCAAGGCGGCCCGCCGCTTTGTGTACCGTCTTGCCGTCTTCTACGGTCTCGGTTCCCTCATCATTGGTATTATGGTGCCCTACACCAACAAGAGACTTCTCGGTGGCGGTGACGCTGGTGCCTCGCCTTTTGTCATTGGCATTCAGGAGGTTGGCATCAAGGGCCTCAACCACGTCATCAACGCGGCAGTCCTGACCTCCGCCTGGTCCGCTGGAAATTCCTTCCTCTACTCCGGATCTCGTGTGCTTTATTCCATGGCCCTGACTGGCAACGCGCCTGCTATTTTCGGCCGCACCAACAGGAACAGCATCCCCTACGTCGCCGTGCTCTTCACGTGGTCCTTTGGTCTTCTTGCCTTCCTGAACGTCTCAAACAGCGGCGCCAAGGTCTTCAACTGGTTCGTTAACATTTCGACCATCTCGGGTTACATTGCCTGGATCGTCGTTCTGATCACCTACATCCGCTTCCGCAAGGCGATGGTCTTCAACAATCTCCTCGACGAACTGCCATTCAAGACCCCGCTCCAACCCTACGCTTCCTGGGTCGTCATGATTTTCCTCATCCTTCTGACCCTCACCAACGGTTTCCAAGTTTTCATCAACGGCAACTTCAATGCCGCCGACTTTATCGCTGCGTACATTACCCTGCCGCTTTTCCTCGTTCTGTACGTGGGCCACAAGTTTGTCTACCCGATGTGGATGCGCAGAAAGCACGGTATCTCTATTCCTCTGAGAATGGCGATCCCCGTGGACGAGATTGACGTGACGACGGGCAAGAAGGAGATGGACGCTATGGAGTTGACCGACGAGCCCAGAGTCGCAAAGAACTGGCTCCAGAAGGTGTGGTACGTTATTGCATAAGCTGCGAAATGACGTAAATGGCTCTATCACGCATTTTATGATATCTTTTGAGTTTTAATCGTTACATTGGGCGTGTTTTTGGAAAATATCCGTGAACAGATAGCGACTGGATCAAGTCAGCCTCATGAATCTCATCATTTGGCACATACACACACATTTCGTTCAACTTGATCGTGCTTTTCCCTGCATTTGCCTGCTAGAACTTGAATCATGCGACAGAGTTCGCGTCCGAACCGGCGCAACGGCCTTAACTGTCGTAGAGAATAACAGGCTGCGCCCTCTTCGCTACCATCCTGGCGTCCTTCTTCCCCTCCTCCTCCTCCTGCTTATTACTCTCCAACTCCCTCGTCTGCGCCTGCAACTTGACGCTCCAATTGCCGTCGTCGGTCGTGATGTTTCCGCTAAAGGGGGTCCCCCCGCAGCCGACAAGGATCTCCTTTGCGGCGTCGAGGATGGCGGCGGCGTCGATCTTGGCCGCCCTTCCGCCCATGTGGTTACAGACAACGAGCTCGGCCTCGGACGAGTCGTCGTAGTCGGTGAGGTGCCCGCACTCGACCGTGTCGGGGAGAAAGTAAGCAGAGCGGCCGCGGGCGCGGATGACAATCTCGCGGATGGCCTCGGAGTCGGCGGTGGGGTAAGAGGGGGAGTTGCACTGTGGCTTGGTGAAGCCGGCGATGGCCTGGGAGGGTTGATGTGTTAGCTGGTGAGTGTACTGTCTCGTAGGCCGATGACAGCCAAAGTCTAGTGTCGATGTGAAAGTCGTTGAGTCCTGAAGAGAGGCTCAAAGATGGAGAGGAGCGCCAGAAAACTCACAGAACCTGCCAGCAGGGCGGTCGCGAGGAGGGAGGTGAGCTGCATCGTGAAAGCCCTAGAGAGAGATCGACGCTTGTGATTGTAGCGTTACGATGATCCGAAAGATGGACTTTGGTGAAACAGGGGCGAGGATGTCGAAAGTGCGAGAAGGCAGAAAAAAACGAAGGGGATCGAAATGATGGGCAAGATCACCGAAGGATGCGCGCGCATCTGTGTATATTATTAGCCATGGCGATAAATACGAGGGGGGTTGGCTTGTATTTCGAAGGATTCACGGGTGATTCGTGGTATTGGCACATGGATGCGATCGCTGAGCTGCAGACGCAAAGGATTCGGACGGCCCTGAGGTATGTATGTGGACTAGGGCGACCAGAATCGCAGTATTCTGGTAGATGTATGCAGATTGGCCTGGACATGATGTTTTGTTCTTTTCTTTTGCGTTTGCGCTGAATCAGGAATCTGACAGGTGCTTGGTGAAGCGAATGACTATCGCGACGACAGTCGACTTTGACTTATGCATGCAGACTGAGCGAATTGGAAATCACAGAGCGAATATGAGGAACATTGAACGAGCTGGGGTGTAGGACTTGGATTGTGTCGTACCGCCTAGACCGGGGTATCGGCCTGACCAGGAAAACTCTCTGACAATTCATTCAATTCATTACTTCGCTTCCTTCTTGATTCCCCCATGGGAATTCCCCGAGACTCTCCACCACGACTGCCTACTTGGCCTCTTTTCCCTTAATTTGTAAACAGAACATGCTTGTCATATCTCTGCATGCAACGTTTGTGCTTCAGACAGACAGCTTATCCTCCTTCACATCCACGTTCATCGTGTTCAGAACCGTCTGCGCGCTCCTCGCTTCCAGACTCTTCTTCACAGGGTTGCCTGCCTCAAAGACCTCCTCCATCTCCTCCAGCGTGCGGCCGTTGGTCTCAGGCCAGAAGAAGTAGATGATGGCCGCCTCGAACAGGTCCCAGAAGATGAAGACAATGTAAAAGTAGTACTTGATGTGCAGGAAAGCAGGGCCTGACGCGTACTGCACGACAGTTGAGGCGGCAGCAGACGCCAGGTTGCCGAGCGCGGTGCCCTTGGCTCGCGTGCTAGTGCTCAGTGTCTCGGCGACGTACATTGACTGCAGAGGGGTCCAGCCAAAGGAGAACACGATGCCAAAGATGAAGATCACGGCAACAGTGGCGTTCGCGGCAGCCGTCTGAGAGGGATCGTTGGTGGAGAGCGCGGAGGTGCCGGTGATGACGGCGAAGCAGGCGGAGCAGAAGACGATGGAATAAAGGAGCAGGGGACGACGGCCGATCACGTCCGTCATGCGGGCGCCGAACATGGCGGCTATCATGCAGAGGATAGGACTGGTGCCGTTGAGCGCCAGCACCTTCTTCTCCTCAGTGATGCCAGCATTCTTCAGCATCACAGGGAGGTAGTAAGAGATCAGACTGTTGCCCGAGGCCTGGCCAAAGACGGCCATACCGAGGACGCAGATCAGACGGCGGCGGGCGCTGCGGGTGCTCCAGAGCTCGCGGTAGTCCCACCAGCTCTTGTCCGAACCCTCGGAAGAGATCTGGCTGACCATCTCGCGGAGCTGGAGCTGTACGATAGGGTGGTCGGGGTTTCCCTCGCCGTGGAACTTGGTGAGAACTCGAGCGGCCTCCTCAACTTTGTCGTTGGCGACGAGCCAGCGGGGGGATTCGGGGAGGAAGAGTGCGCTGACGAGGACGATGCCGGAGGTGACCATCTGCAGCCACACGGGAATGCGCCAGGCCCCGGCTCCGCCGTACGAGCAGCCGTAGACGACCCACGAGGCGACGATGCTACCAAGCCACCAGAGGGTGTTGCTGTGTGCAACGGTCAGCGCTGTGCGTTGGAAGAACGTGAGTGGAGAGAGAGTCGCTTACTAGAATCCGGTGATGGTACCGCGCCACTTGGGATGAGCCATCTCGCTGACGTAGGTAGGCGCGGAGACGGCGCAGAAACTGACGCCGAAACCCAGCACGAAGCGGCCGGCGAGGAACTGGTTCTCGGTCTTGGCAGGAGCCTGCACGCAGGTACCAGCGATGATGATCAGGGCACCGACAAACATACCCCAGCGACGGCCGAACTTGTCGTTGACGGGGCCAGTGAAGAAGACGGCAGCAACGGAACCAATGTTGTACATGGCAAAAATGAGGCCGGTGGACTCGTCCACAACCTCTTTGTCGAAGTAGTCCATGTAGGACTTCATGGCGTTGAGACCAGCCATGAGCGAGCCATCGTAACCGTTGAGACAGGCGCAAAGGTAGGGAATGAAGAGGACACCGTACAGCAAGAACATGTGCTTGGTCCAGGGGGAGTATACCATGCCGTCCTCTTCATGGGCTATCTGAACGGCAGCTTCAAAGGGCTTTTCGGCCTTCTCGGAGACAACCTCCGTCTGAACGGCAGCCCCGAGGGGCTCCTGCTTCTCACTCATCTTTGTAGGTGAAGAGTTGCAGGGGATAGCGGGGAAAACCAACGACAATGCGGAGGGGTCAAGATGACGAGAAAGGAGGAGTAGGCCGAATCCCAGGAGGCGAAGAGGACGGGATGGAGACAGCGAACCTGTTGACTCTGGAGCACAAAGAGATCATCACGAAAAAGGAGGAATCTCCTCACTTCTTATACCACTCGTGCATGTGGGCTTTGGGCCGCCTTTTCCCGAACTCGCAGAATTTAGAGTATCATTCCCATGTCAGGCTTGGGCCTGTACACCGGGACATGCCTACTTGAGCATGCCCCGCTGCTCTATTACCCCAGCTGGGGTTCCCACGGGGGAGAAGGAGGGAAAAAAAACAAGGCCCAAGGATCGCAAACCTGGTGGACAGGAGCAGGGCATAGCAGTCCAGAAGACGTGTCTTGGCAACACTCGGACATTTGTCCAGGGCTGAGGTCTTGAGCCGCGCCAACGTCAAAGAGGAAGGACACGGCCCAGGATGATACCGGAAACCAACACACGCGTGACACCCCGCAAGGATCAGCGCAGCTATCGTCGATAGTTTGATGGCACGAGGCACGTTGACACTGACACTTTGCGGCTGGGCCCGGCTGAGGCTCTGCGTGGTCTTTGGTGAGATGCGGCCGAAATATGATTCGACAAGACACTGAGCCTCGCGGCTTTGATTTGATGTGCTAGCAGGACGCAGCAAACAGAGCGTAAATCAGATGAAAGAGGTTCAGAACTCTGGACGCGACCTCAACGGCGATGAACGAGATTCTTGTCCTTGGCGAAGCAATATACTCCAGGACTTTTGGAGCGAAACGTCAATCGACTGAGCGTTCAGATGCATCGGCATCATAGCAGAACCCATACAAAAGACAACAGTGACCTCGAAATTGCTCAATACGTGGAGTTGAAAGACGCAGGTTTATGATGTCTCGTGATGGCTCATGACTCTTCGGGACGATGAAGGGAGAGGCTCCCCGAGTCAAGAAGGCCAGCCGCCTGAGGCACGCATCTTACTTTGCATGCAAGACCTGGCTCGGGAATCGGACTTTTGAATGCGAAACTCCATGGGGGAGAACAGGCCGGGGCCCCAGGGTAGAGGGGTATTCCTGGAGCACAGCAGTCCGCGAGGTTGGGATCGCGGCGATGAATGGGTGGTCTGGAGAGAATCTAGGGTTAGGGTAAGCTGACGCTCCCTCGGGAAGCAGTCGGGTTTGCTTCTTTAGCCTGACGAATCACGTTAAAGTGATCAGCCCCGCAATAAAGGACGCTGGGGGTGCCCCAGCTTTGGCTTTCGTAGGGACCGCCACTTATCATGAATTAGTGGGGGTCCCTACGAAAAGCCGCCGGTTTTCCGCATCACGTGACGATCTGGGAGGCCATTCTGAGCAACGAGAGAGCAGCCCTCGAGCCTCATCGCCCACTTGTCCATACCCACCTCCGCATGTTCAGGACCGCCGGTTTCCCCTCACGCCCAGAGTCTCCAATTTTGAGGGAACGTGGCGCATACACTTCCCCAGCGTCGCGATGCGACCGAATCGCGTTGCACCTTGGCCCATGGCCTGGCTCGGCGCTCAGGGGCTTGAACCTCTGTATCCCTTCCAGTCAGAGCCTTTGATGCATAGCTCGGACGCAGTAGCGGTGGCAGACATTACGTAGAGGCGCATTGCCGGAATTTTTGTTTGGGGGAGGGGCATGTACGTGGGGTGAGCAGGTAGACTGTTCATAAGAAATCACTCCCCCTTCCTTTGAAATCCTGTCCCCCTCAAGCCAATTCTTCCATCTTTTCCCTCTTCATTCCATCAGTACATCACGTTCACGATGGTTTCCCAAAGCTTCAAGGCCCTGCCGTTGCAGGAGACAGCGGGCACTCCCGACCACCAGAACCCAGCCGTCATTCGCCGGAACACGCTCCCCGCGCGATCCTACTTTATCCCCGACACAGCCCTGCTCCTAAACGGAAAATGGGATTTCTGCTACTCTCTCACGCCAGAGGAGAGCCCCAGTCCGGAAGCGGACGAGCAGTCATCGGAAGATGTCTGGGGCCAGATTGACGTGCCCGGCCACTGGCAGCTCCAGGGACATGGACGCCCTCACTACACCAACACACAATTCCCCATCCCCGTGTGCCCGCCACATGTTCCCTCAGAAAACCCGACAGGCTGCTACAAGCGCTCTTTCTACGTCCCGTCGACTTGGGACAAGTCCAGCGAGCTTCGTCTGAGGTTCGATGGTGTCGACTGCGCCTACCACATCTGGGTGAACGGCTCTCTCATCGGCTATGCCGAGGGCTCAAGAAACGCCTCCGAGTTTGACATTTCGCCCGTCGTGGTCAGGGATGGTGTCAACGAGGTCTTTGTCAAGGTCTACCAGTGGTCTACGGCTACCTGGATCGAGGACCAGGATCAATGGTACCTTTCTGGTATCTTCCGCGATGTGCACCTCATCGCCATGCCGAGCAGCAACAGGATCGAGGACTGGTTCGCTCGCACTGACCTCGATGCCAGCTACGAGAACGCTACCCTCCAGCTTGCCGTTGATGTCAAGGCATCCGAGACTCAAACTCTCACCGTCAAGGTCTCTGAGCTGCCCAAGAATGGAGGTGCTGTCATTGCCACCCAAGAGGCTTCTGTCAAGGCCGACGACACAAAAGTCAACCTCGACATTGCCATCACCAAGCCACAGAAGTGGACTGCGGAGACCCCATACCTCTACCAGCTCGAGATCACACTCGGATCTCACAAGGTGCACCAGAAGCTCGGGTTCCGCAAGGTCGAAATGAAGGATGGCCTGATCCACGTCAATGGCGTGGTTCCCGTCTTCTACGGCGTCAACCGTCACGAACATCACCCTCGATTCGGCAGAGCCGTGCCGCTCGACTACATTAAGAAGGACCTCTTGTTGATGAAGACACACAACATCAACTCCCTTCGCTGCTCCCACTACCCTCCTCACCCCGCGCTGTTCGACCTGGCAGACGAGCTCGGTCTCTGGGTCATGGACGAGGCTGATCTGGAGACCCACGGTTTCTACGACGCCATTGCCCGTCCCCTTGACATCCCCGAGGAATGGGACTATGAGATCCGCAAGGAGAAGACCTTCATCCCCGCCGCCAAGTACACCACCGACAACCCCGAGTGGGAGCACGCCTACGTCGACCGCATGGTGCAGCTCGTGCAGAGGGACAAGAACCACACCAGTATCATCATCTGGTCGCTGGGTAACGAGGCCTTCTACGGCTGCAACCACAAGGCCATGTACGACTGGGGTAAGAAGTTTGACCCTACGCGTCCCATCCACTACGAGGGAGATACGCAGGCCGCCTCCGCAGACATGTTCTCCTACATGTACCCCACTCTCGACCGTCTCCAGAGGCTCTGCCAAACCGAGGGCGTGAAGGAGGATGGCAGCTACGATAAGCCTGTTGTCCTCTGCGAGTTTGCCCACGCTATGGGCAACGGACCTGGCGACCTCGAGGGTTACGTTCACGCCTTTGACAACATTCGCCGACTCCAGGGTGGCTGGGTCTGGGAATGGGCTAACCACGGTCTGTGGAAGGAGGACGCTGATGGCAAGGCCTACTACGGATACGGTGGTGATTTCGGCGAGTGGCCGCACGACGGCACGTTTGTCATGGACGGCCTGCTTCACAGCGACCACACGCCTACGCCTGGCTTGACCGAGCTGAAGAAGGCCTACCAGCCGCTTGACCTGTCTATCAAGGACGGCAAGCTGACCATCAAGAACAAGTACCAGTTTACCGACCTGAAGCACCTCAGTGCTTCCTTCAAGCTCGAGGAGCTGGGCGCAGAGGCTGCCATTGCTGCCTGCGGCTCTCTCGACCTGCCCAGCATTGCGGCTGGAGAGACCGTCTCGATGGATCTGCCCGAGGCCATTCGCTCTGTGCAATGGAACGACGAGCTCTTCCTCACTGTTGTCTTCCGTCAGAAGGACAACTCCGCCTGGGCTGAGCCCGGTCACGAGATCGCGTGGGTGCAGAGCCGTATCGAGCAGGCCAAGGAGCAGAGCTCTCCATCAGCCTCGCTCAACACCCTGACATCGCCTCTCAAGGTGACAAAGTCTCGCGCTCGCGTGACTGTCTCTGGCCTCGACTTCTCCTTTGTCTTTGACACTGCTCGTGGCGTGCTTGTCTCCTGGGAGGCCAACGGCACGACTCTTCTGGAGAAGGACTCGGCCACCGGCGCTGCCATCATCCCCGGCATCTACCGTGCTCCCACGGACAATGACCAGCCAAACGACCACCCCAACTGGGTTCGCTATGGCGTGCACAAGATGACCAACCAGCTTCGCTCACTCGAGGTCACTGAGAAGGACGATTCCGTCATCATCACCACAAAGACGTTCTTCACGCCTCCTGTCCTCGAATGGGGCTACGACACCAACACCGTCTACGCCATCTCCAGCACCGGCACGCTGACCGTCGACGTCGAGATGAAGCCTACCGGCAAGAAGCCCGACTACGTCCCTCGCATCGGTCTCAACCTCCGCCTACCCAAGGCGCTGAGCAACGTCAAGTACCTTGGTCTCGGTCCGGGCGAGTCCTACCCCGACAAGCGCGGCGCCCAGCGCGTCGGTCTGTACGATGCCACCGTCTCCGAACTGCACCAGCACTACGAAGTGCCTCAGGAAGGCGGCAACCGCATGGACACCCGCTTCCTCGAGATCACCGAGGGCCACCGTCGCGGCATCCGCGCGTCCGCGTCCGCCGCGGCCGCCTGGTCGGAGGAGAGCTGGAGGAACTTCAACTTCCAGGCCAGTTACTACAGCGCAGAGGTCGTTAAGGAAGCGAAGCACCCCTGCGACCTGGTCGAGGGCGATGCGACGCTGCTGAGGCTGGATGCGCGGGTGATGGGCGTGGGCACCGGGGCCTGCGGGCCGGGCGTCAGGGAGGACTGCCTGGTGAGGACGGACGAGTCGGGCGTGAAGTTTGGGTTTGTCCTGGAGAGGACTGGCTTTTGATGATCCTGTGGGGAAGGGGAGATTTGGTAGATCATTGCGTTCATACATAGATAAGGTTGGTAGATTCACATTGCTGTTGGGAAAATTCGATTCGCCTTGTTTGCCACTTTAGCGTTGCAACCGAAATTCGACATCCACAACTGTGTCTTGCATTCATCATTGCGCTTACCGGGAGGCGAGTCAGAACGCTTTTCAGCCCGCTGGGGAGAAGCTTTGATTTTCAGGGCATCCTGGTCGATACTCTCTTTAAGGCATTTGACCATGACGGAATGGGAGGGCAAGTTGCATGTTCTGCATGACTTTTTCGTTGATTGGCGATGCCTCAAAAGAATCCGACCTCCTATCTTGTCCATGAAGATGGAGAACAAGCCGCGAGCGAAATACAAACATTCAAATCAAAAATCACGGCTGCCCGAGGATACAGCTGCCACTAACAAACGGTGGTGTATACATGGTGCAAAGTGCCGGCGCCTAATCTCTTTGCAAGCCGGGAATTCCTGCCTCGTCTTTCGAAAACACCGTATTTGCGAGGCCCATTGCCATTCTCACTATTTGCCCATCTTCGCACCCGGGAAAGAGGCCGTCTCTCGTGTAGTGCGTGAGCTACGTAAAACACCGCGTCGCCTCAGCCCCAGTTCGTTGGGGGGGGGGGCCGATTGCCAGGGGATGGAGATCAGCGCGTGAACTTGTGGATTCTATGAGGTTTCGAGCCAGGGCTGAGAGCAGCAGCAGAAGGCTGGCGGACGGCGGAGAGCAAGATCCTGGACAATGCAACGCTAGATCGATGCCGTGCTTGGACTCGAGGTAACAAAGCTGAGCAGCGGCGGACGATCACTCATCGGCAAATGCTTCACAACGGGGAAAATCGCCCAGGACCCCCCCCTGGAGCTGGTGAAGATCAGGACACACGACCTCTTTCTCCTTGTCTAGTGTGCGTGCTAGCAAGTACTTTCGTGTGCATGTGCAGGGGCGAATGCCGGGTCCGGACCCTGGCACTCCCGGCCGTGATGATGCGCGACTCAGCACCCCAGCATGTGAGGCCTGCGCTCGGGCATTTTACAAGTCGTCACCCGGCCGCAGGAAGCGGTATCTGAGCCTATTTGATGGGAGAGGCTCGCCAGCTAGTCTCTCGTGCCCTGAGATGCTGCGCTCAGACCCCTGGCCGTAGTTGCGCCGTAGTCGTCAGCTCTCGGCATTTCCCCCATCTTCTCGACCTGCCGACGCCTTGAGATGGCAGCACCCGTTTTTGACAGCCGTCGACGAGGCTGCCAAAGGAATGATTCCGGGCGTGGGTAGCGGGGCGGGCGAATGTCCGCAATGGCTGCGCTACACTCGCTAGGCCGCACGTATCTTGGCGCTTTTCGAGGTTTACGCAAAGGCTGAAAAATTACATTCTGAGGAGAATACTGTTGACGAAAACGAAAAGAAACGCTCAGCCATGGGTAGGTCATATGATCGACGGCACTTGATCTGGTTTTCCCCAAGCGGGATGGATGCAGAATTCAGCGCCGCCCTAATAATCGACCAAGCGGCCGTGCAGAGCACTTGGGTCACTGAGATGTGGAAGACTTTAGCTAGTCAATTCATTTAACGTCTTCTGGAATCCGGACTGAGAGTGCGCCGCTCGCATAGACAACGACGCGGCCGGTGAAAACCCACTGAAATGCGCCCTGATTGTTATGTGCCCGCCTCGCTCGTTGGGGGGCAAAGAAGAAAGAAATAGCGTCTTCAGCACACGTCCCATGTCAATATTCCGGGACCTTGGTACCGGAGGATGTACCCAGACCCGGTCCATCAATTTCTGAACCGAGTCTCTCCACTTCCAAGCACATTGTGGTCCTCTGACCCAGGCCCTGATGAGTGCCGAGCTCGACTGGACGTACACAGCCGTACTGGGAATCTCAACCGTCCCTACCGTGTCTAGTCGTCGCCCGCGCCCTCCTTTCAGATTAGTCTTCAATTCTGTAACTGTCTGGAAGGCCCCCTGCGGCGCCAAAAGTGTCGACCCTGACGCCACGAGACCCGCCAGAGATGTAGAAGAAGCCCTGACAACTGTCAAAACCACGTTATTGCATCCATGAACAGCCCGCTACTCGACCTGACAGCCACCAAGTTCCGCTAGTTTCGTCGCCGCCATCCCTCCTTTTCCAAGAGTCTCCAGGAACATGAGCTCCAGGCTCTCTTCTGAGCCTATCAGACAACTGGGACCTGACACCATCTTTCAGTAGCTCGCTGTCATAGTCGCCAACAAGCTTCGCTTCGTAATTGCCTAATTGAGTACCGCGTGTGTTGTGAGAAACGCCCACTCACACCAAACACTGGCCACCTGGGCCCCCTGGAGATGAAGATGCCGATCCGATTCCCACACTCTCGAGCTGGGCCCCCCGCCTGTGCGAGGGAAAAGGGGAGCAATAGTGGCCGCGGCTACGGCTTGTGCGTCGTGCTCGAGGTCCGTCATAAAGAACATCGCACCCGGCCCGAGCCATACGAGGCACGACCCCGAGGGATGCTTCATCATTTCACACTGCCACTCTGCTCATCCATTCATTGCCGAGTTTTTGGTTCACGTCTGCATCACTCATATTTGCTGTTCCAGTCACTGAGAGAAAAATCATGGCCACAGACGATACCCGAGCCCCCGAGGTCCTGGGCGTCGCCTGGACCCTCATTGTCCTTACATCGGTCGCCACCTTGTTGAGGACCTACTGCCGAGCTTTCGTGATCAGGGCTTTTGCTTTGGATGACTGGCTGGCCGCGGGAGCACAAATACTGTTCATCATCTTTTGCGCATACGAAATCACTGGTGTTCATTATGGAACTGGTCGGCATAACAGAACCCTCAACCCTGAGGAGACTGCAAAGGCGATGCAGGTGAGTGGCCATAGGATTTGCTCAACTTATCAAACGAGTCTGACGAATTGCAGATGTGGTGGACCTGCGAGCCTCTCTACGTCTTGACCAACATGTTTATCAAGGCATCAATTGCCATTTTCCTGCACCGGCTCTGCGTTCTGAAGTATCACAAGATCATCATCTGGAGCGTCACCATCATCACCGAGGTCTATTCACTCTTCTTCTTCCTTCTCTTCGTCCTGCAGTGCAGGCCAACCTCTCTCTTCTGGGTTCGCTACAAGGATTTGAACCCCGAGGGACACTGCATCGATGCCATCATCGTGTCCAACTGTTTCTACGCCTACTCCGCCATCAGCTGTCTGACCGACTGGACATACTCGCTTCTGCCCATCATGCTCGTGTGGAACCTGCAGATGAGCAAGCGCACCAAGATCTCGGTCGTCGTGATCCTGGCCTGCGGTGTCATGTAAGTATTGCCTCTGCTCGTAACCACTGAGGGCGCCCACGCTAACAGTATAAAGTGCCTCGTCCGCGACCATCGTTCGCTTCCCCTACCTTCACACCCTCAATGACATCGACGACTTCCTCTACTCCACCGTCGACGTTGCCATCTGGTCCACCGTCGAAACCGGCATCGGTATCACTGCCGCCGCTGTCGCCACTCTTCGTCCTCTGCTCAAGGCCTTCTTTGGCAACCACGGCGGCTCATCCGGTGACAACGGCGCTTCATCAGGCGGAGCCATCACTTGGGGCAAATCAGGTGCCTCCAAGATCCCTCGATCCGGCTACATCCGCTCCGACGGCACCAAGAACGAGCAGGACGCGTTCGACATGAACGAGAACATCGGCACACGCATCGGTGTCACCACTGTGATCAACTATGACGACGACGATGTGGAGGCCGTGCGGAATGATAGATTCCGCAGAAAGGACGCCGGTGACGTGAGCAGCGACGGGAGCAGCGTGAAGGTTGTTGATGAGTGGAACACCAGCCAGAGCAACTTGGCAGAGTCACCAAAGGAGGAGACTCATGGGAGAGGGCAGAGCGCCTGGAACATCACCGTCAAGAAGACGGTCGTGCAGACGAGCGGCAACCCCCAGGTTTGATGCTCATGACGTAAATCCCTCCAACGGTACGCAAGCTGAATGAACGCCACGTTTTCATAATGCACATTATTCGCGGATACCCTTATTAATTTGTAATTGTTCTTTTGACGTACCGAGGTAGAAACAGAACTCTCGTTGCCTCTCATACTGCTCTTTCGGTCTGCCAATAATTATGTCTTGTACCTTTGATAGACAACGTGGAGCCCGCAGAATCACTACTTTCGATGAAGTTTAACTAGTGACAAGGTCGAGAGCTCAATTTCAGGTTCGAAAGCAAGTACGAAGATCTACTCGTCGCAAGATCAGAAGCTATCTAAAGAAAACCTGAAACGAATAAAACGGAGCCGGTCACTCGACGTGAATCTGTGAATCCCTCGGCGGGCTTCTGATCTCCAAGTCTCGACTTTTACCTGCTTTAGTTTCGTCATGCTAGCGGGAACGTATTTTATCATGATGAGCGTGATACATCAAAGCTGAGTGAATCCCTGAAACGCGCCGGCGCCGCCACCCCCGCAAGCAAAGTGGCGAGGGTTGCTGTCAACGTCAAAACCGCCGCCCCTGGTCTCAGGGCCAATGGAATTCTCCTCGACCATTCTGGCAAACTGCTTCTCCGGCCAGGTTCAAATGCTCAGGGAAGTGTTGTTGACTGGCCGTGTGTCCACCTCGGCACGGCATGCACTGGCGAGAGCCCTGGGCAGCACGTGGCACCGAACGTCAACTTGGCAAGCATGGGCTGGAGCGCCACAAAGGTTGGAGGAATCATGCATATACATACTAAGAGAAGCCCGCAGGACGAACTAGTGATGAGAAAATGTGGCGTGCTGATTCAGAGGCGAAAGGAACAAGAAAATGCTCGGCTTTCCTGGAAATGCTGATACATAATGGACCCCCCCTGTATGATAGTATCGGGCGCGTAAGTGTCGTTATTCCCGTTTTTGATGCTGTTCGCGATCCTGACGGGCTCTATCATCTTTCACTGATGTTTGTCTTGGCTTTGGAACCATTTTCTTGCCTCAAGGCGACTGTCACATGCAAGCGGCGTGAGACAGCATCGTACCAAGGCTTGATGCTGTATATACATATGTCAGGTAATAGACATACTTTGTATTCCGTCCAGAACAAGGTGGGGTCACATCTTGCCAAGTTGATTGAGGGACTAATTAACGGGTGAACCTTTATTACTCTGCAAAATCAGGGGTGCCGAGGCTAGTCCACACCCTTCCAGACCCTGTGAGAAAGAAACTATCACCACTAGTTCCTTGGTTTGAATAAACCCACATGGCTTACGCTTGTCACTCTTAGCAAAAGCCACACGCCAAAATTCTGCTCCCGCCGTCAGACGAATCCCCATCTTTAAGACTGTACATTGCTCGAATACAAGAGGGGAATCACTGAGTAGTATCACATGACGAAGAGATCAGAGCAAACCTTCCACATCCGGTGGAGATTGAACTCCCATGGCGAGATTCGACAAGTTACTTGCGTTGGATGCCACACTAGCGGACTTTGGCTTGGTTTTGGTGTGAGTGTGTTAATGTAGGGCCTTGTGTGAATGGACATGGCGGGACTTTGATAAGAGAGTTCAGATACAAATTTAAGCCGATTAGAATGGAGCATCGTGCTATGTTCATCAAGTTGTTGTGGATAAACACACTCTTTTACGGTCTCAGACGCTAGATTACATGCTCATTGAGAAATCAGAGAAGCGCTGGGTGACGTTCAGTGCACCACGTTGCAAACTGTACCGAGGAACTGAACGCTACTATGGTTGTCCAGGCCGACAGGTTTCGGAAGAATAGTAGGAAATAAGTATCCTTCTTTATTGAAGCATGAATCGATAGTTCCTTTGACCTGCACCCACTATGGACGAACCCATCTTTCCGTCCGAAATGCGGCAGCCAGATCCATCACTCAAAGTTTTACGGGGTTCATGAAGCAGTCGAGTTTCATGCAGGCAAGAATGGGGCATTCGTCGCGAGACCCTTGCAGATGGAGCCACTATAGAATACCGACTGTATGGCACGCAGTGCAGTGTGTTTTGAGGAGTCTAGCATGCTCTTTTTGAGATCTTAATCCGGAAAGACCCGTGATGCTTGAGGAGCAGTGACTTTAGCGAGGCAAGCTGAGATTTTTTTCTCAGAGGATCCGAACAACGCTACAGCATCTGGCAAGCAGTTGTCTACGAATCGCCATGGCCAGCGGGCACGAACGTCAATGATGTGAGGACAGAATTTCACCTTGCGAAATCACTGACCTCGCTTAGCAAATATTCAGAGGTCGTCAAATCTTCACTACCAGTAGGTAATAGCATGAATCCTGCCGCTGACGTGGCACTGGTAAAGACCGAGTTGCACGTACTGTAGCATGTGGTGAGAGATAAAAGAAGGAAGAACAGAGGAGCAGGTAACTCAAACTCAACCATACGAAAGCTTGCTCAACTCCAACACCAATCTGTGGTGCCCTCACAAATAAACCAGCTCAGCCACACGAACCTCCGGCGCAAGCATTGAACGGCGTCTTTTGCACCGGTCCTCCTCGGTTCGGATTGAGACCACCGAGCTTCGCCCCAGGTTTGCCACCACCCTGCTTGTGAATATTGAACCTGGAGTTCTCCGCGGCCTTGTACGGGTCAAACTGCTCAGGCAGTCAGCAATCAGGCACCCTTCCATCTTTGTTTCTTTGGTTAGTTGTCCAATTTCTTCTGGGCACTTGCCGAAAACAGCGACGCGAGGTACAGCCCGACCAACGCCATGAGCACGTTGAACAGGTTGCTCATGTTAAACATTCCTCCACCGCCGCCGCTGCCACGAGCCGGGCCAGACGAGGCAGGACCCTGGCCGAGGGTGCGTCCGGGTGTCTGGAAAGCGGCGGCGCCGGGAGGACCTCCGGTCCCTGCGAGCTTCACGCCTTTCTCGACCGCGGCAGTGAGAGCAGACGGGTTGGCGCCCTTGATCGTCTCCACGCAAGCTCCGTTGTGAAAGACCTTGAAGGTCGGCATGGCGCTGATGCCGTTGGACTGCGAGATGCTCGACTGCGAATCGGTGTTGATCTTCGCGAAGGCGATCTTCTTGGGGCTGGAGTACTTCTTCGCGAGGCTCTCGTAGTGGGGCGCGATCATCTTACAAGGGCCGCACCAGTCGGCGTAGACTGTTTGATGGGGAGAAGGCCATGTCAGCACATCATTATGTTCGTCACTATTCGGGTTGACAACGCGCTACGTGGCGTTGACGCTTGGAGGCAGACATACAGTCCGCGATGACAACCGACGTGCTCGCGAGGAGCTTGTCCCACTCGCCAGACGAGCCAATGTTGATGGCGCTCATGATGCCGTTTGATATTTGAAAATCTTCAATACAATGACGGGAGGTTGATGATCGCAGGAACCGATTGATGGTTGTGAGGGGGCTGAGTGCGCAGTGACATCGTCGAGGTGGCCGGCTTGTTGGCTCGCGCGCCCGGAAATGGCAAGCGGTGAGCGAGGTCCCTCGCATTCTGCCAACCCCAACCCTGCATCACCTGGAACTTTTTTGCTGCTCGAAGGCTCGTTAAGCAGTGGTTGATGAGAGATCATTCACATACCAAAACCACCCAAGATGTCGTACCACGAGAATAGCAGTAAAGTAAGCTTTATCGGTCCTCGATTACGGATTCGATTACTGACGAGATGACAGAAACGCAAGACTGGCCACAATGCGCAGTCAAACACCACCTCATTTCAGCCATCTGCGCAGTCCAGTCCATCATCCGGAGGACGCGACTGGACCATATCCGTCGCTGTCCCTACCAGCATCATAACCAGGTACATTCTCAACGTCACCTTCTCAGTGAGGAACCCGGGCTAACACTTTCTCTCCAAGCCTTATCACAGCGGATCAGCGGATGGCCCAACCCGGGCGTCTTGCCCGCGCTCTCGCTGTTTTCTCTATTGACGAAATCGTCATCTACGACGACACCCCTCCTGCGCAGCGCCCTCGTCGCCCTGCCGATCACTCAGCCTACACCGGCGACACTGACCCCTCCCACTTCCTCTACCACATTCTCTCCTACCTTGAATGCCCACCCTTCATGCGAAAGACCCTGTTTCCTCTTCACCCCAACCTCCGCGCGGCGGGACAGCTCCCATCCCTTGACACGCCGCATCACCCGCATCCGAAGCAATGGATTCCCTACGGCGAGGGCACCACCATGGCGGAGCCAACAAGCACCGGCAAGGGAACGTTGGTAGACTGTGGGCTTGATGCCCCAATGGAGATTCGGGAGGAGATCCCTCCCAAGACGAGGATCACGCTGCGATTCCCGGACGACGAGAATGGGTTTGCCGAGCCTGTACATCCTGAGACACCGCGCAGAGAGGGCGGCTTGTATTGGGGTTATCAAGTGCGTCAAGCCGCCGGCCTGTCCTCAGTATTCACCGAGTCGCCCTACGAAGACGGATACGACATCAGCATTGGCACTTCAGAGCGCGGATCTACCATCCCTGAGGCTTTTCCCTCTATTCACAACAAGCACAAGAAGGGCGTGGATTTCAAACACATGTTGATCGTGTTCGGAGGGCCGAGAGGTATTGAATTTGCCGCAATGAACGACGAGGAGTTGGTTGGAATGGAGGTGCAGGGCGCGAAAACAAAGGAGTTGTTTGACCACTGGGTGAACGTGCTGCCGAATCAAGGAAGCCGGACGATAAGAACGGACGAAGCGCTATTTATTGCGCTGACAGCGCTGAGGGGATTATGGGAGAGCTAGGTGTATGGACTAGCCAAGTCTTTACATGATGCATGCAAAAATCGTCCCTTCTTCGTCTCACTTGTCGTATTCGCACAGTGCTGTTTCTGATTATCAGTCTGATGCATTTTGGTTGTTCCCTTTGCGTGCTCCCAATTTACCCAACTCTGTCTTGAGAAAAGTAAATGTTTCGCGTGAGTCGAGGAGGTACGTTTCTTTTTGGCCTGAATTACGAAAATCCTGTGTACCCTTCCCAGGTGTACAAAATTGTGTTCATTAATGAGCTATTCTCAGGGGAAAGTCTTGCGTTGCGTAGCGACAAGATCATTCAACAAACTCGCGAGGCCAGGAGACGTATTTACGCCAATACGGACCAAGCAATTCTGTGGTCACCTCGACCGTTTCCTTCCCCACCCCTTCCATGAACCAGGAATGATTCAGCTCGTGCAGTAGGGCACCATAGAAAGCAAAAATTATGAGCGCAGGCGGCTGTCTCTGATCCAGCAGAGTAAAGTATGCTTTCGGAGCTCCAAAGATGAACATCATCAACCCCGACCTCGCATTGTGGTTGACAACGCTCCAAGACGGGCTTGCGCCTCTGGGCTTGTACTGTTGAGTGAACGCCCGACTCCTCTGCAACACCGACATGGTCTCGTCGTATACAGAGGCGTTGGTGCTGTCCGTGGCCCAGCACGTCCGTGCCGCGCGTAGGCACCTGTCAAAGTCGTTATCCGGCGGGTCCGCCACGCAGAGGTTGAACCAGTCGCCCATATCGAGCAGCTGGGACAAGCGAGATGAGCTAAGGTTTTCTCTGGTCATTTCGACAATGACGCCGACGCCGTTGGCCATGGAGATCCACTCCTGACCCAGGACACGATCTATCCTTTCCGAGGGGAGTTCCGAGGGCGAGTTTGCTCCGATTTCAGGGGCGGAGGTAAGCACAGACGAAGATGCCGGGCGGTTCAGGACAGAGATGGCAAAGGTGTAGACGACGTTGAGGCACGACCAGGCGAAAATGCCCTCCCCGCTTGCGCTTGTGATGGCGAGCACAGCTTGATTGAAACCCTGGAGGCCAGCGCTGTGATGGTCCATCGCCCCGGACACGTACTCCCTCGCGACGGTGCCGTGTCCGCTGGCGTTGGCCTGGTATGCTTTGTGCAACGCCGCGATGCTGAGTAAGGCGTCCATCACGAACGGATGCTCAAAGCCGATTTCGGGCATGAGTTCGCTCCAGATGGTCAGCTGGTCCTTGGCGTCACAAACGGTCGAACTCAGCCTGGTGGTCCAGTGGTGGAGGAGAGCGAGGTCAGACAGCTCATACGTTCTCGAGTGACCGTAGAAAGACCGCGGCGGGGCAAAGTTGCCCTCTCTCGAAATATTCGGCAGAGCATGATTGTGATCTGAACTTGGCGAGCCTGAAACCTCCGTGGCAATGGGGTCTCTGCTGCTCGTCCCAGGAGTTGAACTGAAGTAATGACATGCCTCTCCGCGACGGACGCAGGCAGAGCACCGCGGCTTACCCTCATTACACTGGGCACAGGTTAGTGAGATCCAAAGTCAGGAGGTTACTTGGAATTGGAACATTGTCGGGGTCATACTTTTACTCTCCTCACGCGACAGTTTTGGCAGCCAGTCTTTGCCTTCTTGTGTGGTCGTCGCTTTGTGGAACGCGGCCCCTGTGGTGGATTGTCCTCCCCCATGCTGCAGGGGTGGTTTACATTGATGGCTTTTGCGATTCCGAAGCGGCAGCCGAATTGTACATGTACAAAAAAGGAGCGAGCTTACGTCGCAGGTGCGCGTCGTAGCTGCAATCCCAAGAGTATGCCTAGGGTTCAATTGACCCAGAGATTTGACGAAGGTCCCAGCGTGTCACTGCGTAAAAAGTGGTCGCAATCGGGGCGCAATGCTTGGAATGGATGCTCAGATCACAGTTCACGAAAACGAAAACGATAGGCTATAGGCTCTAGGGTAGCTTGATTGCAGCAGGTTCGGAATAATGGTAAGGAAAAAAGGCTTGTGCCTCCCGAAAGAAACAGGGAACATGAATAAGAGATCTAAAATATTACTACCGTCTTCTTATGTCCAGCTGTCTATGTGCTACCGCAGACCCGTTGCAGTGTTCTATCTATGTACTTGAGGCTATTCCGTATGGCGTTTTGCCTTCCGCTGAGCTCTGTTCAGTCGGACTCGACCCTTGCATCTCCCTACGCCCCGTATGCGTTAGAACACGTCAGGCTTGTATCGCTGTTGGTTCTCAAAACGTACATGTCGGATTTGCCAGGCTCGAGGTCTCCAATGTACCAGATGGCGAAGATGAGCATGACCAGAGCCATGAGGATGGCATCGAAAATATACAGAAAGACTTCGTGGGAAATCAAATATCCGCCGTTGCCCTGCAGGTACTCTATGACACGGAAGATGCTCCTGACGAGGATGAGCAGGCTCGTGGCGTAAAGAACGAGAAAGTGGCGCTTCCACGCGAAGTTGCCTCTCAAGGACACGGACGTCGGCTCCGCCAAAACGCGCCGATGGACCGTGACGGACGTGGCCATAAAGATGCTGAAGACGACAATCTGCACGAAAAGACCGCCGATGATGATCTTCTCACCAATGTCGTAGAGCTCGAGACTCCCTGCCGACTGGATACCGCCGCCTCCCGCCTGCATGGTGAAGGCCACGACGTCGCCGGTGACAAAGATTTTCGTCAGCATACGGACCGGGATAAAGGACAGGTGGATAGCCCGTAAGGCGCGGATGAGTCGCGCGAGGATCATGTAGATGGAGGCGGCGTAGAGGGCCGGCGCAACGAGGATGAGAATAGCCTGCATAACGAAGCCGCCGATGGACTCCTCGTCAAAGTGAGACCATATCCTACCGCAGTAGCCTAGTACTTGGACTGTGTATTACCAGGCCACAGAGGTCAGTTTTAGATACGCAAGGATTCAGGGGCAGCACGGAGGACGGGAGGCTGGAAGAAGAACTTACAAGCACCACCTATGGTAAAGGCCGTAAAGTAGAGTGCCCGAGCTCTCCATAACCGCCACACGTGGAGGGCTGTGAGCACCGCAAACACAACAACCGCGACGATAGCGGCCCAGAGTGAAGGATGATAACGGTAGAGCTTAAAGTCGACGAAATCGGAGTCGGGACTTTGGGTAGTGCCTTGATCAGACATGCTTCGTCGGGAATTCTGCAGAGTTCGAGATGGTCGTGTGGGAGGATTTGCGTCAAGTGATGTATATGGGCTGGACGATGACGAGCAGGACGAAACGAAGATTCAATTTGAAGCTTGAAGGTGGTAGAGATTAAATAAATAAAAAGGAAACCCATTACTTGAAAACGTCTTGAAATTGTCGGATGCGCATTGCCTTCCGCAAACCCCTGCACTGGCTGCGGTCAGCCACTAGCCTCGTGTCAATTTTTTGAGTATAGATGGTGCCGGAACAGCCGCATAATACACATGCCTTCAGAAAAGATCGAAACGAAGCTTCATGATGAGTCGAGCGAGGCTGTGAGAGCGGGAGGAGCGAGGTTGAACGAGGCTCTAACGAGGCTTTAACGAGGCTGAGCGAGGTCAAACGAAGCTGATTTAAGGCTAAACGAAGCTCAAATCGCCGTTTCGGATTAGTAGGGCGGCGCCCTTGCCTAATTGGGCATTTTCCAAGTCGGTAGCTCTTATCTATGCCTTACGAACCGACATTTGACCCAGGTTGAGAGAATGGGCCGTAGCGGGCAACAGAGTAAAGAGCATCAAAGATTCACTGCCGCTGATTTGAAGCGCTCGACAGTTGTCCGCTATTTTCATGAGCAGACCTTTACTGTGATGCTGTTCATGATGCGTCTCATACAAACCTTAACTCCCTGGTCGACGATCATCCTGAAAAAGATGGAGCATTGGAAGTGAAATTTATGGCTATATAATCATTAATTTGTTAGATGGTAAGCACATACGACCATACCTAGTAGAGAATACGGGGTCCCGTCCGCTCCCCCATAGTCAAGCTGCTAAGGGGCTGATTAGTAGTTGGGTCGGTGACGACCAGCGAATACCGGCTGTTGTATGTATGTTGATTTTTCGATATCACTTTTTTTGCTTTTTTAAGGACATGATAGTCAGGGCAGCCGGGATTGTGATCTCGGGATTGCAACACTCGTCATCGTATACCCTAACTCATGCACTCATCGAGGGCTCGACAAGTATGAAATACTCCCATTTCGTATTACATCATCCGTCTTTCAACCGTCCACCCAAGTCCGTTGTCATTACAACCCCTCACTCTCTGTTTGCACAGGCAAAGCGGATGTCTTCTCCTCGTGAGACAACTCATCACCGCCAGTCCTGATCCCTCTCTTCCTCAGTTCAGCCGCCGCATTCTCGACATCATTCCTCTGCATCTGCGCGTACTTCGCTGGTCGCTTCCTACTCGTGGCATCCTCATCTTTAATCACGATCAAAGGCGGGTCGTCTCGGTAGTGCGCATCCAGATCCTCGAGCGTGCGGTCCGCCGTCTCGGGGTAGACCATCCAGATGAGCGGCAGGAACACGGCGTTGAAAACCGTCCAGATGATGTAGAAGCGCCAGCCAATTTGACGCACGCCGATGGGCGTGATCTCGACGATGACAAAGTTGCAGATCCAATTTGTGGCCGTGGCGATGGCTGCACCTTTGGTTCGCATGGCGAGACTGTTGATCTCGGTCGGATAGAGCCAGGGACTAAGATTTGTGTTAGTTTCATTATAGAGAAAAATAAGAGAGAGGAGGAATGCATACATTCCCAGCATCCCGAGCCCGAAACCGATGTAGTATAAGAAGAAAAACACGATTGAAGCTTTCGCAACCTTCTCTGAAGCCTCGTAGCCTGGTTTTTGAGTAAAGTAGATGAGGATTGTCAACATGAGAAAGCAAAAAAACTGAATCGCAGTGGACACCAGCATCATGATACGCCTGCCGAACCTCTCGACCAGCGGTGCTGCGATACCGGACGCGATGAGGTACGGAATGGCCGCGAGCGCAGACATCAAGCGGGCCATCTTGTCTCCCATGCCCACAGACTCGATCAGGAGCGTGGGCATGTAGTACGAGATGATGTTTATGCCTCCGAATTGCTGTAGCGCTTGCGTGCCAGCGCCCAGTAAGAGCCTGCGAAGCGTGTGCGTGCTCTGTCCAGCACGGCCGCGAAGGATATCGCGCCACTTTGGCGAGTTATTTCGTTCAAACTCGATGCTGTAGACGATCTCGCGGCGCTCGGCAACGACGAGAGGGTCGGTGACATCCTTGTTTTCGAGGTCGGCTAGAATCTGCGCTGCTTCTTCTTCTCTGCCGTGTGCGATCAGCCACCTGGGTGACTCTGGTAGCCATGGGACCGTGGAGTAGAGAATGACGACAAAGATGAACTGGAGGGCCAAAGGAAGCCTCCATGCCAGTGCGCCCCCGGCAAAGGACAGTCCGTAGTTGACCCAGTTGACCAGCATAAAGCCGAAAATGTTCATCATCATGCCAAAGACAACAAGCCAACCGCGCCATTTCGCCTGAGCCGTCTCGGTCTGCCACACGGGGGCCGTGGAGGTGTTGATACCGTTGCCAATTCTATCTCGCATTAGCAGGTTTTGTTTCAGAGAAATAAACCAATCTCACTCACCCAGTTACAATACGCCCAACGATCATGTGTCCGACACTGAACGAAGTCGTCTGTAGGATGGCTCCAGTAGCCATGACTGTAGTGCCAACCAAGATCGTCTTCTTGCGTCCCAGCCTTTCTCCGATCGTAAAGGCAGCTACTGCACCCAAAAAGCAACCGACTGCGTAGATCGATGTGACGATTGCAAGAATGTTGGTTTTTTCGTCGCCATGAAGGTTATGAACGGTCAAGTAGTCGTCCGAGATCACGACGCCACCTAAGCTTGTGAGCATGTAAACAGCCCTTGGCGAAACGGTCCTGCATCATGCCACATACTGAATACACCTTGATCGTATCCGAAGAGCGTCATGTCTGTTGCAGCCGCAACCTAGGATCGTCAGCAAAAATTGGGACATCACCAAGTGTCGAAGGAACTTGCACGTACCGTGATCCAAACGGTAAGCCATCCTCCCTTGAGCCCAAAGTAGGGCTGTTTGCCTTTGACGACACTCATGCTGTACCGTTGAGAAGCTGTGATCCCTGCGGCTGTCATCAATCGGACGTTCGCCAAGGAGCGAACGGGGGAGGGACTGCCGCTCATTTATACACCATCACTTCGGGCTCGTGCCGAGACACCTGCAGCCGCAACCGCATACGTCGCGGTCTGACAGTCAGATGACAACATCCAGACCCCAGAAAACAGGGATGAACATGTTTGATTTGATCGAAAAGAGATCCAGAGACCCCCAAATTCGGGGTGCGCTTAGCGTGGGAACGGTTAAATGCAATCATTCCGATGCCTTGTGTGGAGATATGCAAAGGTCGCGCCTTGACGTGCATCGTCCGTTGGCCGTGGAGCGCAGATCGCGTAAAGTGATAACAACCGACGGTTTGTGCCTCGTGTTTGGACGGGCCCAGAAGTTACAAGAATCCAAAATAGTGCGAAAAGACGTACAATTCTAGGATGGCTCCAATTCTCCAAAGTGAAGAATAAAGGTCCTCGGCAAAACGTAAGACATCCAAGATCTTCAGCGATCGCTAGAGTGGCTGCCACCAGGGGGTCGAAAATCCATCGGAGGTTTCCGGCATCTGAGCATCATGCGGGGCTCCGCACCAATCGATGCCTGGCATCATCACGGAGGTATACCGAGTGGCCCCTATCGCGGGATACAAGATGCTCTGTGGCCGTGGTGAACAATCGCAGGAAACGCGGGGTTATGTGAGTTCTTCTGAGCTGCGAGTGATTGGCAATAACGGCTGATGGATGCGGACGATAAATGATGGAGAAATACAAGTCAAGCTCGATAATGAACCCAATTAATCCGCTGCTATTAGAGATGGGATACCCTTTGGTCCCTTTTGGCTTAGCAGTCAAATGTTTAGCCAAGACGCAATAACAACCCCAACCCTCTGAGATATCAGACCAGCACGGCACTTGGCTACTGAATCGGATGAAATTATGCATGATATGCACTTTGAAAGCGCTTTTAGTTCGGAGACCAGTCAAGCAATTCCAATTGAGGTTCTCCTCGCGTTATGACGTAGATATCCTACAGGAATCGCCAAGTGAACCACTTCAACGGCGGCAATGTGGTCGGTAACCAAGCTGGGCCCTTCTGGATAGGCTCAAAACACCGTAAAGTGAGGTTCACCCAATTCCAAAAGGTCAGATGCCTCGAAGTTTAGGCAGCAAGTCGAGATAGCGCGTCCGTGATAGCATCATGGCTGTTGCTTTTAGGTGGCCTGGCACCTGCCTCCAGCTGTCCCGAGTGCGAGGGCCTCCGTGACCAGCTGCACTTGGGATGAAACTCACCTCCTTACCCAACGCGCCATGAACAGACTTTCGCGTCAGTCTCGTGGCATTTTCCTGAATGTTGCAGAGTCTCCTCTCCTGAGCCGTGAAAATCCCATCGTTCCTCGTGTCATCTTCACCAGTGTCTACTTTGAAAGCCCTTGAGCCCTCCGCCAACTCACATACGGTCGTTCTTTCGTTCGCATGTTTCCTGGGGTTCTTTGAGTTTCTGTCTGCAAGCTTGAATGAGAGCTCATTCGAGGAACTCGTCTTCCACGGATTCGCGCCCACATTCACAATGTTCTACAGCCATGAAAGTAAGTTCATCCGCCATCTATTCTTCAGCTAGAAAAGGGTACTGACAAGTTTGCCAGTACTGAGCAACAGCCAATATGGCGTTGCCACGATATGGTAAGTACATCAACCCTAAGACGTTTCCACCTGAAAACCCGCGTTAACGATCCTGCATCAGGCTCGTCGCCACAGTGGGAAAGGGTGCCAGCCGGAAACTCACACGCAAGGCCATCCAAGAGGTCGATCTGCCCAAAGCTTGTGGGACAATCATCGAGCCTGGCGCACCGCTCGCATTGCGCCTGCAAGGAAACCTCCTTTATGGCACCGCTCGCGTGTATGCCCAGCAGTGCAATTACGTACTCCACGATGCCGAGAAGACGCAGTCAGACATGATGACTTTCTTCAGAGTCGCCCAGATGAGTGAGCAGGATCCCAAAGTGGGCAAGACAAAGTAAGTAATAGATTGCTACTCCTATTGCTACCCTAGCTCACCCACTTCTAGGCGCCAGAACATTGTGCTAGATGATGACCCCAACTTCGATCCTTTCGCCGCCCTGCCTACATTTGACTATTTCCAAACACAGCAGGATCCGGCGAATCGGTACAGTCAGAATTCGTCGGGAAAGTTCTCACAATTGTCTCCTCACACTTTGAATGACAAGTCTTCCTCTCGCCAGGCCTCACTCTTGCCTTTCGATATCCCGCAGTCTTCTCACTCCGCGCAGAGCTACAGACTTCCCTCTGAATTCGGCTTCCAGGCGTCTCCCACGGGCAAAAAGGCAAGTCAGTTCGATATCATGAATGAGTTTCGGTCCTTCATGCAAGATGAGGGGTTCGAGGGCCTCGACCTTGATCTGGGACTGAACTTTGATGGTGACGGAAACTTGATTGAGAGTTTGGAGCCTGAGCCCGAGCTTCCTCAGCTTCCTCGAGCCACAGATTCTGTCCTTGAGTCAGCTCTTAGAGATCAACCTGGAAGTTCGCAACCACAGCAGAACGTCGAAGTGGATGATGTGCTCATCCTTGACGAGCCCGTCTTGCCAGACGCCGAGCCGTTCGCCGTACAGCATTCCAAGCCCTCCATCGAAGCAGACATCATGGAAATCGAGAAGGATGGCGCAGAAGAGCCACAAAGCCAAGTTTCCGCCAAGAACAAGCTTGATCGCCCGCGAAACAAAGCGAAGCCCGTCTGGATGATTCCCGATCAAGTTGACAGGGTCAGTAGCGCCGAGTTCCGTGACTGGGATGCCAACTACCTGCAAACAATGACGAAGGGTCGTCGGAAGCGTAATGAGCCTACCCTGGCGGAATTGAAAGAAAACGCCTGGTGGCTCCTCGTTGGGAGAGGCATAGGCAACATCGGCGCCTGGGGACCCAACCACCCACTGGCTGATTTTGCAGGCGAACGCTTCGCAGCTAGACTCAGGGGCGAAGATCCAGATACTCTTGAAGAGGAACAGCGATCAAAAAAGGCTTCCAAACAGAGCCGTGGGCGCCGACGGACTTCGTCCGAAGCCTTCAGTGACGACGAAGAAGGGCGGAGAGTAAAGCAGAAAGAGTCTGGTGATGCTGGGGATGGTCGTGGCCCCGCTGTTCAAGACGATGAGATGATCATGTTTCACGACGACACCGCCCCGGAGATCGGCATGGAGCCCATGACGGCCATGACCGAGCGTCACTCATCCAGCATGATGCCCTGGAGCCGTCCGGGCTCTGCCGTTCCCGGATCCTCTGTCCGTGCTGGCAAAGGCAACGCCAGCGCTGCAGTCGTCCCCAGCAGCCCGCTTCACAACCGCGGGAGGCGTCTGCCTTCCATCGAACGCCAGAGTGACCCAGTCGTTCCATCCTCCGACGACTTTGGCCACGTCCTGCTTCCTTACTCGCAGAAATCTGACGACACTCTGGGCGACTTTGATGCAGAGCTCAATATCGACACTGGGGCTGGCCAAATTGCTTCCCTCGACATAGCCAGCCAGGATTTTCTCGCCTATGCCATGGACCAGGCCAAGGAGCATGGCACCCAGAGCTCGAGTTCGGCACAGAGAGGCACGTGGGTCGCATTCGAGGAGCTGGCCATACCGGGGAAACACGACAAGGCTGTGGCCGCGCAGGCGTTCCTGCATGTCCTGTCCCTGGCGACGAAGAATGTCATTGCGGTGGGGCAGGAGAGTGGTGCTGAAGGCCTCGTGCCGTTTGGCAAGATTCGAATTGGCGTTCCTGCTGTTTCCAATGCAGAGGGTGATGAGCGTCTTCTACCTGCTCTTTGATTGACGACTGAATGACCTGGTGGAGTGTTCTCTTTTTTTTTTTCTTTTTTTTCCCCCATTTTCACCATGGCGACGCGTATGCATTGGAGTCGGAAGATTGTGATTTATCGTTTCGATGGCTTCGGAAGGTCAGGTCGAACCAAGGAATCCAAGTCGGCGGCGTTCATGTCGATCATTTTGCGTCGACATTTGCTGGAATCATGAGCACATATGAATCTTCAAAAGGGACGGGAAACAATGCGTAATGGTATCGAAAAGGCGTTCTCGCTAAGGGGGGTCAGAGAATATTGGTGTGGCACTGGATGTGCTGCATGATTTGATAATCAGATTCGCGTAGGCGGTCATATTAATAATTCAGGTAGGCCGTAATACAAGGTCCTGAGCTTCAATTTTGTATTATCGACTCGTCAACTATCAACTTCATTAATCGTAAACATCTTCATCATCTTGGCCTTCACGGTCTTCAAATTGCATGAAGGAGTCATCCGTCTCGTCAGACTTCTTGACCGCATGCCATGCTTCGCGTACGGCCGCAAGCGTTGAATCATCAAACGCCAGGGACAAATGCAATGATGGCACAGTAATTACATTGTCACATCTAGTGACGGAGGTGGGACTCTGCCGTTGCTCATAGTACAAGCCAAGCAGCTGCGAGGGCGTCTGGTCCTCAGGCGAGCAGGCGAGGAGTTTTGCCAAAGTCTCGTCAAGGATCTTGCTCGCGTGAGGTGTCGCGATGGTAGAGAGGTAGACAACAGCTATATCCAAGTCAGCGAATGCTTTCGATTTGCAAGGGTATAGAAAGTAAATGCAATGTATGCTCTGATCAGAGTAAAAGGTATCGTCAAGGTTGTTCAGACAATGTAGATAAGATTTTTTGAAAAAGATCATCATAAGAGCAGTGCAAGGAATGAGAAAAATGTTTTGACTTACTTTGTCCGTCTGCACATTCGCCCGTGGCGCTAGAGTGAACCATCGCGTAAACTGGGTAGTCATTTTGTGCCTCGTCGACAGTCACAGAGCCGACAGGGAAAGCCACCACAGCCACAGCTGGTTGAGGTGATCCTTCAACCACATGTTCGAAGAGATGGGCAAGTCGGGAGCTGACGATAGCCGTGAAACGACTCACACGAGGCGTTTCAGCGTCGGCGCGTTCGTGACCTTTGACCAGAGCTTTGGTGCTCACCGTCACCCCATTGTCGAGGTGCACCTCCACAGTGCCTTGAGTGTCCTCGTCCTTGGCGACCTTGGGCGACGCGCTCTGCACATCTGTACCCAGAATGTATACTGAGCCTCCCACAGCACCAGCGCGACATCCCACTTGGGCAATCTCCGACAGGCCTCCCCATTTGGGGTAGACGGCAGCGAAACCGGCACCAAAGGCTCCCATGGACGTCATATGACGATGGATGGCCTCCAGGCCATTTTGCACCGACACTTGGCCATCAAGGCTCAGCGCAAGTGTTGTGACATATGATTGCAAATTGGCATCAAGTTTGAAATCAGAAGCCAAAAAGTCAACCAATCGCCCATCTGCGTGCGGCTTCCAGACTTGTGCGTTCTCGTCTGTGTTGTACTCGAGAGCAAACTTGATGAACTTCATCAGACCTCTCTTGGCGCGAGCGGGGATCGCGGTAGTCGAAAAGACATCCTCGCGCGTAGAAGGAATCCGGCTGAGAGAGGGCTTCGTGGATGCGTCGAAAGCAGACTGGAAGATGAAAAACGAGCCAACAGCGAGAAACTCAATCTGGCGGAACGCCTTGGACGACACAAGCTGGGTGATGAGCTCTGACTTTGCGTGGATGATCTGCGGCGCGAGTGCCAAGTTGTAAGCTCTCGCTGAGAGGTCCTTGTGCTCGCCCACCAACTTTGCTGAGGAGAACATCAAGCCTAGGCTGGCATCGTCGGCATCGTCATCGCGGCTCGGTGCAGCGTGCTTGTCGGCCCACTCAGCGGCGTCCTGCATGCTGAGAGCTGCCTCGTTGCCTCCGTAGTAACCGTTCGTATCAACATGGAGGATGTTCAGGTCTGAGCGGGACAGGGCTCTAGTCGTCAGTCAGGAACTTTCTCCGACCAAGAAAAGAAGACCCCATTGTGTCCATCCTGATGGCAGTGCTTACAGGGCAAGTAGGGATTGTTGAAGCCCGGTGCCACTGATGACTACATCCCAGTTGGTGTCCGAGAGGGACTCCATGTTGTCGATTGTCGATCTGGGGTTCGTAGAAGAGGAAGAAGAAAGAGTAAGAGTCTCACGGGCACGGTGGTTGAGAAAAAAGTTTGGAGGAGAGTGGAGGCTGGCTGGTTGCTAGGTGGAGGTGAACAACTGTCGCGTCGTGGGGCTTAGTCAGCGATACGTGTCTCAAAGGCTTGGACGGACCATATTCGGTCAACCATTCGAGATTAATGAGGCTTGAATACAATCCAAGGGACGCTCTTGATATCAGCTTACTTCGAGGTGCCTGCTTAGTTCAATCCGATGCGAATTGAGTAAAGCAATGTAAGCATGCTAGGCGTTGAGCTCAAGCAAGCTTCACCACACAAAAGCTGCCCCGCTTTTCGGTCCACGACTTCACCCGTTCCGAACATTCACCACCAGTCCTAAAATTCGCCGAGAAGCTCTCGCGCTACTTTGTTCTTCCTCCTGGTCAACCGCTCCTCGTCACTCGCGCGTCGCATCCCGCTTCACAATAGCATGCGACATTGCGTTTTGACAAGGCTGCCTATTCAGTTAGACAGCCCTTGGGAGCGGAAGATCAAGTAATGTCGGCCGGTATCTCCTGTCCTAGATTTCCCACCTGAAAGGGTAGGTCGAATGGATCGACACAATCTTTCGTTGCTAGCTTTATTTTTGTTTGCATTCCACACATCGTGAAGTGGTATTCACTATGCTTGTCGTCTCGTGCAATCACTCGCTACATGCCACTGAAAGGTGCAATGGTGGGCGATCGGTCCAGAATCTTCGCTCAAAAACAAGCTGTTGTTTAGCCTGGGAATGCGATGCTCAACAAGGGTATCAATTCTCGAGTACGTTACGCTGCACCCTCCATCGCTTCTACAAACTGCTTCCACCTCTTCTCTGCCCACCCCATAAAGGCTGGCGACGACAGCGTCTTGGCATCCATGATCGTTCCACCGTGACGAGACACGGACAAGATCTTGGTCTTTCCTCCTGAACAGTCCACCACGATTGAGACGCTCTCGTCACATAATGACTCTTCCAGACTGTCGGGGTCTACGAGGAGCCAGAACTTGCCCTCCGTAGGCTGATCTGTTTCCTTGCCGGTGAAAACCGCCGCTGTGCACGCGATCGGTGTTGTGTCGATGTTGAGTGGGCGAGGATCCTTGCGGGAGCAGACGACCATCTCGCGGTCCGAATCATAGCGCGCTTGGGGAATGGTGGTGTTCTTCAGAGCTGCGACGACGGCGGCCCAGGCGGCGTCGAAGGGATTTCCGTCAAACGAGATGAAGAATATGTCGATGTAGAGAACCCAGTATGCCACAACTACGTTCTCGCTTGGCGCCTCAGCATCCGCGACGTCCTCCATCTCCTCGTCCTCCGCGGTCTTGATAGCATCACCGAGTCTGGTGTCCCATATCCTCAAAGCGGCCGGGTCGACGAGCTTCGAGCTGTGCAACAGGGAGAATATCCTGGTACTCAGCGTTTGTGCCAATGTGGTGGGAGGTCCGCCGGGCAGAAACTGTGGTGCCGAACCGGTGGCAAGCTCGATATTCGGTACCAGGAGGTCGTAATCCCTGAGTTCAGACTCGTTGTTGGAGGCCCGGTAGTTGGGGATGTCAGATGTGAGGATCGACTCGGCTCGCACACCACAGATGACCGTGGTATCACCCATTCGCACTACGGCGCTGCCATTGGCGTGTGACAAGCTAGCCAGGTTCACTGTCGGTGGGCGAACTTCGTTCTGGGCGCGTCCATTGCTTCGTCTTGAGGGGCGAGAATCGTCTGACGGCTCGAGGTTGGCGAGCAGATATGGGTGAGGCGAAAGTTTTGCGAAAGTCGCACGAGGAAGGCCGGCGTCTGAGGCCATGATTGCGACAATGAACGAGCTCTTAAAGTGTGACTCCGTACCCGAATCTCAGAGGAACACGTCAACTAGGAACAGAAGAGATTCGCAGTGCAGTTGAGTACGGTTGTGTTCACTCTATGCTCGTCATCCATGAAGCTTCAGCAAAAATGTTCGCCAGAGCCGTTCGTGACGATCAAGTGCCCCACCACGCGGGTTTCAGGGTTAGGGTAAGCATCAATCTGCTGTGAATAACTCAGAAAGCTAGCAAAGCAGTGGTAAGCCTCAATGATTCTTCCAAGGCTTGACTCCTCTATTGAGCAGAAGAAAAAAAAAATGATACTATTGGCACAGGATGTCATGTACGCGCTTTTTCGCGTCGTTTCCGTTGGTCAGCATGGGCCCAGCATGCCTGATCGTTACGACTCAGGCGCAAAGGAACCACGGAAGTTGGAGCTCTTGATTCCATCATTCATGCACAGCCTGCGTCCGGCGCCATACCCTTTAGTGTGGCGCAAGGCTCCCTGTGAAGGTTTTGGTATGGAAGCAAACACCCTGCGGGAACATTATAGGTGGCACAGCTACTGCTGACGCTTAGCATGAGGCTTACCCAACCGCATTCAGCAATGATGTGTGAGGACATCAATGTCCAATTTCCAACGTGCGTCGATCAGGGAAAGCAATGCGGCGTCCTTGCAAGGCATTTTGTCACTCCTGCTCAGTAAGGCGAGGAGGCAATGCCCAACGTCATCTCACGGGCCCCATCCGGTGCTGCGCCGCCAGACTAGCGAAGTGTTAAACAAACAGGGACCCCAAAACGGGTATAAATTAGCAGGCCAGGATCAAGAGATATATGTATAAATTAGTAGACAGAAGATTGTTGACGGGCATCAAGCTCAACACATAGATACCAGACGATCAATCTGCATCACCACTGGGAAGATCATACTTGCAACATGCGCTTCTCTGCTCTCAATGTCTTGACCTTGTCGGTACTGGCAACAGTAGCACCGACACACGCCCGTCAACCTCGCAAGTCTAAAGAATCATGTTCGGGGATCAAATGGGGCAAGTGCTCCGACTCTCGCATCCCAGCTAACTCGACATTGCAATGCGGTTCACTCAGAGTTCCCCTGGATTACACCGACGAGAAATCCGACAAGACTCTGCCGTTGGAAATTGTGCGTGCACCGGCTTTGGCCAGCAAGAGCAAGGGGAGCATCTTCTTCAACGCCGGAGGGCCTGGCGCATCTGGGATCGAGGATCTCAGCATCTTGGCTCCGCGACTTTTGCTGTAAGTTTCTTGCGTTGCCATAATCGGATGGACGACGAATCCAAAGAAATTCAAACGTGACGCTGATTTCATCACGTAACAGTGCAACAGGAGGCGAGTACGACATTGTCAACGTCGTCCCCAGAGGCACAAACAACACCCTCCCGTTCTCGTGCTACAATGATGCAGCATCTGCTGCATACGCCGCAATTCCTCTCTCAGGTTCCGCCTACGACACTGCACCGTCCGATGTCTGGGCCCGCGCACAAGTTTACGCAGGTACCTGTGCCAGCGCCCAGGCTGAGACCGGCACGTTGATTGGCACGGCGTTCACGGCTCGGGATCTGATGCGCGTCGTCGACGTGCTCGAGGATGATGGACTTCTCCGCTATTGGGGTAAGACATGGTGGACTCGAGACTGGAAGAGTGACATATACGCACCTGCTGACTTTGCGGAACACAACCAGGTCCCTCCTATGGCACCGTCTTGGGCGCCACGGTCATCGCTATGTTCCCCGACAAGATCGACAAGGTCCTCCTTGACGGCGTTGTCAACCCGATTCAGTATTATCGCAATGAGTAAGGACCGGCCAGTTCGAAGCCATTGGGAATTCTGATACAGAGCCTTTTGAAAATGCTAACATGTAACGCGCCAGTGAGTATGAGGTATTTGACAACACTGATGAGGCCCTTCACGGCTTTGCCGTCGGCTGCGCTGAGAGCCCTGATAAGTGCGCGATTGCCAACAACCAAACTGCCGATGCCATCGAGCGAGAAATCGTCAAAATAATCGACGGCTTGCGCGAGGATCCGATCGCAATCCCGATCCCAGGATACCCCCTCGGAGGCATAATTATCGACTACAGCTACGTCAAGGCCGCCCTCGTCTCGGCCTTGTACTTCCCATCCTCGTGGCCTGGTCTGTCACTGCAGATACTCGCGCTGCAGCAGCGCAACATTAAAATGCTGATTGAGACCCTCGGCGCTGGTGGTGCGGGGGGCGACTCGACGGATCCTGCGCCGGAACCCGCTCCTGAAGACGGCCCCGTGGCGGCCGATAGCGACGCTCTCTATGGCATCAAGTGCAGCGACCAGCTGGTGCTGACGCCCAACCGCACCGAGTTCGAACCAGTGCTCGAGCGGCGACATGCCGCCGGATACCTCGCAGACGCGGCGGACATGATGCCGGCTCGATGCGCGCAGTGGCTTCTGCCGGCCAAGGAGCGGTACGATGGCGATTTCAAGGTCAACACGACCAACCCTGTTCTGGTGCTCAACAACCAGTTCGATCCGGTGACCCCTCTCGTTTCGGCACAAAACGTCACAGAAACGCTTGGAAACGCTGTTCTCCTTGAGCAGCGTGGAGGTTACGGGGTAATGATTCTTGCCCCCCCCCCCCCCCCCCCTTTCCCCTTTTCCCCTTGGCGTCCCAATTTCAAGATATTCAAGAGACACATGAACTGACGCTGGACTCGGTAGCATACCGCCTTGCTGGCCCAGATCAGCCGGTGTACCGTCGATTATATTCAAGCTTACTTCAAAGACGGGAGCGTACCTGAGGATGGCGCCGTGTGCGATATTGAAGTGGGATTGTTTTCTGGCCTGACTGGCTGGGAAGATATTCTTAAGGAATAGAGGGTGCGGCGTGAGCTGGTGCTGGAGGTGTGTCAAGGCTGAAGGGCTGCTGTTGTAGCTTTATTTGTACATCATCCATTGGAGGACTTTAGAGTACTGTCTTGATATGACTAGTCGAAGGAGTGGCCTCTTTCTGTAATATAAACACTGCCACACCTGCAATGTCAGAGAACGGTGAAAGCAACGAGAAAAGATCACATTCTGTAATAGAGCTCAGTTGCTACGCATGTGTTCATGATGATCAGCATAAGCCACAAGCCCAGCCAGCTGCGAGCTTCAAGCGATGACGGATATCCTCAGCCAAGGCTCACGGTTGACATGTGATATCGCGCGCCCTACGACCCAGTCGGTATCATTTCATGTACACAGTCGTTTTGAACATTCTCAGCACCACTTTTTCTTTCTCTTTTTTCTTGTTGTTGACCAGCTTCTTCAGTCGTGGGTAATGGGAGTTATGCTTGAACTCGGACAGCTTGTGATATCGAGAGTGGGGTCGGTGGGGCTTGAGCTTACTCGCCAATCACAGCTCTTGACTTGCCGCCTGCGACCAGGGTCCTTCACGCGGAGGGATGCAGCCTCTCAACTCCAACTCCTCGCATCACCAGCCTCCAGCTCCTCATTCGCCGTTTTCCCCGCCACTCTCTGGCCCCAACCTACCATGTCCCCCAGTCAGTGACCGTTTCGATGCTTCTTACTGGTCTGGATGTCGTTGAGCCAAGTGCTCCCATGCACAATCTGGCCCAGCAGCCGGCCCATCATGGCTGATCGTCATGGGTCCAGCTGTCAGGGGGATGGATTCGCAGAGCCTGGTTGTATCGTGAAGCACATCCCACTGCGATCAGCATCGCAAGGCAATAAATGATTGCGATTGTTTGAACATGTATCTTCAAGACTACCAGCCTCGTCCTGCAGGAACTGAAAAGCTGATCAAAGACGCCACAGGTGGATATGCATTTCAAGCACGGTGACACTCACCACTCTCCAAGCGCCCTGACCGTTCTCCCGGATTTTGCAGTCTCTCGCGATGCCACCCTCCACGGCGTGGATCACCGCTTTCCCCTACGGCACCGGGACTTGTGGCCATCGTCTAACGTGCATATCCCCTGTGGATGTGGCGCATCGGCACGCCTTTGCCATCGCTCGAGGATGGGCCCTTCATATTGCCTTCTGCGTGTGATGTCCCGTGTCGACCAATACCCGCCGTCTGCCAGACGCCGAGTCCCATCCCGCTCGTGCATGTCTCTCAGTCCCTCTCTCGATTGCATGCAGCTCATCTTTCCCCTCTCGACAAGCTTCCTTGCCTGCATCCCCAATTTGGTTGTCCCCAGCCAGTGATATCTGCACCTTTGGCTGCGGCCAACATCTTTCGGATGTGATATCGAATGTCCACATACAACAGTTCCGACTGGATTGTCCAAGTTGCCTGCCCTGGCCTATTGCTCTCCTTTATGTACGGCCCAACCCCGAATATCGCATCCGTGCTTCGTCCCGTCCAAACCCTGCTCTCTTCGACACCACCCAATACTGTTCCGACCCCCAAGTGTCATTTGAAACTACCACTCCAGCCGAAGATAGGAGTCAAGTCGTGATTGCTTGGTAGAGAAATGGTATTTTGAATCTCAAGCAAGGACAACGACGAAAGCGAAAACACCTGGAATCCACCACCCAAAGACGGTCGGACCATATCCTCATGTCGGCATAACGTTGACGCCTCTTGCGCCGTTTCGCTATCCCTCGCGCCCTCTCATATCTGAGCCCCATCGCAGGACGATATGGCTCCCCTCAGCGACTTCACGGCAGCGCTGTCAGACAGCTGGAGCGCGCTCGTAAAGCGAATCGAGATACCCTTGACACCGACGAGTCCGCCCGGTTTGGTGCAGGCCAACGTGGTTGATCCCTTCAGAAAATCCACCAAGTATGCGCTTGGATGGACGTTCTTTGCGCTCGCCCTGATGGGCTGCGTCGTCGTTGTCAGGGTCTGGCACTTCTGGCAAGATAAGATTCGGCAGGCCATCTACAAGCAAGAACTCGAGAGGCATTACCAGGAGGTGTACAACGTCGACGCCAACTTTTACCTGTCTGCCATGCGCACAGGCACAGCTCAACACTTCTTTCCTGAGGGCGATGGAATGGGCGACAAACAGTTCAAGCCCAAGGCACACGGCGCGTCTGTCACGATCATCAATGACATCTTGGCGCTCTTCCGATGGGTCTTCTACCGCCCCATCCCGGATCTTGTTATCGGGAAGCACCGCATTACGTTTTCATCGCTCGCCGTTTTGACATCCGTCTTTATCGCCACCGCTTTTGTCACCTGCTACTGCTTCTTGCAGCAGCCGCTGTTCTGGCAGAGCATTCAGTTTGGCTCACCGCCGTTGGCCGTCAGATCCGGCATGATCGCAGTTGCTCTGACCCCCTGGATCATCGCCACGAGTATGAAAGCAAACCTCGTATCATACTTGATCGGTATCGGTCCCGAGCGTCTCAACGTCTTTCATCGATGGCTGGGATACATCACTCTTTTCCTCTCCCTGGTACACACAGTACCATTCTACATCCAGCCGGTGTGGGACGATGGCGGGATGGAGGTGTTCCAACGGCTTTTCGAAGGTGGAAGCGGCTACATCTATGGCACAGGCATCGCATGCTTGGTACCGCTTGCCTGGCTTTGTGTTGCCTCACTGCCGTTCATTCGACGGATCGCCTACGAGGCCTTTATTGTCCTTCACATTCCGGTCGCCATGGTATATGTTGCACTGCTCTTCTGGCATACCAAGAACTATCTCATGTCGTGGTCCTATCTCTATGCCACCGTTGCCATCTGGGCCGTCTGCTACTTCATCCGCCTCTTCAAATTGAACTGGACGCGCCCGGGACGCCTGTCTTTCATGGTCGGTGATGAAGCTGCCATCACCCTGATGGCAGAGAACGCCATCAAGATCACCGTGCCAACACAAATGCGGTGGAAACCCGGACAGTACATCTACTTGCGAATGCCCGGCATTTCTTTCTTTGAGAATCACCCATTTACTATTGCCTCACTTTGCAGCGAGGACTTCCCTTCCGAATACGGCGAAAAGTACCGAGATCTGCAAGTGGTTTTCAAGCCTTACGGGGGCTTCACTCGCAAGGTTCTGGAGACTGCGGTCCAAAAGGGACCATTTCACACATACCGGGCCTTCCTGGACGGCCCGTACGGAGGCATGCGCCGAGACCTCGCTGCTTTCGACACCTGCATCTTGATCGCTGGCGGTAGCGGTGTGACTGCGCTCATGTCGCAACTCCTGAACCTCATCAAACGCATGCGCGATGGCAAAGCCGTCACTCGCAAGGTCGTCGTCGTCTGGGCTCTGAAGAGACTGGAAGCCATGGACTGGTTCAGAGAAGAGCTTCGCATTTGCCGAGAGGCCGCGCCACCCGAGAGCGTGACTTGCAAGTTCTTTGTCACATCAGCTGTCCGCAACCGTAACCAAGGCATGACTGGGCCATTGCACAATGCGGCAGCCAATAGAGCCTTGAGCCACGTATTCCACGACAAGCTCGACGGGTTTGTCGCGGGCATAGCGTCGAAACGCAACTCGGCCTTTATTCAGGCGGAGGCGCAAGGTGACACAACCATCGAGCGCGAGCTCCGTGAGGAGGATCAAGACCGCATCACGGCCCTGCCGCGGCAGAAATACCTCCAGCCTCATCAAATTCCGCCGCAGCACCCCAACGACTATAATCCCACAGAGGAATCATTACGAAAACTTGAGGGCGAAGACTATCCCAACGACAAGAAGCTCCGCCTCGAAGTGCCCGATGCGCAGGGCGCTTTTCACTTTCCGGAGATGAGGAAGGACGGACCGCATTTCAATTACGCCCCGCCGTCCCCGAGAAAGTTGCCAGAAGAGGTCCCTACCTCGGAGGACTATCCTATTAGAGCGCCAGAATTTGCTCACCTTCGCGAGTCTGCCGTTTTTGACGCCGATAAACAGCGACCCATGTCGACGTTCGGCCCCCCAGTCGGCTTCGACTTTGGCTTCCCGGAAACGCCGACAGAGTTCCAGAAGAACCTCATGCGCTCCGCCTTTCCCGTCCCCCACGAGATTGACGGCGGCTGGAGCGTTGAGTACGGGCGGCCGGACCTGGGTTACATGCTCAAGGAGTGGGCAACGGGTGGCGCAGACGGACGAGGCATCCTGGGCCGCCGGACGGCCGTCTTCGTCTGTGGGCCCCCGGCGATGCGAGTCGGCGTCGCAAACACTGTCGCGAAGCTGCAGGCGGAGATCTGGGGCGACCCGGAGCTCGAGGAGATATTCTTGCACACCGAAAATTACGCACTGTGATGAATCACGTAGATGAGGCGGGTTTTGTTTGTACGATGGATTTGAAAGTCGGGCATATGGGGCCAACGATACCACGAGCGAGCATCTTTTATATGTCTTACATGTTCATTGATGGGAAACTAAGATTCAAAAAGCCAAGCGACAGGCTTGCGCAACCAAATTAATTCAAAACTCTTCTATCATTTGTCGCATTCTCATTTGGCGCATTACGTGCATTATGTCGCAACTGTCCCTAGCTCAGCAGAAGCGGTGCGCGCGTCAAGTCCCAACGTCAAAGTTGCATGCGTGGAGTGGTGATCAATGCCAAAGAAACGAGCCATCAAGTGACTCAGACTGTCTGCTTCAGGGAAACACAAATGCGCGTAGGATGATCGCTTCATTCTGACCAGTTTGTTGTGGTGAACCGTTATGGTGAGCGTGGAGACACCCTGATGGTCGGGACGGAACCTTCGCGGAAACCTCGATGGCAATGTACGAAAAGTATAAGCGCAGCGCGTCCTCAGCGCAAATGCTTCTCCGTTCCTCTTCTGAATTGAATGTACAGATAACCAACTACCAAGCGACATCTCACATCTTGACGAAAAGCACATCCAGCACACGACCAAGCTTGGATCAACCGCTGAGGTCATCCACTGTATCACGACCAACCTAAAGACAGAACCCAAAATTCCAACACAAATTATCGCCATGGCCTGCTGCGGCGCGGAGAAAGATCTCGACAAAATCGCCAAAGGCTGGTCGATCGCAATGGGGTATTCAAAAGAGCGCCTCCGGAGGATCGCCGAGCTTGACGACGAGAAGCTGGACGAGGCGGTTCACGAAGGCAGACTTGTGCTGGAGACGACATGTCTGTTCGTCCACGCGTGTATCAAGCGAGGACAGTATTCGTGAGTACCATGCAGTCGTTTCTTCGAGAGCACGGGGAGCTAACATGCGATGGACAAGGCTGCCGCTTGACTTTTGGAGGATCCTCCATGCGGAGTTTGGAATCGTGGTGTATCCCTCTGCCCTGACTGAGGACATCGACCCGTCAGGTCTAGGTACGGAAGTGACGTTTACAGAAGCATATGTCGGACATATTGGTGAGTGTCCCTCGCAGCGATGATTTTCGTGAAGACAGCGCTGACCCGGATTAAAGTCATGTTTGGGCGTACGAAAAACAACGTGCATCCCCCGCCGTGTCCTTTCGAATACCTGCAAGAACCTCCGCCAGTATATCAGAAGTAAAAGAGTCCCACTTAAAGAGAGGACTCTTGTGGTTTCAGCGTGTTGTTCCCTGTTTGTTAATGATTAATGAGCGAATGTATTCGGATTCTGAAACTGAACACAAATACGCACCTTATTGCGTGTTCGTCCTTGCGCCCTCGTCCTGTGCCACCTTTTGTCCGACCGCGCCATCCCGATTCGCACGCCAAACCCCTTCCTCGCCCTCAAACTCCTCGCGCTTCCAGATTTCGACTTTTGCCTTGCACTCCTCCAGGGCTTCCTCGCCGGCTCTCCACGCCGCCTGTCTGTGCGGGGCGGACACGGCGATGAGGATGCTTTCCTCACCGATGGGAACAGTGCCCAGCCGGTGAATCATCGAGATTCCCTTCAGGTCGTGCTTTTTCTTGATGGACGTGCAGACGCTGAGCATGGTGCGCAGGGCGAGCTTGTTGTAGGCTGTGTACTGGAGTTCCTTGACGGGCTTGTTGTTGAAGTTGTCCCTCGTTGTGCCTTGGCATCGTCAGTAAGATTGTAGTATTGCCTGAAACAAGTCACTTACCGGAAAATAACACGATAGCGCCAGCAGCAGGACTTCTGACCTGATCCATCACGTTTTTCGCATCTAGGTGTTCGTGAGTGAGGGCAACGCTTACACCGTCGTTTTGCAGGGACCATGGTTCATCGTCTGAAGAGGCCATAGTCAGATGCAGGATGCAGGATGCAGTATAATCCGCAGGAATAATCCTCCTTCTTAGCTTTCACACTGAATCAGCAGACAGTTTATGGAAAATAAAAGACCAAGTCACAATCTGAGAATGAAAGCGCTGAAGAGGGGAAAGGCAGGAGAGTATTCATGTAGTACCGGGTAGCGTATAACATCCTCATTACGTAAGCAAACTCTGCTGTACTTCACCTCTGCAAACGCGACTCACTTCACGTCATCTCATCACAGTCGCAAACGGATCTCAAACTTCGTTTGTCAACTCAAGGCCAAACTCATCGAAAACCATTCACCTCATGTCAAACGACCCGCGGAATCAGTTGCCCGACCGGGAGCGACCACATCAGCATCAAGACCACAGAGAATCCAAACACTACAACGAGCAACGAGAAGGCTCGCACATGTCGCGGCAGGGTAAACACAGCATCTGTCACACCTTCGAATGGCACAGCGAAGACGGGACCTGGAATCTATGCAGCAGGATGTATGAAACTTTTGGCTGACTTGCTTTTTTTTGGCAACGTGAAGGGTCCTCTAGATCGCCCGGCATGTCATACCAGCCTAGTGAAACGAGAGGGAGGGAGGCATACCATGGTGCCCACGCAGACGACTACGCAGACAAGGGTTACGATGATCCGTACGACTGTTCTCATGATTACCGGGGCATGTATGACGAACCGCAGCCCGGCCATCGGGGTTATGAGCGGGATGAATACGGAGACCGCAAGCAAGAAGATTTCTCGAGGCCACGCTCGCGCTCGAGGAATCATCGAAGGGGGAGCCCGCCGCAGAGCCCTACCCGGGGTGCTGGGTTTCCCAACGACACTGTGATTCTGGAAGGCCTGCCACATGGTGTGTCAGCGGACGAGGTTCGTTTCCCTGCAACAGGCTAAAGGCCTGGTGAAGAGAGGCTGCCGATCCATGTCCTCTCGGACGACCTTGGGGACGCGAGGCTTATCTGGTCTTGTCTCTTGTTCGCACTGGACGATACAACGAGCTCATCACCCTATTCTGAACCCCGAGACTAATAGACCGGCATCGCAGCTTCGGCAAAGCCTGGTCAATGATACCACTGCCGGCGACTTTCCCTCGATCGATGTGCGCGTTCAATCGTCCAGAGGTGAGTTACCAAAAGAAGGAGAACAAAAAAGCGAGTCGTCCCATGACGCTCACATATCGCAGGTCAACGTCGAGCTTTTGTCCAATTTGACAGCCTCGATCACGCGGTTGCTTTCGTCAAGGGGCACTATCCAAAGGTCCTCATCCAGCTTGAAAACAACACTGATGAGGTTCCAGACGGGACGTTTGACGCATATGTTCACTATGCGCGAAAGCGCGATGAGGGCGAGCCGAGAGGATTGAACGCAGGCAACTGGAATTGTCCATCTGTGAGTGCATATCGCATCCAAGGCGTGACGACCATTCTAACGCGAGCAAGTGTGACTTTTCCAACTACTCCACGCGAGCTGTCTGCAAAATCTGTGGGAGTTCCCCATTAGGTTTGTGCACATGAAGTCTACTCTACCGAGATATTTGGCTGACGTTACTTGCAGCACCAAATTGGCAACAAAGCCTCACGGGAGCCGCCGACGCAGCCGACGTCCCGTCTCAGATCCTGGTCGTGTACCCCCTAGCCTCCTTCGTCAACGAGATCAGACTGGCGGAGGAGATGAAGCGTCTTGAGAAAGAGAAACCAGCTCAGACAAAGGCCACGGTTGACGGCGCTCCCAAGCTGAAATCTACAGCGCCTGGCGGCGATTCATCTGCGCATGGTGCGCGCGAAGGATCCCTGCACCGCGTGTTCCTGATGAGAGACGTCGCCACCGACGAGTCCTTCAAGTACGGGTTTGCAGAGTTTTGGACGCTCGAGGACGCCACGGCTGCGTTGAAAAAGGCGCAGTCGTCACGAGCCTACACCGTTGCAGGGTTCGCCGCCAACGTGTCGACTATTCACCTGGGCGTGTTCCTCCCTGAAGACCGGGAGGCTTCTTCGGAAACCGAGTTGCAGTCCTTTCATCCGCTGTTCAACCCGACACTGCGCGTACGATACCGGGATCCGCACGTGTATCCAAGCCAGTACGTCGTGACACCCGAGCCCCCTTCGCAGCTCGTCAAGACGGATGCATCAGATGATGGCACGACAAGGTCGAAGAAGAGAAAGGCAGATGGCCCGAGTGGCGCTGCGTCCGCGAAGAAAATTGCCGTCCCGATGGGTGGACAGATGGCGCTGTGGCAGAAGAAACACGACGAGCTTTACGAGGGCAAAGCAAGGAGTGGCGAGCACAACAATGGGGCTGACAGAGTAAACTCACCCAAGGCGGAACCCAAGTCGGCCATCAAAATCTCCCTGTCATCAGCTGTCATCGGTCAAGCAACACTCGCAGCGGCGGTGGAAGGTTCGCGCGCCAGTGGCGACGTCCCCCCCGAGGCGACAAACGCTGTGTCGTACGTGGATCGGGATCGACTCATGTGCCTCATCTGCATGCGCAAGTACAAGTCCACCGACGAGGTCGACATCCACGAGCGTTCACGCAACCACAAGACGGCAACAGAGAACGAGGAGCTAGTGAAAGCGGCACTGCCGCGTCTAGCAGCACGCGACAAGCGGCAAGGGAAGCACGCGCGGGACGCAAGCGAGGAGGCGTCCAGCGCGCAGTACCGCGACCGAGCAAAGGAGCGACGGGCGGCGCACGGCCAACCCACGAAGCCTGGCGCGGGTCCAAACAAAAAGGAAGAAAGCAAGAGCCAAAGTTTCGGGAAGACAGCGCCGGCGGCATCAGCAGCAAGACAAGCAGCGCAGCCCGCGCAGTCCAAGGGCGCGGGGATGCTGGCCAAGATGGGCTGGGCCACGGGCGAGGGGCTGGGCGCCAACGGGGACGGCAGGACAGAGGTGATCGCGACCAACGCGTACCAAGAGGGCGTCGGGCTCGGCGCGGAGGGAGGAAACCTCGGTGACGCGGCGCAGGTAGCGGAGAGGAGGACGAAGAACAGCTACACCGACTATGTCAACACGGTGCAGGACAAGGCGCGGGAGAGGTACAACAAGATGGGATGATGAGGGTCAGGTGGTGGACTGCCTGGGGGGTGGTGCATTTCTTGTAAAAATACCGAATCTTCTTTGGGAGTAGCATACGGCATATCATGGTATCGCATCATATTCCATTGTAACTTGTGTATCTATCTCATCCTGGGTATCCAAAACCGGAGGATATGCTTCATATATCTTGCCATGTAAAACCGTCAAAAATCAAAACACCAGGAAGAACATGCCACGGTCCTTGTCCCCTTGAAGGCTTGTAATGCTAGTATGCAAACCCGGTCCAACAGCCCTGCCGGATTCGGGGGGAAAAAAAGAAAAGAGCGAAACGGCCTGAAGGAAAACTTGTGAAAAAAGACGCATCTATAATGAGAACATGACGGCTCCCACGGCCATCATCAAGGCCACCACAGCAGACACACCCCCTTGGAACGGATTCTCCAGCACGCCCGCCGCACTCTCATCGTCTCCAAAGTCCTGCTGTCCCTCGACGCCCTTGACCTTGGGCAGCTCATCCCCCTCTGCAATCTCGACGATATCCGTGTCTTTGCTCCCGAGGTTAGCCTGCGCGAGGCCCAGCTGCTCGTTGGCCAGATCGTACACGACATAGGCGGAGCGCAGGAACGTGTCGCCGAGCAGGGTGAACCCGTCGCCCTCGTACCCGAACTTTGTGACGTCGGCCATGCCGAAGATGCAGACCTCGCTCCAGTCGCCCATGTACTGCTGGACAAAGGTGTCGCGCTTGAGCTGGTCCTGCATGCCCTCGTAGGCGTTGACGACCATCTCGTCGAGGGGGACGCGGATGGTCTTGCCGTCGAATTTAAAGTCGAAAGAATACCCTTTGCCTTGGTCGCCGGCCCACTTGCAGTCGATAAAAGGCTGGAGTAGGCCGTCGATGGAGACGACGTTGAATCGCTCGTGGATCTTTCGGACCTGGTTGCTGGGGAGGAGGGAGATGGTGGACCCGGAGTCGAGGATGGCGCCGGACTTGAGCTTGGGGAGGTCGAGAGGGTCAGCGCCGTCGGGGTGGTTGGCTTTAAAGCCCTCGAGCTCGACGTTAAAGTGGGAGATCTGGTCGGCTTTTGCGCCCCTGAGATTGTCGGTCTGGAGAGGGAGGAGGGCGAGGTCGCCGATGAACTTTTGCTGGTCGATGGCGCCGAAGAGGATGCTACCCGAATCGGCTTCCACAGAGTTCTGTGAGTGGAAGGAGAGCAGTTAGCGAGACAGCAGGTTCCAGCAGCATCGTCGAAGACCAGGAAGGGGGAGGGACGTACGAGGTACAAGCTGTAGGCTGCGGTGTTGATCAGGCCCTGGTCGACCATGCTCTCGATGATGGTCGGGTATCGATTTCTGGTGGCAACGTTGGCACCAAAGCCCAGGCCCATGATGCCGGAGGGCCGTACTGATTTCTGGGCGAGACCGAGCTGCTGGTTCTCAATCTTGTTGCCGTCGATGGTGACGGTGTCGTTGAAGTAGTCGCCCTGAATGCGCCTCCCGTCGAGGTAGGTAATGTCAAAGCCGTTCTTTTTGACCAGATCGAACGTGTCGCTATCTTCCGGTTCGACTGCGGTTGCGGACCTGGAGTTAGCAAGTGATTCCTCTGCGACAGCATGCCCATAAGGTCCGAGAAAGGCAAGCAAAGGAACGCAGACTTACACGACGCCATGCAGAACCCCGTCCTGCTCTGCATAAAAGTGCTGCCGCACAGATTGGACTCTGCGGCGTTGACCCAAGTGTCACTGCTCCCCGTGTCAAGCAGGAAGCTCATCTTCTGGGGCGGCGTGCCGACGGCGAACTCGGCATAGTAACCACCGCCGGTCATGTTGTTGGCGGCCTCGAGCAGGAACTGGTCGTCTGTCGTGTTGTCTTGCCTCCTGAGGACGGTGCCGATGCTGATGCTGTTGTGCAGCCACGGGCGGCTGGTCCAGGGCACGATGACATGGCTGGCAGCGGCGGTGCTCGCGAGGAGAAGAGCTGGCGCGAGTGAATGCATTGTGTGTACGAGAGTGAGAGTGAGCGAGAGCGAGAGGGCCCTTGTTTTATGATTGGTGTGCCTGGAATGCTGAGCTGAACTGGTGAGAGTTTAGGTTTTGGACGGCCTCGGGTGCCCTGGCGTGGTTCAAATTGGTCTGGTCGACACGAAGGTTTGGTGTCTGGGTGGGAGATGTGGGAGATCCGGCTGCTGATGTACAATGCTATCGTAACGACAAAGCACAATCGCGAAGAAAAGACGTGAACGTCGACCCTGAGAAGAATAGGGAATGCAGAAAGAAGAACAGACAATGGAAAAGGGAGGGAAAAGCAAGCCAACGTCCATCTGGTGAGGAACGAAACAAGGCGCATCGAAGGCGAGTGAGCGACGAGGCCGGGACAGTGGGGATTTCGCCGTCGCGACTACAGTGCCGATATGCGTTTGCGTCATGCCTAGTCGAGCCTAGTCGAGCCTAGCGGGCTGGGAGCCGGGGGAGAGGCGAGCGCCTACGGAATGCATCGTGGGTGGGTGCGGCAGTGGGAAGGACAGTGAGTACAGCGAGTCACGGGTCGCTGGCTAAGCGCTCAAACCAGCCCAAACGAGCCGAAACCCTCCCCGTGGAGCCAAGGATCCCAGGGACGCGGCGTCTAGGCTGAGCCGCCCCACTGGGAACCAGGATGCCTTGCTCAGTGCCGAGCAGCTGAAAAGCGACGGGGGCACGTGGTGCATGCTCTGGTACATTGGTTTGCGGTAGTCTAGCTACGGGTTATTGTTCGCCTCAGCTTGTTGCTTTCATGATTTAAAAGTGGACGAGAGAGTGGCTGTGAAGTGGCCATGATTCAGCTCAAGATGCAGTGCGGCATCTGGTCTGGGCGTAGCGCTAAACGTGATGCTGTCAGGCAAGGCAAGGCAGGGGTTGGGGTTGGGACAGGGGTATTCGGCTCTAGGATACAAAGACAGTGGAGAGCTGGCGGCCTGCGTCATTCGCCTGCTCCTTGTACAGGATTCCAGCCAGTCCACGCATGTGTGTACAAATGAATCTTTTGTTATAGTATATTCTGTATGTCCTGTGATACCACGGTACTTGTGAGTATCCGTGCAACTGCTTGTGCAAGTTACGCCTTGCATATACGATATGCCTGCCGAGTGCGTGTCTGTTTGCCACTCTTCAATAATGTGCACGCCGTCCTGGGCAAAGCCACTGCCAAGCAGAAAGAGGCCTCGTGACTGCATCAATTCATCCCGTAACGGGACATGTTATTACTCACGTACAAGTACTGCAGGACAGGTCGTATGTGTATGTAATAGTTTATCCCTGTGGATAAATCTCCCGGATGTTTGATCGGCATCCGAAACAACTCCCCGACACGTACCGGACGCAGAATTCCCCGTGTACCAGGGTCTCGTCCCTGTGTCTGCCTCAACCCTACGATCCCGAGTAATGAGACGCCGTCTGATTGCCGACGCTGCATTCCCCTTGGAAACTGGAACGTCCTGCTCTCGTAGATGGGATTGTTCCTCACCGACATTTGCCATTTTCGATGGCTGTCGTCGATTCGGTGGTGGAAACCAGAACCGGGATTCGGCGTTTCAATATCCCGGTTCCCGCTGCTGGATTTATAGTTTTATACCTCACCACTGATATCTGCCATCACAACCACATTCCATTCCTACCATCACATCGGGCCATTGCAATGTTCGTAGCTTCACAATAAATTCACGTCGTGTGTGATCAGTCCAGGCAGTCCATCTTGATACCGCCCTCATCTGCACACAGCCATTGCTGCTGAATCCCCTGCATTCCCATCCCCCGTCTAGTATTATATCACCTCGTGTTGCAAACCCCAGACCTGCTATATCAAATCTTTGACGCCTTCTCTGTGCCATCCTTCTTGAGTCGGATCACGCCCTGCACTTTCGTTAGTATGAAACCTCAAAAGAAGAAGAAGGAGAAGGACAAGAAGAAAGAGAAGAAAGAGAAGAAGAAGAAGACTCACCTCCTGCATGCACGTCGCCAGCAACGTCCCGTCCTTGCCCCAGACCCTCTGCAGCACCACGCCCCTCCCGTCGCCCGACCACGGCGACTCGTTCTCGATGAGCATCCACTCGTCCGCCCTCACCCTGCTCGGCTCGTGAAAGTAGATGCTGTGATCCAGGCTCACCTGCATCCCAATCTCCGGCCTCTCCTCCCACTCCTCCATCTCCAGCCCGTCGTCCCGCGACATGTCCTCCACCGCCCGCCGCTGCCCCTCCGGCAGGTCCTTGACCGCCGACGGCCGGAACGGGAACCGCCACAGCTGATGCACCCGCGACACCGTCCCGATAAAGTACGAGTCGGTAATGTACGCCAGCGCGTTGAGGTGCGCCCTCAGCCCCCCCTTCTCCGAGATCCTGCCCTTGGCACGCATCCACTGCCTCGTCTTCCTCGACCCAAACGGCGTCTCCTGCCCCTGCGGCCTCACCATCTCCAACCGCCGGCTCGCGAGCGGCGACGTCTGCTCGTACGCGTCGCCCCCCGTCTCCCCGTCATCCTCGGGCGCCTCCACCCCCTCCGGCAGCCCCTGCGCGTGCCGAATCTCCTGCCTTCTCTGCGCCTCCTCCGTCTCCCTGACAAAGCTGATGGTCGTCGTGAAGATGCACCGCCCGCGCTGCCGCGCCTGCACCGTCCGCGTCGCAAAGCTGCGCCCGTCCCGCACCCGCTCGACGTGGTACAGGATCGGGATCGCCGCGTCCCCCGCGAGCAGAAAGTAGCAGTGGCACGAGTGCGGGAGGAACGTGTCGGGCACGGTGCGCTGGCCCGCAGAGAGACACTGCGCGATGACGGCGCCGCCGTAGATGCCGCGCGCCCCGGGCGGTTGCCAGAGCGCGCGGGCGTTGGTGAAGATGTCCGGGCCGAGGACCGACATTTCGACCACGTCGAGCGCGTTCTCGATCGGCGCGAGGCTCGTGTCCGTGGGCGGCGGCCGCAGGAGGGTCACTCGGTCTTCGCCTGCCATGGTGGGTTGTGGTTCGAGGCTGTCGTTGCTGTGATTCGGGGGGGGGATGATGGAAAGCTGGCAGATAATGGAGACGATAGGATGGATGAAAAGCAAGTAGAAAGAGTAAAGGGGAAAAGAATCCAAACCCGCAGCATGAGCTCACGCAGGGACCACGTCCATCTCGAGCCTCTGGTCCGAGTCGGACGTGACGGAAAAGCTTCTTTGCCGAGGCTCGGTGTTTTTTGTGGGGCCGAGATAGTGACGTTGACGCATTTCCTCATGAGGCCCAATTCTCGCTCTCTGTCACATGGATTCTGCTGCATGGATGTATTCATGGTAATTATAACTCAGGTCAGGCTCAGAATGGGCAGTAAAGCCATCAATGTTCGTTCCATGTAGATATATTCTCTATATACTTGGTCAGTCGTACCGAAATGAGCACCAGCGCCACACAGCTCCCCCTCTCCTCCACCCCTCCACCTGGCCGGCCCCATCATCTTTTTCCCACGCAACACACCTCTTCTAATACTTCAAGTTGCAGCTTGAACCCGGACGCCAGGCACTTAGGAGAAGATCGGCTCCAGCCCAGACCACGCCGTCTCGGGATCCCCTGCAGGCCCGGCCTTCTCCCGCTGGTTCCAGTACCCCCCGTCAAAGTGCCAGTAGTTCTCCCCCGTCACCTCGCACTTTCTCCTCGTGAACCACGCCGGCTCAAACGCCTCGCCCAGCTCCTCACGCGCCCGGCGCCGCGCTCGCTGGTTCTGCTCCAGCCGGTTCTTCTCCGTCGCCGCAAAGTCGTACTCCCCCTCCTCCATCGCCCTCTGGTCGGGCCGCAGGCGCGAGTCTGTCGGCGCAATCCACGGCCGCAGGTGGTCGTCGAGGTGGTTGAACGTCACCGCAAACGGCGTCAGGTTGAACGGGATCTTCTCGGGCCGCGGGTGCGCAGACCACACGAGGTACGCCCGGTTCGGGTCGTTCATGCTCCCGCGGTACACCTCCTTGTTGCTGTCCTTGGCTGGCTCGTCCATCGTCGTCTCGTACCCGGGCGTCAGGCGAGCGTACAGTCGCGAGTTCCATCGACCGCCCATGCTGACGCGCACCTTGCCGTTCGCGTCCAGGATCTTGCCCGTCAGGTGGTACGCGCTCGACGCCTTCCATCCCCGCGGCTTGAACTCGAGCTGCGCCGTCTCGCCCGTCGTCCAGTTCTTGATCTCCATGGGCCCGTAGTTGTCTACCGTAGGGTTGCCCGTGATGATGCCAATCACAGACTGTGACACCTTCTTCCACGTGTAAAAGTCCTCCTTGCCCCCGGACGCAGGCTGGAGCCGCAGGAACCACGTACCCAGGTGGTTAATGTCAAACGACTTGCCGAGAAACTTGGACCGGACGTTGGATTCACCCCAGTAGGTCCAGCTGCTGCCCTCTGCCCACGCGGCCCCGATCGGCGGGTGATGGCTGATCTGCTCCGTGAAGAAGCGGTACCCCTTGTCCGGTCGCACGTACTCAAACGTTTCTCCCAGCAGGGGATTGAAAGGCTTGGCCACGCGGCCGAGCGCGGACGCGAATTCGCTCGTCGCAAAGGCCGCCACGTAGATCATACGCTCGATAGAGTCCGTTCGCTCGGCTGCCAGGTCGAGAAGGTCCGCGTACTCCATGTCCTCGCAGTTTCTGTACAGCAGGGACGTGGGCTCGTTGAGAGATACTGGCAGTGTCATCTTTGTCATGTCCTGACCGATAAGAGACTTGAGTACACCCTACAAGTTGTCAGCTGCATGTTCACTCATTGCCAAAAAAAAAAAAAAAAAAAAAAGAAGAAGAAAAAAAAAAAGAAAAAAGAAAAAGAAGAAAAAGAAAGGGCAACGCACCCAGAGCGACACCTTTGGACGGTTGTCCTCGTCCATCTTCAGCCTCTTCCGGATACCGCCCTCGTAACCCTTGAACGAAGTGCTAATGTCGTTGGCCGCCGTCCTGACCACCACGACATCCTTCTTCTCGTGCACGGCATCCTCTGGCGGCATCTCGGCAACCTCCACCTCGCCGGCATCGACAGCGTCAAAGAACTCCTCCGCGTCCGTAGAGTCATCGTCGGACAGATCAGCAATCTGCTCCATGATCGTCTGTCTCCTCGACATGGTGGCCGGCTCCGGCGACTGCGGCGCCTCAACGGAAGCAGAGTCCTTTGCCATTTCAGCGACCGGCGCGGGAGGGGCCGCGTCCGCCTCCATCACCTCCCGCAGGGCCTTCTTGGTGAGTCTCCGCTTCATCTCCGCCTCGTCGACCCGCTGCACGAGCTCTTCCTGCTCGCGCGCAACCTTGGCCATGCTGTCTTCCCACATGCGCCGCATGTTGGCCTCGCGATCGAGTCGATACTGCCAGTACGCGTCGCGATCCTTGGAGATTCGCAACAAGTCACCAATGAGCCCTGTCAGGCTGCGGATGGCAGCATCGTACGTCGACAAGGCCGACGTGACCTTGGGATCCGATACAGTGGTGGCCGGGCTCTGGGTCACTTCGTTCAAAAGTGCCGAGTGAACCTGGGTCATCGTCTCCAACTGCAGCTTTGCCGATTGCGCCGTGATGTTGAGCGCATCTTTGGTCGCCCGGCGGTCTTCGCCCACAGCACTGTTCTGATCAGCATAGTCGTCATCATCGTCGTGCTCTCCTGGGATCATGGGTCCGCCAATGTGACTCGCCATCCTCGACATGGCGTCGCCTTCTGTCCCCACATCTAGATACTCGTCGTCGCTTGCCACAGTGCTCGCCCCAACGGTGTCCTGCCTTTGCAGAGCGACCTTCGGGATGGAACCGGAGCGCGCGGGGTATTGCGAGCTGTTTCTCCTAGCGTCGGAGACGCTGGCATTCTCACTGTGGCTGTCTTGCACCGAGAGGGCACCACCCTGCTGTTCCGCCTTGGCCTGCTTCAGGAGCTCGGCGTCGCGGGCGGCCTGCTTCTCCTCCTCTCGCGCCTGGTCCTTGGTCCACTGGATCGAGTTGTTGAGCGACCAGAACCAGCGCTTGGCTTCGACTTCATGGTTCGCCTTGAGTGTGTACTTGACGGAAGACTTGCCGATGATCTCAAACTTTGTCTTCTCATCCGGGCTCATGTGCAGCCTGGCTATCTTCATATTGATCGCGCCACGACAAGCAGAACCAGCGTCGTCCTGGTGCTTGTAGTAACTCAAAACGCCATCCTCGAGCACGAACCACCTCAGCTGGTAACCCTTGCGATAGTTGGTCCATTTCTTAAGGTATCCTTTCATCTCTCTCGCCTCCCTCCCAGCCAGTGCATCGGACGCCCCCGCACCCATGCCTCCCTGCGACGCTGCGTGACCGAGCACAGCCTTCTCTTGAATGCCTCTCTGCGCAGCAACCGCTGCGGGCGATCGCTTCAGAATGGCCTTGACAGCATCGTCATTCGTGATGTTCTGCGGGAGCTTTCCCTTGCGGTCCCGACGGAAGGGGTCTGCGCCATGCAGGAGCAGAATCTGTATGAGCTTTGTGTTCTTCTTCCTCGCGGCTTCGTGGAGTAATGTGCCGCCAGACTGGACTGTGAGGGGCTCCGAGGCAAACTCGGGGCTGTTGATGTCGATGACCGTCTTGAGACGAGGCTCCTCGAGCACCTGCGCCAGAGTATCGTAGTCTTCGGCCACGATGAGCGCTTGCACCTGCTTCACCTTGGCGTCCGTGAAAAGCGAGCGGGACAGTTGCAAGAGCTGGAAGATCTCGGGGTTGCGCGCGAGGTCGATGGGCATCTTGCCCTGGATGTTGGTAGCCGCGTCGTTGATGTCCTTTTGTTCAAGCAGGAGCTTGACGCAGGGTGTTCGGCCCTGCAGAGCGGCAATATGCAGTGGTGTGTTTCCGTCCTTGTCCCTGGCGTTCAGATCGAGGGTGTTTTGGCCATCCGACAAGACGTACTCGACAACGGGGTACTCTGCGCACTGGATCGCCAGGTGAAGGATGGTGGTGTCTTCCAGAGCGGCGCCTCCAGCCCAGGAAGAAATACTCGTGCGCGGATTGTTCTCGCCGTTCTCGCGGATGGCTCTCGAGATTGTCGCGGTATCGCCGCTCCGCAGAGCCTCGACCACTCTGAATTTCTTGACGGACTGCTCGAGGGTCGCGGCGCCCCTTTCGCTGACGGGACTCGCTTTGCTGGCCGTCGATGCGGGTTGCGTCGATGTCGTCGGGGCCAGCCTGGAACCAGTCTGGCTTCTCACACTGGATTGATGAGCCATACTCGAAGCGCCGTCGGGGGAACCGGCCTGAGGTACGGATCTGGCTGCCGAAGGGTTGCCAGTTGCGGACCTTCCGTCCTCGCTCCCAGACTCAGGGTTATCATCGCGGGTCTTGTCACGGCGAAGCAGGGATAGGGCGGCGGCCGATTTCGACCGCTTGTGCTGGGATCTGTGCTTCCTTAGCTTCGATGTACTTTACGTCTCTGTCCAAAAAAACAAGAATGGCGCTTCAAAGCGCGTCTTGCCGCACAATCGAAAACAGGCTCGTGTGCAGGTATCGGTCTCGGAAACGAAGGGCGCGCCAACACAGCAAGACTTACCCGTCGCCGGTGTCCGACATGACGAACGGTGATGAGATCTGAAGCGCTCAGAGCAGGGTCCGTAAGCGAGGCTGTACAGCCAGAGTAATGAGCCGTTGGCCTCGAGTCGACTGGTGGTAGAGGGCAAGGGAGAGCATATGAGGCCAACGACACCACAAGCCGAGACGAAGGCGGGGCTCTTCACAGGACAGGACGCTTTGGCTCTGGGTGCAGCTTCGGGCGCAGCTTCGGGCGCCGCTCCAGGGAAGGTTAGCGGTCGACGGCGGCCAGTGGCTGGTGCTGTGGCTGGTGCTGTGCAAAACGTCATTCGGTCGTGGCGTCATCCATTGGCTGCAGATGTCCGGATAGGTACTGTACGTGTTTTCGTATTGTGCGAATAGACAGCACAGTCAACAGGATACTCAATCCATCTCGAGTATCAGTCTGCAGTAATCGCGTGCAGAAACTGCCAAAACATCCCCTTTCCATCTTACCAGTACACTCCTATCTACAGCTTAGACCCCCCTCCCCCTCGACAGAACGTCCCTGGAATCGCATGAGCCCCACGCTGCAGATCTGACACGACGTTTTCCACCAACCCGCCAGAGCAATTGCTTATACTACTGCTTCTTTCAAACGCACCATTAGGTCAGAGCATGATCATGAGTCGCTGTACACAGATGAGGCTCCCCAGGGGCCCTGTCTCGTTGCTGCCCATCACACCATCTCACACCCACACATCACCATCACCACTGATAACGTTGCCTAGACCCGCCGCCGGGACCCCCGGTGGCATGTGCGTCATCGACGGAAGCAGAGGTGGTGCCTCGGTATTCTTGCGACATTCAATTTCATTCACAGGTCCGAGCTGCCGCCAGCAACACATCAGATTCTTCACCTCCGGCTCCTCCTCTTCAAAATCGCACTCTGCTCCAAACTCAGACATCAAACCCGCCGCGCCCCTCAGACCTACAAACACTGCCGACACGCAGCCAGACGAAGAAACGCAAGACGCCCACCAGCAACAGCAGCAACAGCAGCAAACGACGACAGGCACAGGCAGCATGTCGCAAAAACTAATCCCCCACAATCCGGCCGATGTGATGGTCATCCGAAATGTCACGCCAAACATCGTCACTTTTTCCGTGCCCTTTTCCCGTTTCGGGACTGCAAAGATCGGCGGCAGGGGCACTCTAGGTGAGTAAGACATGCATGCCGTCTCCCATGAAGACCAACTAACACAACCGCTTTCCCCCCTTCACCAGTCAAACTCACCAATGGTTCCCTCGCCGTGTTCTCTCCCGTTGCTCTCACCGAGGATGCCAAGGCCAAGGTCACCGAGATGGGCGGCAACGTCCAGTACATTGTCGCCCTCGACTACGAGCACCACATTTTCATCTCCGAGTGGGCCAAAGCCTACCCCGACGCCAAGCTCATCGGCCCCGAGGGCCTCCAGGCCAAGCGCGCAAAGGCCCACGACGACAAGATCGGCAACGAGCAGTTTGCCGTCGAGTTCAAAAAGGCCGGTAAGCGCGACATCAAGATCGACCCGGCCTTTGACAGCGACTTTCTCTACGAGTACGTCGACGGCCACGCCAACCTTGAGATCGTTTTCCTCTACAAGCCCGAAAAGGTCCTGATCGAGGCCGACCTCATGTTCAACCTGCCCGCCACAGAGCAGTACAGCAGGGTCCCCGAGTCGGAGAAGCACGAAGGCTTCGTCGGCAGGCTGTTTGCCGGCACCCAGTCGGTCGAAGGCGACGCAAAGTGGATGAAGAGGCTGATCTGGTACCTCATCGCAAAGGACCGCCAGAGCATGAACGACAGTCTGAAGCTGATCAACGGCTGGGATTTCACCACCATCATCCCCTGTCACGGCGAGGTGATGGAGGGGAACGGCAAAGAGCTCTTTCAAAAGGTTTTCAGCTGGCATCTGGAGGGGAAGCACTAAAACGCTCGAATCTTGCAAGTAATTGTGTTTTGATAAGGAAAGGGAGCATATACCATAGTCTTTTCATGTGCATTGTAATGTCTACGCACTGCAGAAACAGAACCTGATCATTCGTCGCGCGCCACTTTGCTGAGTCAAGTTTTGGATCCCATAGTTGGGTGAACGCATCTATTTATGACACTATCACACTTCCCAATAAACCTGATTCCATCTTGATTGTTTGCACGCTATTGAATGCTATCGCCATACTTCTTGCTTTCCAGTTACATTGTGAGGATCACTAAGTGCGCAGAATGAGTCTAGGGTTAGGGTCCTCTGTCGACTCGTTCAAACTCACTCAACCACTCACAGAAGCTTCACCAAGCACGACGTTCTCACTTATACATAACCCTTGGTGCTAAACACAGGGCCATCACTTTCCAAATCATGACGACAAACATTCTTCTCGAGACCTCAATGGTGAGTCATTCCACCCACGCCTTTTCACCCACGCGTTCAAAGACCACAAAGCTGACAAGCGACATTACCCTCACAGGGCCCCATCACCCTCGAGCTCTACACCACCCACGCCCCCAAAACCTGCCAAAACTTCACCACCCTCGTCCGCCGCGGCTACTACACCTCCACCATCTTCCACCGCATCATCCCCAACTTTATGATCCAGGGCGGCGACCCCACCGGCACCGGCCGCGGCGGCTCCTCCATCTACGGCGACAAGTTTGCCGACGAGATCGACCCGTCCCTGCGCCACACGGGCGCCGGCATCCTCTCCATGGCCAACAGCGGGCCCGACACCAACGGCTCGCAGTTCTTCATCACCCTCGCGCCCACGCCGTGGCTCGACGGGAAGCACACCATCTTTGGCAGGGTCAAGAGCGGGCTCGGGACGGTCAAGAGGATGGGGATGGTCAAGACGGGGGAGGAGGATAGGCCGGTGGAGGAAGTAAAGATCACGGCGGCCAAGGTGCTCGAGGGAGGCGGGGATGACGAGGTTTAGCTGGTAGTTGTTGCAGTGTCTTTCGATCATGGTATACCAACTATCCTTGTTTATGACGGTCTTCAGGAGTTACGGTGTTTAAACCAAGAACATGGACAACGCACAAGTTCATCAATGAATGTAGTTATGCAAGTGAACACACGTATAATGAAAGAAAGTAATGAATTCGCTTTTTCTAGAGAACCACCTTTCGCGCCATCGAAAATCACAAAGAGGTCAAGTGCCCCAGGAAAACGCCATGGCATCAGTCGTTGCTGCTGTTCACTGAGGATGCTGTCCAAATTACAAAGGCCGTCAAATATACCAAATCCCGCCATCCTGCTCATCACCGAGCAAGTATACATCCGCCCGCAGCCCACCGCATGCATAAATCAGCCGTTCACAGCCAAATAAGTCTTTTCGAATGGAAGGGCGTTGGGGAAGCCCACTGCCTTCCCAGCATCTCCCAACTTCGAAGCCGAGCGAACAATGGGATATGTGTGCTTCGTCCTCTACGCCCACATTCAAGATGGAGAAGCAGGCGGCCACGTCAGCTCGCACTTCAAGTCATCTCGTGTGACGAATGACCTGGCTTTTACAGCTGAGAGCCCGGTGGCGAAGACGCAGCCACGGAATCATCAGAGTCCTCAGCAGTGTCTCTGCCATTCTTTGAAAGAGGTGACGTGTACGGCGGCTTACTCGCCTTGAGCTTCTTTATAGGGCTGGAGGCCTTGTTGGTCAACGACTTTTTCTGCGGCGAGTCCGATTCATCACTGCCATTCGTCTGCTCCTGGCTCAGCAGCGACGGGCCCTTGGTCTTGTCCTTTTTCAGGTTGGGCTTTGTCTTGATGATGACCTTTTTCGTCTGCGCAGAAGACCCATTGGTGCCGTTCGACATGGATCCCGAAAACGACTTGACCTTTTTCTTCTTGTGCTGGCTTCCCTCGGACTCATCGCCTTCCTCACTGGCATCTCGCTTCCTGGGGCTGGCTGCCCGAGACCCCGGCGCCGGCGTGGCTTTTTGTGATGAGGGTGGTGTTGGGTCGTTTTGCGACCCGCTGCCGTTGCCGTTGCTCAGCTTTTGTGCAGCGGCGCGACTGGCGTTTCGTCCGCTGTTTCCAATGCAGGACCCCATGTGGTTGTTGAGCCTGGTGACCAAAATGCAGCGTTTGCATTTACTGCAGGTGGCGGACGGGAACGAAAGCACGTTCGGTGGACGTTGGTCCGGTGGCGGATCGTCCTTCTTCTCCATATCCTTCTTTTTCTTTCCCCGTCCCGGCCCTGGGCCGACCCAACTCTGACCGTAAATATCACAGCCCGGTTTGTCAATGTACGGATGCAGCTTGCAATATTGTATGGTCGGGTCCGGCGTTCTGCTGCCCTTGCCGTCGGTCGGATAGAGCAGTTTGGGGAGGTGGCACTTTGGGCAGAGAATATCGGATGTTGATACCAACGGATTCTCCTTTAGCAGAACCTTCCCATCGTCATATACTGCGGCGTCGGTCTCTACTCGAACGTCGGGTCTTGAGTCGAGGGTCGGGTTATCTGAGGCGTCGGCAGCCAGCTTCTCGACGCGAATGGCAGCAGTGTTGGCTCGGGCTGTCTTCTCGTTTCGGTGTGTGGCCATGACCAAATCTGAGATGATGTTGTAGAGGACATCATCGATGACCGCGTGCGTCTGAGGGAGAAGAGAAGCGACATGTCAGTTTCATTGTTCTGTTGATTCGTGAAGTTGATTCCCGACGCCATCATTTGCACCAAGGGGGGCGCTGCCTGCCATTGGATCGAGACCGATCGCTGCCCAGCCACGAGGCGAAATCATCGAAATGAGGGCTCATTCAGGTGAATTGAATCAAGGATCCAACATAACTCACCAGCTTGTCCATATCGCCGTCGCTTTTCCGGGCGCGAACAAGGCCCGCCCGACCGGTGAGTACGTCCGTCACTCCTTCTGTTGGCATCGCTGCTCGTTCTTCCTCTCTCTGACCAACGCTGAGGCAGAGGAGAGAAGAAGAAGAGTGGCCGGCGCGGTACCCAGGAGCAAGGCTGTCAGAGTGTGAGGGTTCGCAGAAGGGGCTGTTGCTGGTAGCACGCGGGAAGAACAGGCAAAGTGCATCAAGGTTCGACAACTTTTGAGTTGGCTCTGGCCGCTGCCCATGATGCGATTGCGATAAGTCTCCGTGTCGTTCCGTTCCATGCTAGCGTAGCGCGAGAGAGCCGAGGCGATGCGCTGTGGAAGTGCTTACAGCGGCGCTAGCGCACTTTTCAGTGGCTTTAGTGGCGCTCCAGTGGCCTGTATCAGTGGTGCCTGGACGTCAGATTCGAAATTGGGTTAGGGCTGGTCTGCGGCGTTCTTATTGTTCCTCAATTCAAGTCATACGAAATCAAGGATTCGAATGGAAATTTTTGGCCTTCATTGGAATAAATATCTGCTATTCCTATTTGTTTGCTTGTCTGTTGCCAGCCAAACAACAATAAAAATGTCATGGCAAAGCAGCACTGCTCTTCCCATTTAGCTGGGACACTCCATGTTCTAGTCTACACTATTATACACTGGCATGTCCGCAGTCTGAGGCTGATCCATCGGCCCTCTTTTGAGAATTTACACATGCACTAGTGCCACGAACATCACTACTAGAACGCATTCGAGGAAACAAAGATAAACATCAACACCCACAGAAAGCCTCACAGACAGTTCACCGCAAGGAGTCTAGCCTGGGCGCCACATCAAGAGGCCGTTCAGCGCCACACTCACCAGCCACGCTATGCATCCGCTGCGTCCCCCTCTATCAGTCCGTTTCCAGCCTAGCGCGGGCCCCGAAACCCCCTGTCCTTGGTGCACCGCGATCGCCAAGCCCCCTGATCGTTTATTGGGCCGCTCAGGCTAGACCGCAACCAGCCGTGACACGATGCTACCCTAACCCTATCCCTACCACGGTGGGCGGGTGTGTTTCGTATTGCTTCGGGACAGCTTCTCCCAAAAGGCCAGCCAGGCACCGTGCAACTTTTAGCTTTGGCGTTTGTCCACGTCTCCTGATCTTTTCAATCCTGCCCACTTGACTTGGCTCTCACTCTCTATCCGCCACTCGGGATTCTCTCGTTCTCTACTACCGGATCAAGCACTCCTGACCCCATCTACCTGAGGACCGCCCCTCGCTCGTCGCATCCAGCCGCCTCGTAAGCCTCGCCAGCCAACCTCGCCAGCCTCGAGCTGCTCACCTTCTCTGCGCCGCCATGTCTCTCCCAAGCACAAAGTCAGCTCAATCCTCTATCCGCTCCTTCTTCACATCCTCTGCTCCCAAATACGCTCCTCCACCAGGCGCAAACTCGAACGGCGCAAAACACAGTCCCAAAGTTACGCAAACACCGCCAGCCCCTCCTCCCCCTCCTCCGGCTTCGCAACCACAACTAGGCGACGAAAACGACGGTTCCGTTGCATTATCTTCAGCATCACCAGCACCATCGTCGCAGCTTCCTCTCCCCCCACCGCCCCCCTCGCTCCCAAACGAGGCCTCCATCGCCCCCGTCACCGACGAAACCGTCTCCCCCCTCCGCCGCATCAACGCTCTCCTCCTCCCCGTCCCCTACCAAGACGACTTTTACAACCGCGCCGTCGATCCTGCCGCCAATGGCCGCTACTCTCGCGTAATCACCTACTCCCACCCTAGCGAATCCCCCAAGGTCGTCGGCGGCATCGTGTGCCACCTCATCGAGTCGACGGCAATCCCGGGCAAAAAGGACCTCTACATCTCCTCCCTCTGCCTCCTCGCACCCTACAGAAAACTCGGCCTCGTAGCCGCAACGCTGGAAAATATCGTCGCGACGGCGGTGCTCGACGTCAGGGACAACCTCGGGGTCGTCACGGCCCACGTCTGGACGGGACACGAGGACAGCCTGGCGTGGTACGTGCGGAGGGGGTTCGTAAGGCAGAACCCCCCCGTCGAGGGGTACTACCTCAAACTGCGCCCCTCGTCAGCGTGGGTCGTGAGGAGGGAGGTGACCACCAACGTCAGAGACGCGCTGCCAGCATCGCGGAGCGCCGTGGGCCCGCCTGTGGGAGGTGCTAGGGGAGCGGTGAAGCCGAGCCCCACGGCGGCGGTGGTCAATATGCCGCGGCCGGCCGGGTCGAGGAGCCAGTCGTACATGGACCAGAGGGCGGAGACGGAGTGGAATGATCTGCCGGCGGAGATGGCGCCGCCGAAACTGATGCCGCGGAAGGGAGCGGCCGACAGTGAGGGGGCATCGGCGGGGAGCTCAAGGAGCACCTCGGCGGCGAGAAAAAAGAGGGATCGCTCGTACCCGGCTGCAGCTTTTGGCAGTGGATCATAATGCCAACAGGTAGCAGAAAATGAAAAAAGACAAAAAAACAAAACAAAATCTAGAAAGGAATACTACTGTATGCTACAATAATGGATAGATGCTCACGACTTCATACAAGTGAAGAGATGCATTGATAACACAGCTTGATGCCAAGAATCATGTAAATTTTGCTACTGTGCGATGCAGAAAAAGAGATACAATTTCGGCCTTCAGGTCCATCCGGAAACCCCTTAAACTCCAAGGTAGAATCATTCCCTGCCTATAAAACAAACACGTCTTCATCATCTTTCTTTTTCTCTTTCAACGCTGTCTGTTCCACCACACGGCCGCGATGGCAGCGATGCCGACGATGCCGGCAATCGTCCACAGGTTGTTTGAGACAACGGTCTTTGACTCCTCTGTATTACAGTTTGTTAGCATGTGCCAGCTGTACGTGCGGAAGACTGTGTGCTCGCGGGTGTTTATCTTACCAGCAGTGGGGAGCGAGCTCGGCATCTGGTCGAGCTGCCTCTTGATGTCCTGCCTCAAATCCTTCATAAAGTCACCCGGCTGCTCCATCTGCGCGGCCACGAGCGCAATGAGCGCCGCGCCGACGCCGCTGCCGTCCTTGGCCACACCGATGCGGATCTTGTCCGCGCCCTTGGGGCCGATCTGCTTGGTAGCGCGCAGCGCCTCGTGGATCATGTCGCGGAAGAAGGGGTAGTGCTCGACGAGACTGCCGTCGACGCCAACATCGATGACCTCCTCCTCGGGGTCGTCAAGCTTGCCAGACTGAATGACGACGGCGCCAATGGCCACAGCCGACAATCTCGCCGCGCGGCGGCCGACCGCGGCTGCCACGCTCTTGAAGGCCTGCGCGTCCTCGAGGGAGGGGTTGTAGATGTGAAGCGCGTTCTCGAGCTCCTGGCGGAGGGTCGACAGCTCGGGGGTGTTGTCGGAGGCGGCGACCGACATGATGGCGCTGTCGAGACCCCACTGCTTGTTGAGGCCGGACTGGGGCGCGACGTTGGTGGTGGTGGACCAGTCGTTCTCGCTCGAGTTGGTGTCCTTGAAGAGGGTCGATTTCTCGCGGCTCATCATGTCGACGATCGCCAGGCGCACAATCTCGCCGAGGAACATGCCAGAGACGCACTTTTCGAACATCTGGAAGCCGGGGTTGACGCTGTCGCGATCGAGCTGCTTGTCCCAGGGCGTGGACGGGAGGACGTTGCCCTGGTTGTCGAAGGAACCCCACTCGGTGTTGATGACCATCTCGCCGGTAGACTTGTCGTAGTCGCCGACAATCTCCTTCTTGATGTTGGCGGTCTTCTCAATGTACGCGCCGTTGGTGCCGGTGCCAAAGATGGCGCCGAGGATGGAGCGGTGCTTGCCAGACGAGGTGTACGAGCGGGCCATCAGCGTGCCCACAGTGTCGTTGACCAGAGCGGCGACCTTGACGGGGAGGTGCAGTCTGTCAATCTCCGTTTGCAAGAGCGCACAGACATCCTTGCCGACGGCGTCGGGAATGTCAAAACCCTTGGTCCATCGCATGAGCAGGCCCTTGTTGATGCCCAGCTGCTGCACAGGGAAACTGAAGGTGAAACCGAGGCGGAAAATCTCCTCCTCCTTGAAGCCTCGCGAGTCACTGACCGTGTTGCGACGGTGGATATGGGCCGCAAAGTGGTCGGCGTGGTGTTCCCTGAGGAAGAGCTCAATCTGCTTGGCGAGGAAGGCGAAAAGCTCCTCGGAGGTCTTGGCCGTCATGAGCTCCTTGGGAATGGCGACCTTGTTGTATGTGAGGTTGAAAGTGGTGTCACCGTTGAGCATGATGGAGCAGACACGGAAATTCGTGCCGCCCAGGTCGACAGCCAGGTAGAGACCCTAAGGCAGCGGCCATTATTTTTAGCTGGTGCACTCAGAAATCGCAAAATCGCGGCGTCGCGAAAGAACATTCTCACCTTTTCCGTGCCATTGGGAACAGCCGTGACGTATGTTGGGATTTGGCTCAGGCTGGTGTTTTCCTGTGCGAGGCCCGTGTCTATGTCGCGCAATTTAGCCATGACATAAATCCACCGTAATCTCCACGGGCCATGAACTCACCCATCTGGCGAAGAAACTCTTGGACATGGCGATTAACATCTTCGTCGGTGAACTCAAACTGCTGCACCACGCTCTTGGTGTCGTCTGCGAGCGCCATGTTGGTGAGAGTAATTGACGTCGGCTGGAAGGTGGGAAAGGCGGCAGGGTTGCGACAGCTAGCAGCAGCAGGATAGTGCTCGTGGGCAGGGACCGACGTTCGCGAGAGGGAGGAGAAGGGGGGAAAGGAGAGGCGAGAATGGAGAGGAAAAGTCAAGATGGAGGAAGAGGAAGAGGAAGAAGATGAAGAAGCCGGCGACGTCGACGATGGTCTGGGGTGAGGGCTGTGGATTGAGAGATGGAGCTTGGCGTCATGAAGAAGAAGCTGGGTGAGCTGGTGCGGAGCAAATGAGCGTTAGCGCGTGCTGTCAATTCGGAGCAGCGTCCCTCGCCAGGATTGCAGCGCAGCACTGCGCAGCGAGATTTACAGCAGTCCGTGGCGAGTCCGTGCAATTTACCGCCTGGTGGTAATTGTCGCTTTTGGGGGGGCCGCATGCATGGTTGAGATGGTGTGTGGAGTGGGGGGGAGATGCTGGGTGCTTGGGCTTGGGCCTGGGGATAATAGAGGAGCCTCGTCGCGACATCCGGGCCGAAAAGACAACTCTGTCAATTGTCGATGCACGCGACAGACTGGCAAACGGCGGTTCCAGTTGCTTGCTCATGCAGTGCGCACTCACGCCCAGGGGCAGACGAGGCGAGGCGAGCTCAACAGGCAGGGTTCTCGTCACGGCTGGCCCCCAGCGTCGTGCTGGATTACGGACCGAACGCGGTCTCGCAACGCAGGATACGGCAGGGCAGCGAGGAAGGCGGTGATGGGACAGCCGTTGGTAAAAGTCAAAAAGAGAACCAGACTTACTGCGACAACGACCACTAGGGCCAATCCAGAGACTATACTCCTCCATCGCGACGTGCCAATAGACCTCTTGGTCTGCCCGGCCTGTCCGGAAACAGCGCCAACCGCATCATCGTAGGCGAGTGCCATTGTGGCGCACTGTGGCTCACCCAGTCATGACGCCACAGCCACACTTGAGACTCGAGTAACAACGGCTGGAATGAGAACCTGCAACGTGGTCGATGTTGGGTGTGGAGGGAACGGCGTGCTCACTAGGTGGCTCGTGATGACCTGATGTTGAGTTTCGGTCTGCCACAGCGACGGTTCGCTATTTTACTCTCTTGTCCACGATATGCTCCCAGCTTGAACGCGGTACCTGAGGCTATGACGTGGGTGCAACGTCTCTGGCTCTCGCACAGAGTAAGGACGCGAGAGAAGATAGAGCGCAAAGAGAAAAAGACCGAGACTGATCGCGATGGCCGGGGCCCTCGTGCCAAGCTATTGGTCGTCTTTTGGTGAGTTGGGGATGGTAAACGGCCCGTCTCAGCAGTTGGCGTCCGACGCTTCCTCGGTCGACTTGTGTGCTTTGTATCGTAATTTCTGAGCCCGGTGTCTTTGTGGGGTGCGGCAGAAAAGGACGAGGATGGATCGTGAGGCTGGTCTCCCCCAGACTTTGGGTCGTGCGGTGTGCGAGCAAGAGTCGATGAAGGCCAAGGAACCCCCGCAAAAAAAAAAGGGAACACAGGAAATACGTGCCTCGCTCGCGGTGCAGATCCGGCTAGGGGAGGCGGCGTAAGGTTTGACGATGCACGACGGTTCAGGTACGGCTAGTCAAAGTTGACAAGCCTTTAGAGGAAGAGTGTGTAGGTGTGTCGCGGGTTTCGACGATCGATTCGCGCCACACTTGCTATTATGGGTCGTCTCGATCGCCCAAGGCGCTATCATAGACTACGACGCGGCAATCATTCTCGAAACCAGGAACATGTCTCCGAAGCGTCACGTCTGTTTGACCAACGATCGTGTCAGAAAACTGCCATCATACAGGGTTCAGAGGGGGACATGCCCTTCTTGGCGTGACTATTCCAGCATCTGGGAATGGATGTGTCCTGCGACCGCCAGCTAAGACGATTGAACCAAGGTCTAAACCTGACCAGCCTCCTCGACATTCTGACGAAACGTGGTCAGCCCACGATAGCCAGTGCCCTACCTACCCTACACTTATCTTTGGCCATCACTTTGACAGTGTGAGTTGTGGCATGCACAATCACAAACATGATCGTCAACGATGCAATCACGAATGTACCCAATGGTGGAAGCCAGACTTTTTGTTCCATTCATGTGTCGCCTTCTGGGGACAGCAATATGCGAGGACATGCAGGCAAGTCGTCAGGCTCAATGCGAGGCAACCGAAACGTGTTCGCCAGCAGCCCACCGAGGCTGGTTAGAGAGCAGGGTTTCTATGTACTACAAGTGTGATCCAAGACAAAGCCAATCGCCCAAGCCACGCCTCAAGCCCCTATGTTTTGCTGCCAAACCCATGAGGCTCAGCACAGTGCCAATTACGGGCTCATGTGCGCAATGAGAACCCCTCCCAACCCTTTGTCCCCCCTCCCCCTCCTGTCGATGAGCTCAAGCCAGAGGGAGCCCAGCCCGAGATTCGCAGCACTCGCTTTTCGCACCAACCGCCATTGTGTTGTGTCGATGCTATTGACCAGCCCCCGTATTACTAGCAGTTGGTTGTCTATACGAATACATACAACGAAGGACTTGCACGATACGAGCAGTCACTAGCCCTGGTACGGCAGATTTCTGAAGGTAGGTCTATCACGACGATCTCTACGCACGGTTGGCCCCTTGGGTGTGCTAAATTCTGACTCTGGTCCATCTCCAGGCCTGCTTCAGCAAAGACCGCGATTGTGACGTCCACCTTTTCCTTCCCACTTTAGAGGAGCCAAGCACATCACTCTTTTCGCACGGCCATCGATGAAAATATTGTTTTCCGCCTGCCCATACCCTATTCTTCATTGCGAAGCAACGCCTCGCGGCTGCACATCAGGCTCCGCGTTTCACTCTTACGTGAAAGAAAACAGAACAACTGCACGAGTGAACCTCGACAAGGGCTCCTCCCAGACTCCAAAAGCGGCTCGCGTCCCAGCCCTCGCAAGGCTCAGCCGCCCCCCCGACACTGCGCCTCGCCAGCTTGAGCACCAAAACCCTGTCCCATCCCGCGCCATCGCTCATCCTTCACCTCCCTGCACTGCCGCCGGACTGACGCTCATTTGCCGTGCTTACGCAACACTAACCGCAGAAGAGCGACTTGGGACCTCGCTTTCAATCTCACCCAGCAGCAGCAGCAGCAGCAGCAGCAGCAGCAGCATCAGCACACTTTCTGACTGCTGGCTGACCCGCCCGATAGGCACATCTGCTGCTACTGAGCTATTGTTGTCGCTCTCCTTCCTGGTCGCGCAGGACCCCCCCCCCTCTCTCTCCCCAAGCCTGCACCTCGGGTGCCTCCTCTACCTATCCGACACGCATCACACGCTCCCACTCGACGCTTTCCTCTTTCTCCTGCCCTCCCCGCAATCCTCCTCCACTCCTCTTTTTCTTCTTCTTCTCCTTTCTTCTCTTCTTCCACATGAACTCTATGAACCAGCGCCTCAAAGGCTTGGGTTTCGGAAAACGCAAATCCGCCGCCAGTATCCAGCCGTCCGAGTCCAAGACAACCCCCTCACATCAGCAGCTGTCCCCCCCGCCGTCAGCTCAAATACCGCAGTATCCATCCTCGCATCCTCCGTCCCAGCCCGCCTCGTCCCAACAGCCTCCTGGCCCCGGCCAGACACCGCCTCTTCCTGCTGCTTCCTCGTCCAGCAGCCTTCCCATGAATCAGCCGGGTGCTGGCAGCCATCGCCCGCCTAGCTATTCTCCCTCTGGCTTTCCCGTACGTCTCTTGCCCGCTTCTCCTCGTCATCTGCGCAGTTCAGTTCCCCCAAGCGCTCGCGCATCCTGGCTAACTCTGCTCAAAACAGAACCGAACCCCGCCCAGCCAGATAGCTGGCGGCCCCCCTCCGATCAACACAGGTGCTCCCCTCGGGTATCCTCCAAACATGAATCACATGGGAGGCGGTCCTCCCCCGATGGGCGGTCCTCCCGGCCCTCCTCAAGGAGGCCCCCCAGGTTTCGGTGCTCCTCAGGGCTATCCGCCAAGCGGTCCCCCGCCACCAGGCGGTCCTCTTGCGCCGCAATACCAACCGGGGGGTCAAAGAGCCGAAGTTGAGGGCCAGAGCCGCAGCAAAGCCCAGCTCATCGTGGGCATTGATTTTGTAAATAAAAAAAAACGCCCAACCCAACACCGCTCGCGTAGCACGTTGAGACTATGAGCTAACGCGGAGATCTTTGACAGGGTACTACATTCTCAGGCGTCGCTTTTGCATTTGCCACCAACAACGAGGCCAAGGAGGATATCATCTCCGAGTGGCCGGGCGCTGGTTCCTACACAAAACAGAAGATTCCGACCGTTCTCTACTACGATCAATACCAAAAGGTGGTGGGATGGGGCCCGGATATCGCTGACGCTCTGGCGCCCACCGGGTACCCCAAGCCCGGAGTGCAGAAAGTGGAATGGTTCAAGCTGCAGCTCATGTTGAGCGGAAACACATACATCGACCCCATCAACCTGCCCCCTTTGCCCCCGGGCAAGAGCGAGATCGACGTCGCCGCCGACTACCTCTTCAAGCTGCGCCAGGCCATGCGCTCAGCACTCCAGAAAACGCTGGGCGAGGTCTTCAACCGTGAGGAGCGGAACATTCGGTACTACCTGACGGTCCCCGCCATCTGGAACGATGCCGGAAAGGCTGCCACTCGTGCCGCTGCCATCCAGGCCGGCTTTCTCCGAGACGAAAACGACAATAGGTTGACACTCGTATCCGAGCCCGAAGCCGCCGCACTTTTCTGCTCCAAGATTGGTCTGCTGAACCTCAAGGTGCACGATGCCGTGCTGATTGTGGATTGCGGCGGTGGTACCGTGGATTTGATAGCCTACGAGGTGGAGGAGGAGAGCCCCTTCACCGTCGCGGAGTGCACGGCTGGTTCTGGAGATTCTTGCGGTTCGACAGCCCTGAACCGAAATTTCAGCAACATCCTACGAACCAAGATCCGCAAGATGAAGCTCCCCGACGGCTCCAAGACGGCAGGCCGTGTGTACGCCAAGTGCATCATGGACTTTGAGAACCGAATCAAGGCCGATTTCCGCAACAACGGGCAAAAGTGGGCCGTGGATGTTGGCATCGAGGCCGAGTTTCCCGAAGCCGGTATCGAGGAAGGCTACATGACCTTTACCAACGAGGAGATCCTGCAGTGTTTCGAGCCGGTCGTCAACCGCATCCTGGAGCTCGTGCGCAACCAGATCATCGCCATCCAGGCGCAAAACCGCACTCTGCAAAACATTCTTGTGGTTGGTGGTTTCGGTGCCTCTGAGTACCTGTTCCAACAGATCAAGCTGCACGTGCCGCCGCAGTTCCAGGCCAAGGTCATCCGACCCATGGACTCGGTGGCGGCCATCGTCAAGGGTGCCGTCACCGCCGGTATCACCGAGAGGATCGTCACACACCGCGTCGCCCGTCGCCACTACCTGATGGCCACTCTTCAGCCGTTCAAAGAGGGCTACCACCCGGAAGCATACCGGGTGCCCTCTCTGGACGGCAAGGACCGCTGCAAGTTTACGCGCCAGATCTTTGTGCAAAAGGGCCAGAAGGTCAAGAACGGCGAGCCTGTCAAGGTGTCGTTCTTCCGTCAGGTCGCACCGGGTGCCACCCTCATGTACGAGGATATTCTGTACGCATGCGATGACGATGTCTGCCCCGAGTACACGAAAGATCCTAGTAAGTTTTTCCCCCTCTTTCTCTCTGTCACGATGTCTTTTACAGGTCTGGATGGGCGTTGACCACATGTGCTTGCAGGAATTAAGGAAGTCGTCACCCTTACGTCGGATCTATCTCGCAAGAACCTGGAGAAGGACTTTGAGCGCATGGACACACCGCAGGGAACGTTCTACCGCGTGTACTTTGACATCTACCTCACTCTGGACGGGTCTGAATTCAGCGCCGAGCTTGTGTGCCAGGGCGAGGTGATGGGCCGCTGCCGGTCGCGCTTCAGGTAGAGAAATACAGAGAGAGAGAGGGAGAGGGAGGGAGAGAGAGAGCAGGCGGAGTGACTTGAAGGGGGGCGTACAGGCGCTACGGGCACATGATTGAAATGCAGACCACGCCGGGCACAGGATTCTAGAGGCGGGCCAATGATACCTTTTTTTCTTCACAAACGAGCGGCAGTTGAGTGGTGTCTTGTCTCCTCGCAAGACTCATCGTAATAAGAGCAATACAATTCATATCTACAGATAGAGTCTCTGCAGAAGTGGGCGCGAGTGTCCCCTGGTCTGGTGGGGCGGCTTCAGGGCCCCAGAGCCAACCACGCGAGCGACCCGAGCCGCTGTTGCGTCATAGGCGCCGCACCGCCTTTGCGTCTAGGGGGCTTTGGCAGCTTGTTGGGCGCGTGAATGTCAGCCTGCTATCTACGTAGACGGCTAGGAATCAGCTTTTGTTCTGCTTGTCAGGTCCACCCTGCTTCTACCCTGGTGCTTGATCCCCAGACAGGGCCCCTGTCAATCTTGTGGCTACGAGAGAGAGGGTGTGCGTGCGTGTGTCCTCATGCCATGACGATGGCGTTGGTGGTGGGTAGGCAGGCAGGCCTGTCTTGTCATCACAGACCGCAAGGTTGAAAACAAGGTCACGGCCCAGCTCTCACCTAAGTGATCTCTGCTGCCTTTCGTTGCGCTGTCACCGCGACCTGGCTGTGATTGACGAGACGATATGCGTCGTAGCTTGTAAGAAAGCTAACCAGCCTGAAGACCACGATCGACACATTCTCTAAAAAGCTTCCTATCTGCGAGCTCTGTGCTGCGTCAGAAACGCTAACTTAACCCAATCTCTTTTGGTACAATTTGGCGACAGACACCTCGAAACTATGCGACCACTTGATCATACGACCTCTGACCGAGGACCTTCAACGTTATGGTTTCTCGGCGCGTTGCTCCTCAGTCTACCCGCTGCGAATGCCAGAGCTGGAGGACCTTTGCTGGATGATACTGCCGAGCCGTGGCAAGCAAAGTACTTCCCAAAACTCAGACACACGGCGTCTCTCGCCAAACGCGGACCTCCGCCTGAAGATTGGGACGGCAAAATCCCCTTCAAGATTGTCAACCAGTGCGAGGACACGATCTGGCCCGCCATCACCACGCAGTCAGGCACCGGCCCGGGAACGGGGGGCTTTGAGCTGGTAGCAGGCAACTCGACTCAGCTGTGGGTGGCGCCCAACTGGCAGGGCCGCATCTGGGGCCGGACAAACTGCACGGTGGACGGGGATTCTGCGAAATGCACCACGGGGGACTGTCAGGGCAAGATGAGCTGCGAGGCCAGCGTAAGTAAACAAATCTGATTCTGTGCTCCTCGCTGACGACACGCAGGGGGACACGCCGGCCACGCTCGCCGAGTTTACGCTCGAAGGCGGCTTTCACAACGAGCAAACGTTTTACGACATCTCCCTCGTGGACGGCTACAACATCCCGATAGGTCTGGTCTACGTGCCCTCCAAGAACACGACGTTCATCCCCCCGAACCTGACCAACGGCGCCTGCATCGCAACGCCGGGCTGGCTGTACAAACCAGACGAAACGGGTACCTACTACGCCAACAAGTCCTACCCCATACCTCTGGAGGATGCCGAGTCCAACGACAGCATCGAGAAATGGTGCCCGTGGCCGCTCCTCAAGTACCCTCCCCCCAAGCCCGGCGACGGCGTCTACCCCTACCCCGACGACGACATCCAGCGGCCCGTCTTCTCGCCCTGCAACAGCGCGTGCGCCGCGACGGGAAAAGACTCGGACTGCTGCGAGGGCGACTACCGCGACCCGGAAAAGTGCAAGCCGGGACGGTACAGCAACACGATCAAGGCGATATGCCCGGACGCGTACAGCTTTGCGTTTGACGACCAGCAGTCGACGTTTATCATACCCAAGGGCGGCGGCTGGGAGGTGATCATGTGTCCCAAGGGCCGGTCCACCAACATTCTGCGCCAGCTGGGCGCCGAGATGGACGAGCTCAACACGAACGGGAACCTGAGCGAAAAGTCCCTGAGGCGACTGCGAGACGTGCAGTACATCACGCGGGACACGGGAGCGGGGAGCGCGCTCCGTCCACTGGTCTCTCACCTGCTCAGCGTTGCGGTTGTGGCGGGTTTGTGGGCTGCTCTGTAGTTTGTGGCGGGAAAGCTGCCGTGCAAAGTTGGCGCGGACATGAGTTACGAATTTATGTTGTGACGTTGGTGGTATTGAGCGGTTTGTTCCTGTTTTTCCACGGTACCCATGATATGCCCACTCAGTCTTTGGCGATTGAGACGAATATATACCCTTTAGTTTCAGCATACTCACCCAAACCATGACGTGATTCCGTAAATGAACATCTAAGCGCTTTGAACTCTTGTAAGAAAATAACAACAACGGTGCCGCCCCATGCTTGTCGCACCCTCGTCGCCAAATCACCTCTTCTTCTCCCTCCTCCTCCTCTCCCACTCTGCCCTCTCCTCATCATCACTCCCACTAAACTCGGCATCCTCATCACTTTCTTCTTCCTGCTGCTGCTGCTGCTGCTGCGAAGCCCCATTCACAGCCGGCGGCGGCACGGACGGCGCCTCCACGAAATCGCCCGCGTTCTGGCTGGCAAACTCAAACTTGGCAATCAGGTCCCTGAGCTCCGTGTTGCTCGGGTCGACGAGCTGCGCTGGGGTGAGGCGCGCGCGGTTCTTGACGCGGGGGTTGGAGCCGGCCTCGAGCATCATCTCGACGAGGGCGGCGCCAAAGGGTCGCTGGGCGGGGGGCTCCGAGTTGAGCCAGCGGATGACGGTGTGGAGGGGGGTGTCGCCGTCGATGCGCGTGAGGGGGTCGCACTCGAAGTTGGGCTGGTCGAGGAGGAGGTCGATGATCTCGTCTGCGGGGGTTTTGTGTCAGGAGTCTTGTTTCCTTTCCTTCTTTTTCTTCTTTCTTTCTTTCTTCCCATGCAAAAGAATTATCTGTAGATACAGTAAAGAGGGCGAAAACGTACAGTTGCCCCGTGATGCGGCCTCGTGGTAGAGGTGGTTGCCCATGACGGTCGTGGTCTCGTTGAGGAGCTTGGAGATCTCCTCATCGGAACGGCCGGCGAGGGTCTCGGTGAGCAGGTCGGTGTTGTTGCCGCGGCAGGCCTCGATGAGGATCTCCTTTGCGGAGGCGCCCTGCACAAAAAGAAAATCACCATGCGTTTAGTGTTGGTTCTCGGGTCAACTTGTGACGAGGAGGGGAATTCGTTCGTACTTCGTGTTCTTCCTCAGGCATTGCAGCTGGTTCTGTATCAAGCAAGAGGCTTTGTCTGAAATGTATATCGAGGGACAGGGTGGGATTTTGCGTGGGAGAGAAGATTGGGTGATGCTACGTCGTCGGGCTCGTGAGCATACGTATGAGAGGGGCGGTGCTGGGTCGTCGGAGGTATTATCGTATTATTAGAAGAGGCAGATGGCGTCGCGAGGTCGGCGGCTGTAGCGGGGGGGGGGGGGGGGTGGTTTAGTGGATGGCAGCGGCTCGGGGGGACGGGCTATCAGTGGAACGATGGCGGGGCACGCGCAATAATAGCCAGATGCCTTTCATAGTAAAATAGGGCTGAGAAGCTGTATCATTATTGTCAGCCGTTTGGAGAGCGTGGAACGGCCCCCACCAAAAGTCCTGCCATCGTGAAGCGGGCTGCCTGCGATGGTGGTCATCTTTTTTTCCTCTGGCTCGCGGACGGCAACGCGTTGCGCAGCACAGCAAGCACAGTAGTCGTAGTCTCGTCCATTTCACCGATTCTGCTCCTCGAAACGAGACCCAGAATCCAGGCCAAAAGCACATAAGCCAGCGTCAGTGTTGTGCGTTTGATCACACCCTCAAGCCTCCCTCGGGAGCTCCCAGCAGCCATGCTTCTCTGTACGTCGCAACTCTCTTTATTCCCATCCCAGTCTCTGTGTGAAACTACCAGACTGACCAATCCCCCTCCGCCTCCAGTCTGCCCCCACTGCGCAAACATCCTCACCGTCTCCCTCACCCTCGACCGCACCAACCGCCTCGAGTGCCGCACCTGTCCCTTCGAACATACCATCACCGAACCCGTCTTCTCCCGCCGCAACTACGAGCGCAAGGAGCGCGAGGACGTCTTTGGCGGCCCCGGCGCCTGGGATAACGCCCAAAAGGGCCGCGTGCAGTGCCCCAACGACGGCTGCGACGGCGATGAGGCGGCCTTCTTCCAGGTGCAGATCCGCAGTGCCGATGAGCCGATGACGAGTTTCTACAAGTGCATGACTTGCGGGCACCGATGGAGAGAGAATTAAAGGAATCGCGATTTCTCAGTGTTGTGCTCTTGATTGGACAGGGCGTCTGGGGACCTTGCCATGGCGTTTGGAAACAGGTTGGGGCGTTAGTTTTGGTAGAATGATGGACATTATTGGTATCTTTCCTGCGTCAATACACACCACGCTCGGAACCTTATTATTCTTGCTGTTCGTAAAAAGTCGTAAACTCATTTCCCGCCCGTTTCTGTTCCGGACGCTGCTTGTATCAGCTTGGACGGTGCCACTCCATCGCTGCCTTCATCCCCTCGTCAATCAGCGCCTGCACCAGATCCGGACTGATGATATCATGTCGGAAGCGCTCCTGCTGCAGCAGCTCGAGGTGGCGTAACGTCGGGCCCGGGTACGTGAGGTACTTGAGATATGGCGGCCGGGTCCAGTACTGAAGATAATTAAGGTACGCGACAAAGGCAGGCTGGTTGAGGAACTTTTGCGAAGCGAGATGGTTGAGGTACCACGGGTTTGCGAGGGCTTGGACAAACTGCGGATGAAGAATAACGTTAGTCAATGGGTCTGAAGGCAGATATCGCTGTATGGGAGGAGGCTGTCGCACCTCGAGCTCGATCTCGAAGCGGCTGTAGCCTCCAAAGAGAGGCTCTTCGTCTTCGGCAGGATGCGACGGGGGGTCAGGCTGCGCTGAGGCTGCTGCGGGAGCGTCTGCCATTGTGTGAAATTTGGGGATCGTACTGCCCAATTAGACAGCTGGCAATGTCGCGTCGAGATTACGAGAAGACGAGTGATGCCTGCTTTAGAGTGGCAGATGGGAGTGGAAAGCCACAAGGTTTCGCGTCCAAGCTCCCGCGCCTGGAAGGTAGTGGGGTCTCGGGAGCTTCACCAAACGCTACACCAGTCCGCTGAACATGAAATGGTCTAAACTGATGGAAATATCGCCAAGTTCGCGCCGAAAGAAACCGTGACGTTGAGTAAGTGGGATACTTGCTCGATTTCCTCCGTCATGCGTCCAAGCAGCCTGCCAATCGGGACCCCAGGCGGCCTGAGGCACAGCTTGAGCCGCAATGCAGGTTGGCGAACCATGCCACCCTCTCGCCGCTTTCTCATCCAACACACTTGGGTATCTATCATAAACGCACATGAAAACTTCATTACAAGTGTGACTCATTTTTAAATCGCAGTTCACATAGTGCCCAAAAATCTCTCTTGCTGAACATCTTCGCTGGTTTTCGTTGCAAACTCGTGGCACCCTCAAGGAAACGATGGCAGCTTCAAGAATCAAGACCAGAGTCTTAATTATCTCGGACACACATGGTGCCCCTCCTCAGACCCGAGCCCCCGGAGACGACGGTACGACGGAGGACGAATTTGATGATCTCGAACAAGACGAGGTGGAGCACCTGGTTACTGGCTTTCGTGAGCCTCTGCCGTCCTGCGACGTCGCCATTCACTGCGGCGACCTCACGTACAGCAGCACGGTGCAGCAGTATGAGACGACTTTTGCCATGATGCGTGCGATCCCTGCGCCCTTGAAACTGGTCATCGCCGGCAACCACGACAAGTCACTGGACCAGAACTGTTGGAACCCTAAGAGGAAAACGTATTTGCAGAGAATTCGGGACCAGGTGGACCTTGTCATCGCCGAAGCAGAACGCGACAACGTCAAGCTCCTCACTGAAGGTACTCACTCGTTTACCTTGAACAACGGGGCCGCTTTGAAAGTCTACGCCAGCCCTTGGACGCCCGAATACGGCTTCGACTGGGCGTTCCAATACGACGGAAGCCACGACTTTGACATTCCGCAGGGTATCGATTTTGCCATCACGCATGGTCCCCCCAAGGGAATGCTGGATATCGCAAGGAGCGACAGCTCTGGAGCCGGTTGCCCCGTTCTATTCCGTGCCGTCCAAGAAGCAAAACCACGGGTGCACTGCTTTGGCCACATCCACGAGGGCTGGGGAGCGTACCTGGCCAGGTGGAGGGCGAGTAACGACCAAGAAGAGACTGTGCCTACAGTGGAAAATTGCATCGATTCAACTGCCTCCAAGACCGTGTACAATGCTGTTTTGCATCCTCGCCGACGCGGGCCAACAGCATATCAGGACAGTGCTGGAGAGCGCGTAGCTCTTTCAGATATCTTAAAGGCGAGCAAGCAGCGAGGTATGACGGTTGACTTGACTCGAGGGGAGTACATGCAGACTCCAGGACAAGAAACGTTATTTGTCAATGCAGCGATCATGTCCATTGCCTACCAGCCAACGCAGCTTCCTTGGATAGTCGACATCGACCTGCCGCCTGCCCAAGTGGCATAGTGGCGGTAGGTAAAGCCTAGATGGCGATTTTCCAACTCTCGGCGGATTGGAAGCCTATCTTCTCAGCACGCGACGTGGTAGATGCTGGCATCAACAGAGGTCGAGGCAGCGCCAACTCTGCTACGCTTTTACAAACCTTCGCAGCATTATCGAATAAATTTACCAAAATGCCAGCAACCTGTACGAGCTCTCAGTCATGAATTCATTTCTCGCATTAGGACGCCTGGCTGTTGCTGCCAGCTTTCAATCATCGTGTACGGCCACGTTCAACACTCGCTTACGTTAAGACTTTTTACCCCATGGTAAGCATCACAGGTGCTGGATCGTTCTTGCCATTTCCGCTGAGACCATGCAAAGCCTCTGTGGTCTACCTCGTCCTTGACAGTCGTCGAGGACGGCCTCGACAGCAAGACTGATCAGATCCTCGCCGAGATGGAGGAAAAGTGGAATGAAGATCCGCCGCGCTGGACAAACAGCTTGCAGAGACCGTCGAATACGTTCAGCGAGCACTACTGGAACATTCGTATCGCCTTTGAACCGAAAGTCTCCCAGAAAGAGAAGAAGCTCCGCGCTGGTAATAAGAAGCCCGGCGGCACACCCCCTCGTCCTTGGCGCGCGATACTACTGCTGCGTGCCCGCAACATCCCACGCTTGATGCGGCATGGTCTGAACCTATCGCTCAAGGCACAGGAAGATAAGAATACTCGAGTGTTTGAATCCGACTTTCAAACAAACTCACGGAGGGTGCGGGATGAGTATGGAAGGCAATGGGGCCGCTCTAATGAGGCAAAGGACTACCCTTATCTCCAAGAGTATCACTTTTCCGAAACGAATGATCTCAGAACACGGGAGTGGATCGCCATGCTCATGATCTGGAGCCCCAGGGTCGAGACGTTGGAACACTTTGATCTCGACATCCTCACTAGGGACAATATCAAGTGGGCTGAAGCGCTGGACATTCACGAAATCGGACGCCAGGTTGTTATCTACCGTACGCAAGGGGGAGGCCGTCGCGCTTTCAACCTCTACACTCACAATCAGCCCTTGCCCGGCTGGTGGCACTGGCCCGCAAAGGCGTCCGAGAGAGAAAAGTGCCGAGAGAGTGTGGGGTATGCCAGTAAAAGCCGGTTCCAGAGGTGGAGGGCGAAGCTTGCCGACAAGACGGGTATGCACAGGGAGGTGGAGGATTCGCTGTTTCTACTTTCTGTGCCGTCATGTTACCAGGAGCTATTCAAAAAGGCGTAAACAAAGAGCGGCGTATAGTCCGACATTTCGTACTTCCTCATCATCGCGCCCTACTGCTCAACAGAAGAAAGTTTGGTCCGTGTTTGCAAAGAAAAACACAGCCGCGCCAAGATCATCTGTCCGCACGCTGCTGCTGTTAATTAGGCGACTTTGCTCCGCATAGAATTCGATATGGCCATGTTTGCGGCCGGATCACGCGATGGCTCTAATTTTCCACGACTCACGGCTCTTGCATCTAAAGTAAATGCTTCCGGCGCTTTACTTGATTGACGATTGCCGTGCGGGGAGCGAGGCGATCGTGACTTTGCATTTTCATGCGGCCACTTGCCGGACCCTCCCCCGGTTTGCCAAGTCGGTCGCAGCCCGAAGTAAGCTGATCTCGGTCGGGGATAAATGGCGATCACCAATTACCTGCGTCCCACGATCATCCTATTCTCACAGCCGTGCCTATCACCATCAATCTTTAACGAGGGGCGATATAGTCCCATCCCCAGAACGCAAGTATGAGCGGGGGGCAATGTAACTCTGTAAAAGCCTCGAATCGAGCCAACTTGATCAATCGTCATGCCGTGATTCGAAAGGCATATAATCAAGGTAAGACTCGCTCCCAAAGTGGTGAAAGCAATGTGAAAAAGAGACTCTCTAGAGGCTCATCGAAAATGGCTAGATTTTTGTTGTTGCGCATTTTAGCTCTTACGGCCGCCTTCACGGGCACAATGGCCGGGCCAGCTGCTCCCCCCGTGTCGGAGGACAAAGGAGTGAAGGCGAGTCACTTTGATATCAGTCAGGTCGTCCTTGAAGAGGGACGACTTCAGGAGAATGAGGTATGGCCCGTTGTCGTCTGTTTTCCGTGTCTCGCGAGAAAGCGGTTAACCCATCTGATTCCGTAGGACCGCACACTCAACTACCTCAAATTCATTGACCTGGACCGCCTATTATACAATTTTCGAGCCACCCACAAGCTCTCCACCCAAGGCGCAAAGCCCCTCGGAGGCTGGGACGAGCCGAACTTCCCCTTCCGATCCCACGTGCAGGGTCACTTTCTCAGCGCATGGTCCCAATGCTGGGCCTCGCTCAAGGATGAGGAGTGCCGAGATCGAGCCGCGTCTTTCGTGAAGGAGCTGAAAAAGTGCCAGGACAACAATGACAAAGCCGGGTTTGCGGAAGGCTACCTATCCGGATTTCCCGAGTCAGAGTTTGACAAGCTGGAGGCGGGGACGAAGAGCGACGTGATCTACTACGCGATGCACAAGACGATGGCCGGTCTGCTGGACGTTTGGCGCAACATGGGGGACGAGACGGCGGAGACGGTGCTGCTCGGCATGGCCCGGTGGGTGGACCGGCGGACGGCGAAGCTCAACCGCGAGGCGATGCAGAAGGTGCTGAGCGTCGAGTACGGCGGGATGCAGGACGTGCTGGCCGAGGTGTACCGGCAGACGGGCAACGAGAGCTGGATCCCCGTCGCGCAGCGCTTCGACCAGGACTCGACCAACTCGTGGCTCGCCAAGGGCGAGGACCGCCTGTCGGGCCTGCACGCCAACACCAACATCCCCAAGTGGGTGGGCGCCATGCGCGAGTACAAGGCGACGGGGGAGCAGCGGTACCTCGACATTGCGAGGAACGCGTGGGAGATGGTGGTCGGCACGCACACGTACGCGCCCGGCGGCAACAGCCAGAACGAGCACTTTCGCCCACCCAACGAGATCGCGAGATACCTCAAGCACGACACGATGGAGCACTGCAACACGTACAACATGCTCAAGCTGACAAAAGAGCTCTGGACCGTGACGCCCGACCCGGCGTACTTTGATTTCTACGAGCGGGCGCTGCAGAACCACGTGGTCGGCGCGCAGGACCCCGGGAGCGAGCACGGGCATATCACGTATTTCTCACCCCTCGACCCGGGGGCGCGAAAGGGCATCGGACCGGTTTGGGGAGGCGGCACGTGGAGCACGGATGACAAGTCGTTTTGGTGCTGCCAGGGGTCTGGTCTTGAGCAGAACACGAGGCTGATGGACGCCATCTACGGGTTTGACGACGAGGAGAGCGTATACGTCAATATGTTTGCACCGTCGACGCTGAACTGGTCCGAGAAGGGCATCAAGATCAGGCAGACGGGCCAGCTGCCGGCGTCAGACTCTGTCAATCTCACAATCAGCAGCAGCGGCGGTGGCGGTGTCTCCTTTGCCATGAAGATCCGCGTTCCGAGCTGGGCATCAGGGGTCAAGATCTCAGTCAACGGCGAGGACAAGGACATTGCCGCCGAACCAGGAACCTACGCCACGGTCACCCGCGACTGGGCCAACGGCGACAGGGTGACAGTCGAGATGGCGATGCAGCTGCGCGTGATCAAGGCCAATGACGATGAGAGCATCGGGGCTGTGGCATACGGGCCCATCGTGTTGATAGGGGACTATGGCGACGACAAGCCGAGTTCGAACCCGACAATCGATCTGGGAAGCTTGAAGCGGACGTGTGGTGCCAGTCTCAAGTTTTCGGGCAAGGCTGATGGGAGGGACATGAAGCTCGTGCCGTGGCAGGATGGAGGCGTAACGTTCAATTATGTCACGTACTGGAAGCTTTCAGGATCTCTTGAGGCATAGTTTAGGCGGTATGCGGACTTTGGAGAGGGGAATGAATGATCTTGGCATGATGAGATGGTGCATGGTAATCTGTAAACACAGACAATTGACGGCATACTGTTGCGTTTGTAAGCAAAAAAAAAAAAAAAAAGAAAAGAAAAGGAAAAGGAAGAGGAAAAGACGAAGGCAAGAGTCCCGTGAATGTAATCGGGTTTGACAAGTGCTGTCCGCAGCGGATCTTAAGGTTGATCTGCTCCGTCGTGTCTGCGATCCACGTCACGGGCGACGGTGCCTGGATTCACACATGAGAGCCCCTCCCCCGCGGCGGCCAAATCCCGGACCTTATTGACGCTGGCGCTATGACGGGGGTTCACTCCTCCATTAATACTGCTGCATCACTCTGATCGTTTGAATGCGATCTGTGATCGTCAAGGAAGCCTGCTCATTGATAGGTTAGAATCATTCAACAATTCTCATCAAACGTCACCTCGCAATGTCGGCCTCCATCTCCCAGCGAAGCCGTGCCACCATCGCCAGCCTGGACAAGCCATGGCGATTCGCTGTCACGCAGAACTACGACGCGGAAACGAACCCGTCGGGTACAATCTCATTTGGGAGTGCCACGAATGCAAGTATATCCGCGTGCACAGCACTTGGTGGAGCGTGTTCCCGTCTGACTCTCGGCGCAGTGGCTCGTTCGTGACAAGGTGTTTGCCTTTCTCGAGCAGCACGTGGAGCCATCCCCCAATGATCTCGTGGGATCTGGAAACTTTGACGAGGGTACCCGTGCCGTCGCCGCCATGGCGAACCATATGAACGAGTACTTCAAGCCGCATCGTCTCCTGAGCCCGGAGAACATCCGGCTGGCTTCGGGGGCTACTGGCATCCACGAGACCTTGTCCTGGGCGGTAGCGGATCGGGGCGAGGGCATCCTAACGTCGAGGCCGGTGTACGGTCGTTTCGAGATTGACTTTGCGAACCGGGCAGAGGTCAAGCTCGTGTACGCCGATACGGGTCTGAACAGCTGGTGCGAGACCGGCGTGGTGGACAGGTTTGAGGAGGCGCTGCAGAGGGCGGAAGATGAGGGCACCAAGATCCGCGCGGTTGCGATTGTGAACCCGAACAATCCTCTGGGTAGGTGTCATCTAAACTTGTAACCATCATTCTCTCCGAGTCTGTGGGCTGATGAGTTGATCACACAAAACAGGGCGGTGCTACCCTCGAGACACCCTCGTCAGAATCATGAAGTTTTGCGCCAAGCACAATCTCCACCTCATCAGCGACGAGATCTACGCATGCACGACGTTTGACAGCGGGGAACAGGGCACCCACCCGTTCACCTCGGTGCTCTCCATCGACCCGACAGGCATCATCGACCCCAACCTCGTTCACGCCGAGTACGGTCTCAGCAAAGACTTTGGCATCGCGGGGCTCCGCCTGGGGTGCGTGGCTACGCGCAACAAGCAGGTTCTCGCCGCGATGGACACGGTCCTCCGGTTTTCCGAGTGCACGGCGCCGAGCCTCAAGGTGGCGCGGACGATCCTCGAGGACCGCACGTTCGTGCACAGTCTGCTGGGGACGCTGCGGGAGAGGCTGGCGGCGGCGTACACGCACGTCACGACGCAGCTGCAGGAAGCGAACGTGCCCTATCTGCCGGGCAGCAACGCCGGGTTCTTTGTGTACGTGAACTTGTCGGGGTTTCTGTCCGGGAACAAGGAGGACTGGAGGGGCGAGGGGGATGCCGAGTTTGCGCTGGCAAAGAGGTTGCAGGAGGAGGGTGTGTTTCTGCACCCGAAGGAGGAGAACTGCTCGTGGCCCGGATGGTTCAGGCTGGTGTACACGCAGGACGCAGCGATCGTGAGTGAGGGCATCCGGCGCATCAAGACAGCGATCACGAGGTAGCCTGCCACAGTAGATGGCAATACCACCCGCAGAGAGCATTTTCGCGGTGGTTGAGATCACGTGACCGTGCATCGGCCCTCGTGTGGTAAACCCAACCGACCTTTTGTCTTTCGTCTTTGGTCAGTCAGTCGTGCGGCCCGGAGTTTCGGTGTGATGCTCGAAATGAGCACACCGCAGAGAGAGGGACCCTTCCAAATTAGCTTACCCACATTGCATAGCTAGCCTACCCAACACACCGTTCGCTGGCCCCGTAGTTGGCCCCGTTGTTGACGCATATGAGAAGCAATGGTGGAACAACGATGGTGTTGCAACCCTATCCCTACATGACATCATTTCATCCCGCCCCCTCGGTCGGACCTTTGATGAATAAGATTGAAAATCTAGATCAGCCCGAGGGAATCTGAAGACAGCCCGTCGGTCATCGCCTCGTTCCGCCCTGAGAATTTCTCTTTTCTGCTGCAGACGAGGACGAATGGTCAGCAGCCAAGACCCGACGCCACCTGAGAATTTGGAATTTCGGCACAACACAATGTCACATTGGTCAGCGGCCTCGGCCTCGTTCTCCCCAGGTGATGAAATTTCTTGCAACGCCCCCCGAGATGGTAGTCGCATGTAGTCAAAAAGTCTCCTCGTCGGATGCAAATTGGTCAGCTGTGTCCGCGGAAACGAAGACCCTAACCCTGGTTTCTCTATTGCGGTCCTGCTCGACGGGCCGAATGGCCATAGATTTTGCCTCAGGCCGCTGCAAGGCCGAGCGAGACCGAGTCAGGGATGCAGTCGCAGAGCCGTGCTTGCCGCGCCAAGAAACGGTGTCACGTGGAGGCGACGGGAGGCCGCTGGGAGTCCGACAGAAGACAAGACAAGCATATGCGGCGGGTGCGGCTGGACCAGGGTGGGGAAAGTGGCCTGGGCGTCGTTCCTGCCCTGTGTCAAGGGTGTATACTGTACTTGCCAGGTCGTTGTCCAGGCTGTCTCTGGGAAGCAGCTACCTAGACTACCTACTTACGCTACAGAGCTCGGCACCAGCAATAGCTCTTTCCCGGTGGGATAAGTGGAGGTGGAACCATGGGGAAACTGCCAAGCCGCTGGATGTGTGGGTGGATGGATGGATGGATGGATGGCTGATGTAGGGAAGGAGGGATGGGAACGAACGGTTGGACGGAGAGACGGAAGGAGAGATGGAATCTGAGGTGATAGTGAAATGAGGTGAGTTTAGGAGGCAAAGCGGTGGGTTCCTCCCTTCCCCTTCCCCTTCTATTTTCCCCCTCCCCTCTTTTTTTCCATTCGAGAATTGCCTGCCGGAAACCGCATCGCCCATTCGCACGGGTTTGCAGCGTCCTGAGTGGCTATGAAAGTTCAGGTGTGCGCTTTTGCCCTGTCAATGTGTCTGCCATGTCGTGACATTTTATCTTGTCCTGTCCTATGGCCAGGGTGCCTTGTATGTCGTGCTGTCTGCTTTCTTGTCTCTTCGCGTTTGGAGGCTGCTCTATTCTGCCCTGCCTGGCTTGGCAGCTCGTTTCTCGCCCGCAAAAGGCGGGTTCCTACCATCTACTTGTACCCATCCATCCATCCATCTCATCCGTCCAGCTGGGACAGAGAGAGAGAGCAACTGCGTGCATCGCATGGGCAGCAGCACGTTCATCACCACACAACAGACAAATTCGACCGTGCCTTTCCGAGTTTTACCCCCCCCCCCCCCCCCCCCTTCTTCTCCTGCCAAACCCCCATATCATAGGTACGCCATCCTCATCAGGCCACCGAGGACGAACCACAGACTACCGCGGCCACACACACATGTTCGAGCTCTTTCGTTTGGTTTCGTCTCTTGTGTCGTCTTGTCTTTCTCAACTCCTTCGGAATTCTCTCCTCACTCATCAGCTTTGTCCCCCCCTCACCGGACAACAACCTCGCACAACAGAACTTCACACGATTTTTGACGGCTTTTCCCCCTGGGCGCCCAGCCACCAAGAGCGTCTTCTTTCTCCTCACTTCGCCCTGTTCAGACCCCCCCCCCCCCTTCCCCTCTCCCCCTTCCCCCAAAACCGACACGCAGGGCAGGCTAGACTACAAGTAGGTCAAGCAGGGTGTCAGCTGAGGCCAGCCAGCTAGCCAGCTGAGACCGGCCAGATCAAAGCAGAGCCGTCGTGTCCTGGCAGGCAAAGCCACCACGCGAATCACCACGTATTAGCCGTTAGCAAAAACACAATTCCCAATCCCCTCATCGGTAACCTCAACCACCAGCAAGCACCTCTATCCTGCTCTGCTCTGGCTTTGGCGAGTCCAGCCGATCTTTGGGGCGAGGGCTCCGGAGCCAAAGTCCGCGACACCAGCAGAAAGCCCCAGTGATGGATTCCATCTTGAGTGTCGGCGCCCATCTGCCCTCGGCCACCGGTCACGGTCTCGGCCTTCCTCTGACCGCGACATCAGCATTGTCGTCGTCCATAGCCGCCCCGGCCCCGGCCACGGCCTCCCCGACCACGGCTGCCGCTACCGCTACGGCCGCCGCCGCCACCGCCGTTCACGAAATGTCCAGCGAGCCCGAGGCACCCAACACCGATTCGCAAGACACCGTTGCCCCGTGGATGGCCAACGTGAAGCGACGCGCCCCCATCGCCTGCCGAAGGTTTGTGCCTCTTTCATTCTTTCATTCAATCATTCATTCATCCATTCTTGTTTCCTTGTCACTTTGGTCGAATCGTATCACACGAAACAGTTGGCCAAAATCCACAATGTGCTGGCCCGTTCCCGCAATTCCCCGTTGCGATGGTGTTCTGGACCCTTTTTGAGGAAGGGAGGGGGGGGACGCGCGGCTCTGCGGATCTGCACCACAACCAGACAACCACGAACGCACGCACTTACACGCACCTTTCCCATCATCCTGCCCTGCTTGAAGCCCCCGGGATTACTGCCGTGCCAATCTGGCCTGCATTTTATTACAGTGGCCCTTTCCAAGCTAGCAGGGCCGCCGCGTGCCTGATCTGCAAAGAGGCGTGGGCGTATGCGCGTGCGTGCAACGGCGTCGTCGTGTCCATCGCGGCGCCCTCTCCTCGATCCGGCCTCACACCCCCAGCCTGTCAGCCCCTTCGTACCTGGCTAACCCCCTTACCTCGCCTACAGATGTCGTCGAATGCGGAGCAAATGCACCCACGATAAAGCCCAACCGCCTTGTGAACCCTGCAAGGAAGCTGGCCTCGGCGCCGCCGACTGGTGAGTCTTCTGGTGCGCTACCCTACCCTTCCATGTTGCATCCTCGCATGCCGACCCTTTGGGCGCCACGTTCAGCTGCTGAGACATGCCTTTTCCTCGTTCATCAGTGAGTTCCCAGTCCGCGGCCAGCCCGGCACGGACCGTGACTACCGACACCCACGACACCGGAACCCCCGTCCTAGCAGATCCGACTCCGCCGCCCGAGCCCGCAATGCGGCCCCACGGACGGCCAAGCCTGCCGACGAGTGGGATCGCATGCCTTCCCTGAGCCACATCATCGATGCCGTCGACCGCTTCAACAAGCACTACTTCCAGCTAGGCTTCATCCCAAAGCAGCAGTTTCGCGACCAGCTACAGACCGACCATCGCTCCATCAGCGTCTTCCTCGTGCTCTCCATCCTGAGCATCTCGGCTCGCATGACCCCAGCCTTGATCAAGGAGCACGGCTCGGGCATGAAGGCCGCCGAGTACTTTATGGACAGGGCCTGCCGCGTGGCGTCCGAGGAGATCCATGAAGCGCCGACGTTGGAGAGGTGCCAGGCCTTTTATCTGCTAAGTCTGGCTCAGCAAGGCAATGGACTCAAGAATCGCAGCTACGTATGACATGACTCCCTCTCCCGGACATAAATGGCTGCGTCGAGCTCAAACTAACTTGGCACAGCTCAACGTAGGTATCGCGACGAGGATGTCTACCTTGATGAGGCTGCACCGCGAAGAGACGTACGAGATGCAAAATCCAACAAAAGAGTCCATCATCAGTGCTGAATCGGCTCGTCGCACCATGGTACGTTGCTCCGCCGTCTTGTCTCCATACTTTGCTGCCTCTTGCTGACCTCCTTCTCAAGTGGATGCTCCATTCTCAAGATAGCCTTCATAGCGGTACCGGGTCGCCCGTCGCCCTTGGTGCCCCGGATATCACCGCTCTACTGCCCTGCGAAGAAGAGGACTTCGCCGCCGGGGTCCTACCGAAATCAAGAGCTGCGCTGCCCGACTCACCTCCCGCTATCGAACATCCAGGTCTCGTCCGAGACATTGGTCGTTCACTCTTTGCCTCTCTTATACAGGTTAATCACTACTGGGGCATCGTGAGCAGGCGCGCCGCCTCCCTGGCTAGGGACGCCTCACCGTGGGATGCGCAGAGTCAATTCTGCATTATGCAGAAGAAAATTAAAGATTGGGAAGACGGCCTGCCACATGAACATCGATGGGCGACGCCGCAGTTGCATTATTACAAGTATCGAGGACTCGATCTTGTGAGTGTCTCACTTGCGACGTGATGATGCCAGGAACTGACATTTTCTTCAGGCATACCTCAGTGTCACAATGATGCCACGCCTCTGTCACATTGTACTGCGCCGCGCGTACCTCAGCGAGTGAGTTCCACATGCGCGAGTTTTTTTGGTTTGACTGGAAGCTGACTCTCCTTTAGCATGCTGAACATTGCACAGAAGGGACCACAAGAAAGAGTCTTTTTCAGTACGACAGCCGCAGACCTTTTCAAGAATGTGCATGATCTCTTCCAGCAAATCGATGCGCATTTTACAGGGAGGGCTCTGGACGAAAGTGTTGGTGCCCAGATCACGGCTTTCTGTGTCTATGTCTGTGGTCTGTTGTCAACGTACCTGTGCAAATATCCTCAACGTAAGCGCGTTTCCATGCCACATGCATCCGATCTCTACTAATCACAATGCAGTCTGCTTGGACGACACCATCCGCCAAGACGGTCCCCGCATGCTGAAGCGATCCAAAGAGATTTTGGCGGATTGCAAGCAAGTCTGGCCGCTGGCATCACGGTGGGCGAGCTCGATCGAACGTGCTTACGAGCAACCCGACAATGCCTCCATGGCCAGCGTGGGAAGCATGGCTGACGGCGAAGACCCCGTACCCCAAGCCTGGCACAAGCGCTCCAAGGAAATGCCGGCCGCGCCCAAGGGCAAGAATCCTCGCCCGAGCATTGATGCCAATGCTCACGCGAACACGAGACCGGACGCCATGATGGGTAATTATCCGGACAACGCTTCTGCCTTTAGCCCGGCACTCCCTCAGCTGCACACGGACTCCATGTACCGGCAATCCTCTGCTTACCCCGTCACGACCGTGCAGCCCCAGACCCCGTTGCTCCATCAATCTACTCCGCCACCTTCCACATTTGGGCACAACGTTCCGCTGTCCGGTATGCTCGGGTCCAGCTCACCGAGTCAGCTGTATCTGGCCCCTCATCAGGACACTGCAAACAGCATGCTGATGGGCAATTACGTACATCCGCAAACTCAGCATTACCACCACCCTCCTCCCCCTCCTCCTAGTACTCAGAGTCAGGGCCCGCCTCATCCGCAAGCCCCGACGTATGCCATGGCCTCGACCGCCGGCTTCTACGCGCAGGCAGGGCCAGGCAACGATGGTTTCGAGAACGAGCTGCAGGTCTACATGGGCGGCAACACCAACAACGCAATGCCCCCGAGCGGATGGGACTCTTCGCTGCAGTGAGAGCAGTTTTGGTGGTTTTTTGCTTCTCAGTTGTCCTTTTTAGGGAGTGCATCGGCGAGGAATCGCAAAATGCGATGACCGTATGGTTTTTCCGTTGCATCAAACAGGCGCTATCGAAACGAGAGCACGTTTGCCTCCTTTGCACATTGGAAGAAAGATGGGGACCACAGTGGCCCATTCGAGTGACCTGCTCTTCCTCCCATAGCATAACATGTTAGAATCGAGATATGAATACAAAACAAGTTGGAATAAAAGTACTGAACGGCTTCACGCTAGCATTTTGAGCAGAAACGCGCGCACGATGAGGATGTGTGATGTGAAAATTCCATCTTGCATTGTTCTTCTCACGGGCCCATTGCGTATTGTGTATGACAGGAGTCTCCCAGTTTCAATAAGCTTAAGTATAGAATCTTATCCACAGCACCATCCACTTTCTGTACCCTCAAGATCACTTGATAAGAGGAGAGCCACAGCGCGTGATGAAAAATTGTTTTGGAATTCCAGCCACAGAGCATGACAAATTCATTTCCTTGTTTTCTCCTTTTGTTTGAGCCCTCTCCTTCTTCTTTTTCTTCTCTTTCTTCTTCTTCTCCTCCTCATTCTCCTCCTTCTCCTCCAGATGACAATAGCTGTAAGAAAAAAAGAAAACAGAAAAACAAAAAGCATAGCCTGTACTCCCAAAGTGTGTGGTCGCATCCATATGATAACCCACCTCTACATGACTTTTTAGGTTCCATCCCGCCGCCAGCCAGCGCGCCGGGGGAAATACATGAGTCTCATCGCTTCTATTCCCTTCGACTTCGTAAACGTGCAAGCATAATATGGGAGGCAAAAGCAAGAAAGAAGAAAGAAAACACAATATGAGGATAAAGAAAACGGGGAGGGATATGCAGTGCATTGTGATATGGGATTACAATATTGGGGGAGAGTGCGCTGGACGCGAGTGATGTGGCCGTGGTTGGAAAGGGTTAGAAAATAAAGGGGGGTATTGAATTGTGCCGTCTGTGTAGGTTCGACATTGTCTATGTACAAGATGTTGTGTGTGAGGGGAAGGGTTCGTGAGGCTCGTGCTGTGCTGTGCTGTGCTGTGCTGTGCTGACTAGGGGGAATGTCATCTGGAAGAGGGAGGGGAGCGAGGGAGTGGGCCCTTGTCAGATGTTGGCAATGCCGCTCACGTCGCAACCAAGCGACTTGGAGTTCGTCGAGAAGGAGCTGGAGGTCGATCGGAATCCTGGCCATAGTCCAACTAGGACTGACCGGCGGAAGCGAGTTGACGCTTGACCTGCTCACGAGCCCATTTGGCGGTCTCGATGGTTCGGGGCTGGAACTCGCGGTTGGTCTTTGTCTCCTTGATCATGGCAGTGAGCCATTCTTGGCGGAAGATCTCGACGAGCTCGCCGTTGGGGTAGGCCTCAGCCAGGTCACTGAAAATTGTTAGATGAGACCTGAGAAAGAAGAGAACAACAACGAGGCTACTCACCCGATGACGCCCATAGAAGCACGCATGAGACTCTCGCTTCGGCTGTTGTCGCTGCTGATAGCATTGAGCAATTGGAAGACCGAGTTCACGTAAGGCTGGAGAGCTTGAGCTGCAGTGCCGTCGTTAGCATACAGGAAATACTAGTTTGCGGCGGGGGCAAAAGATACTTACTCTTATCACTGGACCTCATGGCTCCAATGATGCCACCCCAAGCATCCATAATGCCCTCGCGAAGGGAGATGACGTAGTCGTACATCTCGTAGGGTCCGTCAGCGCTGGCAGTGACAGTGGAGGCCTGCTCCAAAACCTGGGCGATGACCTGCAGATAACCCTCAAAGTGGCCGCCAATAGCGCCGGCAATGTCACCAAAGCACTGCAGAATTGCGGGCTTGAACTGGTTGGACAGGGCGGTGCTCTTGAGGTTCTCGAGCAGGTAGTTCATGAAGGTATCGCAGTAAGGCTGGCTCTGGGGACCGAGAGATCGGGTGATGTCGCTGACGAGACCAATGGCCATGGAGCACAGGGCGGGCTCCTCTTGGTTGCCGAGGGCGTTGTAGAGGAAGGGGGCGAAAGCATCCATGTACTTGACGAAATCATCCTCCATCACGTTGGCGAGAGCACTGATGGTGGCAAAGACGGCCTCCGGAACGCTCGACTTGGGACCGACGGTGTTGAGGATGGCGAGAAGGGCTTGCATCAAGCGATCGCCCTGTGAGGCAATCTCCTTATCAAGCCTGTTGACGATGCCCTGGATGACGGTGCAAAGGCTGTTTTGCATCTCTTCCAGGGTGAGCTTGTCCTCAACGCTGACAACCTGCTGCTGCATGGGAACGGTCTCTTCGAGACGCTTGAAGATAATGTCAGTCAAGGAGGCCACCGCGCTGAGGCTTTCCATGGCGGAATTCTGGATGAAGACGTTGAGAACCTCGTACGCCGCGGTGCGAACGGAGGTGTCAGTCTCCTGACGACCGGTAATCTCGAGTAATGAGGCGACAGCATCGTTGAAGTGCGGAGTCAGGAGGTTACTCTGCGCGTCAGGGTCTCCACCAAACTGCTCGGCGAGGTTCATGAGTGCCCAGCAGCATGAGGGAGCCATCTTGGGGTTGGTCAAGAGCCCCTGGAAAAGGGCCTTGACGAGGGTAGGAAGCTGAGCCTCGGGGTCGATGGACTCTGAGCATGCCTCGGTAACACGACCCAGAGCGTATGCGGTGGAATCCCTGACCTGCACGGAAGAGTCCTCCATCATGGTGATGAGAACGGGCAGGGCCTGCTTGACAATGGGGTCCAGGACCTTGCCCTCGGGGCCCTCCATGATGGCTCCGAAAGCAGAGACTGCAGCATCGCGGTGGTGCCAGTCCTCGGCTCTCAGGTTGGCCTCCACAAATTGAAGGACAGGCTGGACGATAGTCTGCTGAACCGCTGCGGCGTAGAGCTGCAGGCACTGGTATGCGGCTCTGGAGAGGTTGTACTCGTCGTCGGTGGCGTCTTCGTCTTGCTTCGTGAGCAAGTGAAGGAGAACTGGGACGACCTCGGGGGTGGCAACGCGAGCAAAGTTGAAGAAAGGCCGCATCTGATCAGAACTCTCCACGGTGCTGTTGTCATCCTCGATGCCAATTTCCTCCTCGCAAACGGTGCTCCAGAACTCGACAGCGAGCTTGGCAACATCCTCGTCCTCGTCCTTCATGCCTTGGATGGTGAGACCGAACAGAGCCTTCTCCATGTAGAAGCGCATGTTCTCGTAGTAGAGACTCATGATCCTGTTCAGGCAGCCAAAGGCACCCTGCTTAATTCTTGTGTCCTCTGCCTGCGTGGCCTCGCAGACGACTTGCATGATATAGTTACGTTCACCCTCGTTCTTGAAATTATTTTGGACAAACTCGAGAGAGTCGCCGAGGGCCGTGATGGCAGCATGGCGGACTTCCTGGTTGGTCTCTTCCTTGCGTGCACCCTGGACGACAGCTGTGAGAATGGCGTTGGAGTGTGCGATGAGGGAGAGCCTCAGGTCCTGGTCGGGGCTCTCGCAGATGTAGCCGATTGTAGTCAGAGAAGCCTGCTTCAAGTGGTCGCTGCCCTCGCTGACGTTCTTGACCAAGTCACCCATGAGGTTGGGCCATTGTGAACGGGGAAGCTCGATCGTGGCGATAGAGGCGATGACTTGAGCGGCGGCAGCACCTGCTTGCATGTTTGAAGATGCAAGAGTCTGAAGTGTCAGTTGCCTGACGCGGGTCTTGGTCTCATCGTCGGTCTGTTGCAGCCACTTGTTTTGCAGCTCCTGTTGACGGGCGACATCTCGGGCAGTGAAGGCGTTCTTGAGGGCGATACCGGCGGCGGCTCGAATGGATCCATCGGCAGAGTCGTTTGCTAATTCTTGGACGAGGGTCGCGAGGTAGAGCGGCTATAGTGAGATGAAACTGTTAGCTCAGGCTTTCGAGGCAAGCCGGGGACACACGAGATGACGATGCTGCAAACGAGGCCACCTTGGCAGGTTTTAGTACGTACAAAGTTGCTCTCGGCGGCTTGCGTGAGCTGCTGCTCGGCAGCATTTCGCAGGTTCGCGTCTTCAGAGAGCTCGTTAGCCTTGATCAGGATCCAAAAGAGCCCGTGTGCACACGTTGTGCGGGCCAGGCGAGGGACGAGAGGCGGGCGAAAAGACGACAGGCACGGATGTCGGAAAGAGGGGCGCAAATCCTACCTGGTGACAGCGAGTTGGCGAGAACTTGGTTGATCTCAGAGCTCGACATGATCGCGGTTGATCGACATGCGGCGGATGGAAGTGTGATTTGAGAGGTTGTGCCTTTGCCGTTGCACGTGCAAAAGGGAGGGAGGGAAAAAAGGCGGAGGGGTTCTGTGCTGATGGTGGAATGCAGACCCAGAACCTAGCAGCTGGCCGTCAGACGCTGGCTGAGAGCAGAGCAGAAGACGGGCGGGCGGGTGGGCGGTGACGACGGAAAGCCTAACCGTGAGAAAAAGATTCTGCACCCTATGTCTCGCACTGTACGTGAACGCCTTGTGTGGACGATAGGTGCGAGGCCTGCTACTGTATCAAATGCCTGCAAGTCAAGGAGAAAAGAGTGTGGTGCAGGCGTGATATTCTGGCCAGGTTTGGTGCGTAAAGAATGCGGCAGCTTGTTTTGACTCGGTGCATCGGACGAAGAATTCAGCAGAAACTGTGTTTTGTCTTGATTTATTATTTGTTGTTGTTACAAGCAGCAGATTCGCACCAGGCAACGGGAAGCCCGGTCAGTAGTGCAAGAAAAGGGGGCCCAGAAGCAGAAACACCCGCAAATTGGTGGCCACGATGCCACTTCTCCTGGCGAGGGGCATCCGGGCAACAGGCGGGTCGCGTGGGGTCTCGCTTCCTCCTTGTTCTGAGATGTTCCTCGTCCACAAAGCACCAGGGAGGGTCAGCTAATCTCAAGCCCTGACGAGAACTCTGGTTGCACTGAGTCAGGGCAGTAGACGTGGCAAGAAACAAGAAGGAAAGCAAAAAGATGGGCTTGATTGATCTACAGTTCAGAGCAGATGACGATCAGCTTCTCAAGGGTCTAGTCGAAAGGCGTGAAAGTCAATCATGTGTTTGCACAGTGCTTGCATAGCCGGGCACAAGACAGTGCGCATCCACATCCATTGCCCCTCCCTTTGCATCTGCCCCGCGCTAGCAGCAGGTCCGGCGGAACTGCGGTTGATCTAGTCCCTGGTCACGTGATGTGCTTCCAATGTCATTAAGAACAGTCCATTGGTAGTAATGGATGATGCTCCTATCTATTGTCGTCCCATATCGTCCTACTCATGATGATCGGGCGAGCAGTATCCCATGGCCCCCGAATCTCATTCTTGTACTTTTGGAGGCCGATGAGCCACCAGCTGCAACCGCCTGTGCCCAACGCCGCAAACCCACTCCCGGACAACATCCCAATGATGCCGTGCTTCAACGTCCAGCCGCCAATCATAAGGCCCAGACCGAACCCGGCGCCGAGCACGAGGAGTATCGCCAGGAACACATGGGATTGCCAGTTGCGGTGCTTGAGATGCCGACGAAACGCAGGGAATAGCCCGAAAACTTGAATACTCAGCAGCGTGATGCTGAATACCTGCTGAGTGGAAGGCAGACGACTCGCCAGCACTGTAGACGCCATGAGCGCGGCGTTTGTCGACAGCGAAGCCGGGAATTTCGCCCCCACTCCTCCTGAGTAGTCAAAGAAGAAGATGTTCATGAGAAGGAGCCAGAAAGACATCGCCCAGATACTATCGCTGGACGTTGAACGCGTGAGCGACTTGAGGATGGGACTGAGGCCGAGCAGCGTGCAGTAGATCAGAATCGCGGACTTGATGGTGCCGAGCCGCTGGTGCAGTCGACTCTCCTCCACGAATATGGGAGGCGGGATTTGAGGCAGTACTTCTTGACTGGCTCGAGGTGTATGGAGCTGATGCGAACTGAGCGACACATTCGAAGATGACCGCGATGGCTGGTGGTGGGTATCGATCAGACTCGTCGTCGAGCCCGCTGCCGAGTTGTCGCCAAAAATGGTCGAGAGAGGTCTGTTCGGGCCGGCATTGAGCATGGCGGCCGCCTCGCGCAGTGGCGTCGGTCTGTACAAGCTTCCCGTGCGTCCGCGCCTCCTTAAACTGCCTGTTCTGCCCATGACCGTTGCCGTGACAGTGTTGCTTCCTGACGCCAGACCTTCCGGGCTGTCGTCGTCTTCCGCCACCCAGCGCTCCCAGACGAGCCAGCCCAGAAACGTGGCTATGCTGCTGCTGCTGACCACGGAGGTGGGAGACAGCTGTTCGTTGGATATGCCGATGAAGCAGGTGAGGAAGATGATCACGGAACAGACATGTTGGAGGATCACAGTCGTGTCGGCAACCAGGGGCCAAAAGTCGTAGGGCTTGAGTCGTGGGTTTCGCTGAAGATTCTCGAGAAAGGTCGCCTGGTCGGTGTAATTATCCGGATCTAGGGACAACAATCAGCTGATGAACAATATGACAGGCCTGTGGAAGGAGAATGGCTGACATGACTGCTTCACCCACATGAGCTTCTTCCAAACCCTCTTGCGCTTGCGGCTGCGGCTGCGCTCCCCGTTGAGTCTGCCCGCGACGCCATCACTCCCGTACAGACGTCGAGGCGGAGACGTAAATGCGTCGTCTGGGGAAAGGTGTGAACGGTCGAACGCGCTGCTGTACGCCTCGGGGCTATCGAGTCTCGGGAAAGGCGTCTCGTCGTCGGTTGGCGAAGGGGGCATTGTGTGTAGAGTCGGGCGCACCACCCACGGGATGGAGCCGCTTGGTGTAGCCGTGTCCCTCCGTGTCCCTCCGTGTCCCTCCGTACGCCGAAAGATGTTGTCAGGATGTAAGCGAATATATTATTCCATCTGGGCATATATCATCGGCCGCCGGCATGCTCCAAACACCCTGCTACGTTTGGAGTGACGCGATGCGCGTGGTGTCGTGCGATCTTGCTGAATTGCCGGTGTAGCTACCCTGTAGCTTTACACCGAACATCGTTTCGAGGAGAGGATGCGATCTTGCACGCGTATGCGGTGTCATGGTCAATCCATTGCAAAATGCATTCTCTATATGGCATTCTGTATATCATTGGATCATATCACAATGGCGGGATCCTGCTACTTGTAGCCGGTATTGTCTGGGGTACCGGACATGTCGGGGTAACCACAAATACCTCGGCTCAGTGCCTGCAACCTCTCGGGATAAAGCTGTAAGAAACCATATCTCTTATTCTTCAGCTTCCTTTCAATCACGGGTATTTTCCTTCATTAAAATTGAAACAATCCCATTTTGCTTGCTTCTTCGTGATCCCTACCACAGTTGTCGATTTGCACACGTCCAGGACATCTCACGCTACGACCACGTCGCATAATCATGGCAACCTACGAGACGGCCAAGGACGAGTTCGTCCAAATTGGCGAGACTACATTTGCCTATCGACGACTCGGAGCAGCGTCCGGTGTGCCCTTGGTGTTTCTCATGCACTTCAGAGGGACCATGGACCACTGGGATCCCGCCCTGATCAACCCCATCGCGAAGAAGCGTCCCGTCGTCATGCTGGACAACGCAGGAGTTGGCAGGTCGAACGGCGAGATCCCAAAGACGTACAAGCAATGGGCACAACACGCCATCAGCGTCATCGCAGCCCTTGGTCTGAAGCAAGTTGATATCATCGGCTTCTCCATGGGTGGCTGCGTTGCGCAGATGGTCGCGCTGAACGCGCCCACTGGTCTCGTCCGACGCGTCATTCTGTGCGGCACGACGCCCAGCGCGGGAGAAGGCGTCGTCCGCCCCGATCTTGGGCCCTTCAATCACCTTGCTGGCGCCGTCACAGAAGAAGCACACCGGGAGGCTTTCCTCGAGTCCATGTTCAACACCTCGCCGCTGTCGCGCGCTGCGGGTGAGGCGGCTTGGCTGCGCATCACCCGGGCCAGGCCGGACCGCACACAGCACGTGGGCCTCGAGGGAGCCCGCAGACAGGGGATTGCTTTTGCCAAATTCATGGACCCAAAACAGGCGGATGACGCTTCGTACAACCGCTTCAAGGAGCTCAAGATGCCCGTCCTCATCGCTAATGGTAAGTCGTGTCAAGGACGCTTCTTCTTCTCCTTTCTCTTCTTCCACCTCCCTGCTCGCTGTACGCCCCTGGTAAACATGTAATATCGTTCTCCGATTATCCTGGTAGCCTGCCCTGGCTCATCACGCTGATAACCTTGTTCTTACCCCGTGTTCGTTAGGATGTCACGACCTTCTTCTACCGACCGAGAACAGCGTTTTGATGTGGAATATGCTTCGTGGCGCTAAAGCCCGACTTCATCTGTTCGCGGACTCGGGCCACGGTTTCCTGTTCCAGTACGCGGAAGAATTCGCCGGCGTCATCAACAACTTCTTGGACGCAGACTCCCCCGTCACCAAGGAGAGTCGTCTGTAGGACTGTCACCTCCCAAAGCACGCCCCCTGGCCTGCTGCACATTGCCAGATCGATGAGCTGCTCCCCAACGGGAGGATGGAGCGGTATGCATCCTCGGCGGTGATTGGGTTGCATTTCCAGGGCCATAGCATCGGATGATCATTTGTGATCCATGTCTCTCATCTGCGGATGTCTCGTCCCCAGACCGCTCTTCGTTTGATGTACCCTGGACGCGTGAAGAAATGAGCATCTTACAATATCACCGGCCTCGGAAAGACGCACGGCCTTACATATGCAATTTTTGTCATTTTCGACCAGGATGACGGTGAATATTGATTGCGGCTCGTGGCGCCCTTACCGAGTCGTCTCCACCAAAATCCCATCAACCCCGTAACCAGTTCGCCGCGGCTGCAGGGATCAAGACATCCGCGAGGTCATTGCAGGCGCGTGAGACTGAGACATGAAATCCGTGATGATAAGATTGAAGGTGTCAGAGCTGTTAGGTTAGGGGGGAACCGAAAAACGCCGGGCGGCAGCGGGCCAGGCAGGTATCGCTGATGAATACGGACCGACATTCCAATCGTCAGGCAAGGATGCGCTTCTTTCTAGATCTAATGGTTGCTTGTCGTTGAATCGACAGCGCCAAATGAGTGTCAGTGGACGGTGCCAGGGTCGATATTTCATCGTTGGTCGCAATCTCATAAACTTGTTTTGGGCTCACGTGCTGAACGAGAACGCAATGATGAGCCTCAGATCCAATCGAGCGGTCTCATTGACCAGGTCTCTGTCGTTCGCGGGTCAGCAGGACAGATAAACTAATGCAAATCGAAGACCAGGACGAGCCACGCCGCAGCACCTCACCGGGTCCTAGCGTCAATTGGCTGGACGGGAACGGATCTATCCTGGAATCCTAGACAGTTGGGTCCCCCCCTTTGTCGGTGGACTGAGTTGGCATGCGCCTCTCTATTATCACCCATTCCTGAGCCGTCACACACACGTATTCTGAACCCGGCAGCCAGGGACCCAACTGGGGCCCTGCTGGTGACAGCTCAAGCCATTGGCTCTCTGGCTTTCTGGCTTTCTGCACGGACTGATCTTCCAGCTGAATGACGGCCTAGAAGACATCACGGACCACCCCGGCCTGCCTGGCCTGGAGTAGCTCGTCATGTCTTCAGCTGGAATCTAGCCGTTCTCGCTCGCTAGGGCCCCATCTGAAAACGGAAATCGTCAAGCACCAGACTCGTCCAGAGCCGCGGCATGAGTTTGTGAAAGAACCTTGCAACATATTCTCGTTGCGCCTCTGCCATAGTCGTACACCACTTTCCTGCGGCCAAAGTGAATCGCTTGGTTCTTGTGGCCGTACACCATCCTGCAGCCTGTTATGCATATTCATGGAGCCTCATCAGAATGGTCCAAGTGGACTTGATCAAACGGCAATGCTCTCACCACCCTCGTTCACCGACCTGAATTCACTTCCCACAGAGCTTCGACTCAAGATCTGGGCACACGCCACCGAGCCGCGAACAGTAGGCTTGCACGACCTCATTTCTCAGGCGCAGGTTTTCCGGATACCTGCCGTCACCCAGCTCAACTACGAAGCGCGATCAGCTTGTCGTCAGGGATACCAGTCGGCTGGCAGAGGTTCCTACTTTCACTTTGCGAGAGACATTCTGATATGCGACCCTCTCATCGTCGACGATGCTCTCGACGATCCGGTGCTGCAGGACCTGGCTCCCAAGGTGCAACGGCTGGCATTCTGGGACTGTCTGCCCGATGACGAGAAAGTGGCCGATCCAACTGTCTATGCGGAAAATCTGCAGCTCTCCTTCGATAGAAAGGTTGCCGACAAGATTGAGTTTGGCAAGCTCCTGTTTCCCAACCTGAAGGAGATGTGGGTGGTCAAGATGGGACATGTCGAGCCGACTTGGGGCGTCAGGAGGGATCCGTCGGCAGCACCCCTTGTCCAAAGAAGGCAGGCAGGACGACAGTTTCGCTATTGGGTCAAGGAAGGAATCATCGAAATGTTGCCTACAGGTCCCGATGACTCGGACACAAAGTTGATCTTGAGGGAGGGACGGTGTCGTGAGAACCACTGTCAGGATCTTAACCAAGAGAGGCCAGTGACACTGTCTCGCGTTGCCTTCATGGACGGGGCGTATGAGAGCCGGGAACGGTGCAATTGCCATGGCAACGAGTGGCTCAGGCTGGAAGGTGACGAGGTCGAGGGTGGTGAAGCGGAGATCACCGATGAAATGAAGCGCGCAGAAGAGGAGAGAATTTTGAGATGGGCTCTGGTGGAGAGAGTATTGATGTTCTCTCTGCGATGGGACGATACCGAAGACGGAGAAGAGTCGCCAAAGAATCGGGGGCGATCTTCGTTGCTTACCTCTCACGATGTGGCATAGCGCGCACGACTATAAAGTTCAGACAAGCTGGCTTGGTCTTTCATGCGTGTCCAGATGGTAGTCGAACATCGGGAATGACAGCAACCGTTCGTTGTGATAGTGCAGGTTTCTATGCAAGCACCTCTAAATCGAACACAGGAAATTATTGTACAGATCCCCTCCTCTCTGCCCGACGTAAAGTCGATGATCGTGACGAACGGTCCACGCTGCCTCTCTTGAACCTCCCAGCGACGCCTAGTGTTGTCGCTGCCGTTGGTCGTTGACGCCAAGGCACAACTCTCTCAACATTGTGCCAGCCATGATCGTTCCTATCCTCGTCGTCCCCCCCTTCGACAACCGATGACGACACAAGACCGTCCCCTCCCTTCGGCGCCCTCATCATCGCCCCATGCAGCGCTGCCCACGACTCAACCTGTCCATTCAGTGCCTCTTCCACACAATTGCACTCATCTCCTGCCGGGCAAAACGTCTCCCCGGCAGCATGCCACTCCGTGAGACACGCTTCATGGCTCGCACATCCACACGACAGGCAGGGCGGGAAGAGCGCATCAACGGGCTCAAGACAGTACACACACCGCAACTGATCCTGCACGTGGTGGCAGCGCTCGCACTTACCCACCGCGCCGCCAACACTCGAGTTTGAGGTCGTGTAGCGGACAGAGTCCAGTTGGATCTCATGAACGCGACAAACGCCCGTGATATCAAGCCCACGACCGGAGGCGACGAGAGAAACCAGCTGGTCTTTCTTGCCTAGGGCGATCGGCGATGTTCCGCCCTGAGGATGAGAAGTGTGCTCGCTCGCGCCATCACCAACAGAGTAAGACGCCTGCTGGCAATCTCGGCCGCGACTGTCACCAGCCTGATGGTTATCTTTGAGAGTATTGAACTTCATAATCTCGAGACGCGCCAGTGGCTGACCCCACATCTGCAGCATTTCTGCATAGGCGTAACGATACCCTGCGTAAAGACTGTGGCGGTCCGGCCGTAGAAGTGGCATGCTGAGCCAGCCGTCATCATCAAACCGATTCGGGTCCAGGATAACAGCCTGTGCGTAGATGGGAACTGTTGGCAATTGGTACTCTCTGCGATACTCATCGTCTGAGCCAGAGTTTCTTCCCGTGCTTACTTCTACGCCAGGTGGCACAGCAGCCCCCCAACCGACAGAAGTAATACCCGGCGCGAGAGTATTCAGGATGGTCTCTGCAGGACTTGGTTTCTTTTTCCCTTCAGTAGGTGGCGAGGAAGACGTCAGCCCTGAAAAGCCTCGAGGCAGATTCGCCGTCAAAGTTGAAGCTAGACCGCCGGGCCCGCGCAGCGTCACTCGGCTACTTGGAGATTTAGACAGCATATCGTGGCCAGTAACCAAGCCTTTAGTCTTCGTTGGAGGCGTGGCGCCGGCAGAATAAGATTTCAGCGCCGTATCCCCGCTCCAGGGGCTTTCGTCGGACGCATAAGAACCGCCGTACCGCACCGGTGTGTGTAGTGTGCGTGGCGTTGTCATACCTGAATTGGTGTAGCTGGTCCTATATAGGGCGTCTGGAGACGCAGCAGTTGCATCTGTCGGAAAATATGCCAGGGAGAAAGATGGAGCCTTGAGAGAAAGTGGCGTCTCTCGTTGGGGAAGTTGCGATTCTGCATAGGCTACCTCATCCTGAGCTGAGGATTCTCCGAAGATGCAAGACAGCATGGCCAACATCTGAATGTCTGCCTTTCCCTCAAAGTGATCAAACAAATCGGCGATAAAGTCCTTGGCCAATGGGTGCTCTCCCCACTTGACTCTGCCGGAGAGAGACTCGTCGGTGTCCTCGTGAGCCCTCGCCACTGCATCTTTGGCGATGACGAGCACCGAGGCTTGACCAGGCTTGTCGTGAATTTCCAGGGGGATGCCTTTTTTCAAAAGCAGCGCGAGGTAGTGCCATATGTCGGCAAGATCTGTGTAGCCATACTTCTTCGCAACTTGAGAGTTATGTAGGCACACGTCCTCGCCGTCGCCGAAAATGGCATACTCGGAGGCCAGTTCTTTCTTCGAAGGGATCTCGGATCGCATGTCGTGCACCGCAACCACATTCCTGGGCTTGCCAATCCGCCGTCCACTTCTGCCCGTGCCAGTATTGGTTCCTGCGCCTGTGCCAGTTCCGCCGCCGCTTGATCGTACCGATCGGTTCGAGCTCCATGTTTTCCGAAGTTGCCGACTAGGATGATACCACATGCTACTAAACTTGTGGATCGAAGTCGATTCCGAGCCACTTGAAGACGATGACGACGAATCATCCGAGTCCGAAGACTCTGCATTATCGTCAGTCCCTGAGCCATCTTCCGTTGATAGTTTGTGCTTGGGCTGCATTTCATGAGCGATCTTGCCGAAGCCAGAAAAGAAGGGTTCTCCTCTTAGACGATCCTTATTCGTCTCAACAGCAGATGAAAATAAGACTCTCGCCTTTTCTTCCTTGCTCGGAAAGAAGCACACAAGCCGGCCATCGGGACAGAAGCGGGCAGCGCAAGTCCGCGGGGGTGGCGGTATGATCGTCCGATTTGGTGCGGCCAGAGCGCTCTCCAAGTCAGCTGGCGGCACCAGCTCCTGTGACATTGAAGCAGATCCTCCCGCAGGTATCTCTTCATCTTCATCTGTTGAACTGTCGTCGGCGAGACCGCCGAGATCATCGTCGAAATCCCTCACATTCTTGAAGAACGTTGTACTCGATGCCAAATCAACTTCGCCGAGCAGATACGAAAATACTACCTCAAGACAGTTTTGTTTTCTTTCCAAGAATTGCTCGGCGAGCTGGGCAAGTTCCTGGTCAATCTGTCGATGTGTCTCCTCAGGTAGGAACGACGTCTTTTCTATGATGAATTTAGGTGCCCGGTTCTTTGGATAGTCGGTCGGTATGTCGATCTTGATGTTCATAAAGATGGTCTCGCCACCTACGCCCCACGGACCATTCAAAGAGGCCTCGAGCCTGAGTTCAGCCATGTTGATGTTCTCCCACTTGACTTTAGGCAGCTGAGTGCTGATCCGTAAAACCTCCTCATGCACAGACTCTGCCTCACCCCAGGTGTTGTCATCAGGGTAGCCGTAGATCGAATCTTTCGAGCCATGTCGATTGTTGTGCTCCGTAGATGCCTTCCTCTTAGTCATAGTGATCCCTTTGAGCCACCCAATCTGCGATTGACTGCGATCCATGCCTTTGCTATCTGATGATTTGGCTTTCATTGAAGGTCCCCGCCAAGCAGGACGCCCGGCGGGACGACTTCCCATGGCATGCTGGCGCATACCAAGAGTCAGAGCGCTTTGTTTGGCCCCTTTGTTCCCGATGCTTGGGCGTTGGTCACTCATCTTCCCTGTTTTCCGGTCTCTTGCTGTGTTTTCATCTGTTGTTCGAAATGTTTTGTATGTCGCGCCCCTCCTGGTGAGTTTCCAACCTCTTTCCACCTTGCTTCCTTTCACATAACCGATGGCTCCCAGAATGTTTGCATCCGTACACTGAAGCCTGAGCTCATTGTCGGAGCCCCACGAGACCAACTGGAAGTCCCGATTATCTATATAGTCATCATTGATGCTCCCTCTACTTCTCCATAAAAACTCCTTTGCTTTGTGTTGGCCGTGACCTGGAAAGACATGGGCCGGCGCTGGAGCCGTGTCTGTGGGACCATTTTCGGGCCATCGGGTGTCGTAAAGGTACAGATCGCCAGGCTCATTTTGAGGCATGGCAAGAAGGCCCGAGCCAAAGGGTGTGTGTCGAGCCCTCCACACTGGGTAGTCTGTGCGGATCACATGTTCAGGTTCGTCATCAGGCAAGCTATAATCCCAAAATTTGATGCTCTTATCAAGCGAGCAAGTGACAATGCGAGTCGAGCTGATTCTGTTCCAATCGACTCCATAGATCTTGGAAGAGTGTGCACTGATCGATCGCAGTGGTTCGGAAGCACGCCGGTCGTCCCAGATGTGCAACCATCTGTCATGAGAAGAAGCAAGGATGTGGGAGTCCTGGCGATTCGCCTTGACCTGAGTCGCTCCGGCGAACCAATCGCAAAAGGTCAGGACGGGCTGACGAGGACGTCGAAGATCCCAGCAATGGACATAACCATCCACGGAGCAGGTACTGAGTTGATCCGGGTGATGCGCCGAGAAGTTGATATCGGTAATAGCACGACTATGCCCTTGTAGCGAGTGTTCAATTGCTCCGGTGTTTGAGTCCTCTCTCATATTCAGATTCCAGACAAGCGCTCGATGGTTCGCGGTCGACACGACCCAATAGTCGCGGGCTGCAAAGGGCGACCATTGGACGTCAACGACCAGCCAAGGCAGGCCATGGCTCCTCAGTCGACGCGGTGGGTTATAGGGAGAGTCCAAGTCGATGATTGCCAGTCCATCAGGCGAAGCTAGAGCGATATCTCTACCCGATGGCGAGATAGTCGCAGATCCCTGGAGACCATCGACATGGATCGTACCATCGGCCTCGAAACTGTCGCTATCATACGCCGACTGTATCACCTTGCCCTTCTTCGGTTCTTCGACCAATTGTTCAAGAGACAGCATGGTGTCAGTCGCCAGATACAGCTCGCGCTGCACCTCATATCGACCGGGCGTTTGAATGCGTTCGAGTTCGTCAGCTGTTGGAGTCTGCGACGAGAACCTAGCGGCGGTACTACTCGACCATGCTGAAGTACTCGTAATTTCGACAAGCGAAGCGATCGCTACATGGGCTCAGGGGTATTCGACAGCTTCAAGGGTCGTGGGAAGAAATATGATGCCACAATTCTTGCGGCTCACGAGGTCGGAAAGTGGAAGGTCGCGTCGTGGTCGTCTACCATCACGTTGTCTAGAGCAACAAGTACCATTTCTCACAAATAGAGTGTGAAGGTACGAGTCAAGCTGGGTTGCTCTTTCGCGTCCGCTATCAGTAGGGTTAGGGTCAAGACTGAGGTCATCGCTAAACACCTGCATTCCTTTCTACCAAATTGCAAGGTTTGATCTCGGTCGAAAACTGTTCTTGACTCGGTTTTCATAATCTGCGATAAGAAATCAAATACCGACTCACTTGGGTCGTTGGTGACTATACGTCGACGACTTCAGGTTATCGCGATAGCCCCTCCTGCATCACCACTGTTTGCCCCGCCACGCGTTGTCGCATACGAACCAAGAACTGCATCATCAATGCCCATTTTCAACACGACACTCAGCTACATAGTCATCCTACCCCTATCCTCGGCTTGACTACACGAAGAGTATCAAGAGACAGCACTCAAGACGTAAAGATGGCTCTTCCTAAGCGCATCATCAAGGAGACGGAGCGTCTCATGGCTGAGCCGTAAGTCTCCCAAGAGCGGCATCTAGAGCAGAGCACTTCGCGCCTGGGCTGATCCCTTGCTGACAACGTACCAACTATCTGCAGAGTCCCTGGTATCAGTGCCGTTCCCCACGAGGACAACCTGCGATACTTTGACGTAGAGATCCACGGCCCGACCCAATCACCGTACGAAGGTTAGATGACAGCACTCGGTGAACGGCGATTCTTTAGCTTAATCATGGTCTTCTACAGGCGGCATCTTCAAGCTCGAGCTCTTCCTTCCGGATGACTATCCCATGACGCCCCCCAAGATTCGTTTCCTCACAAAGATCTTCCACCCGAACGTGGACAGACTCGGCCGAATTTGCCTCGACGTCCTCAAAAGTACGTAGCATATGCCCCATCCAAGATATGGCTGCTAACGCCTGGAACTCAGACAACTGGTCGCCCGCCCTTCAGATCCGCACCATTCTTCTCTCCATTCAGGCCCTCCTGGGAGCACCGAACCCCGACGATCCTCTCGCGGCCGATGTTGCCAAGAGCTGGAAGGAAGACGAGGCGGCCGCTATCCAGACAGCCAAGGAGTGGACCAAGAAATATGCCGTTCCCGAGAACAAGGCATGATATCGTGATCAAGAGAGCATAAGACACGAGGATAGAATTACATGTGAAAAAATCCCGTTAAGAGGAGGATGAGTGACGGGGTGTGATAGCCTTTCTTGCGTTATATGCATTATGTTGTGAAGACGACGAACAGAAGTATTTCACCGGAACATCCCTTTGTGCTCTGACTTCGCGTTCTCGCGACTCAGACTTCAGTCCTGCAAAAGCCACTTCAAGCCATCGATCATACGCTCTTCAGCCTCAAGCGACTTGGCCAACTCTGGTGCGGGCAGCCAGAACGTGTGTGGCCAGCTCGTTACCACATCCAGGCGGGTTTGAACTCCCGCTTCTTGCAGGGCCATAGCGTAGCATAGGGCATCAGAGTATAGCGTGTCGTTCGTTGAGGCCTGAATCCAAGTCCTGGGGAGACGTGCCAAGACCTTCGCGTCTGCCTCGAGTGGAAGCCTTGCCAATCCGTCACGAGGCGTATCCCTTCCCAGCAAGAAACTCATCGAGTTGGTGAATGCTGGCGTTGCAGTTGTATGGAAAGGACGCAATCTTTCGGGAATGTATTGCATACCGCTACAAGCATCTGCAGTGACCGGTCCTCTCAACATTACAGCATGAACTTGATCCGGGGCGGCTTGAGAGACAGCGGCCGCCAACTGTCCACCGCTCGAACTGCCAGCAAGTATGGTCTTTCCTGACGTGTTGCGTAGCTTCTGGAAACAGTCGAGTGCATCTGAAAGACATTTCTCGGCCCCGTGAGGCACACGCAGGCGATAGCCAACAGAGTAAAATCGAACGTGGCATCCGGCGTGTTTCACCATCCTACGATACGAAAGCTCCTCCGTGTCAGCTTCTCCAACGACGAGGCCACCACCGTGGTAGAAGATGACCACAGCTTCGGGTTTCTGGTCCACGTATTGAGATGGCTCGAGCTGCATGACAGGGATAGCAAAGCCATCAACAGAAGACTCTACAGTAAGCCAAGATTTGGTGATACCCTCGCTCAGATGGTAGTCCCGGGACCCTTGAGTCATCATACGCGTGTTCAGGCCGCGATAGCGCTCTGCGAAGGCAGGCTGGCGCTCCTCCAAGGCGGTAGGGAGTGGAGGAGGACCATCACGTCGGTGTTTCTCTTCCCAGGCGAGAAAGTCAGGGTCCAAGGGTGGTGGTGTCTGGAGGACCAGCGATTCTAGTTCCTGTCGCGTGTATTCCATTTTGGCTTCGAAGTGTATGTCCGTATAGTAGAGATGAGCCTTCGAGGTGTATGGTGTAAATCTGAGCTCCTGGTCAAGTCTATGAAAGAGAGTCAACGGGAAGATTTCCTCGTCCGTTTCTATCGTCACTTATGCTCAGCTGACATCCAGCTCAAATGTACGTGCAGTTGCGACGCTGGGTAAATGCACACGCGTCAAGTACGCATGCGAACCCCTCCTCTACACCTCGGATAAACGTCACAGTTGGGCACCTTGCAAGTTGAACATCGCTTGTACCGCAAACCGCGAAGACAACTGACGGTCAAATGAAAAATGAGAGTAGACATGTAAATGGGGAACCTCTAGAGGTGTAAATGCGATGACTTCGCTGCCTGGTCACCAAACATTGCACGGAATCTTGATCATTACCGAGCACAAGCTCCTGGCTGACGCCATCAATAACGCACTCAGGACGCGTTTGGCCATCGCATGGCCCAAACTGATGGGACATGGTTCGAAATTAGGAAAGCTCGTCGCTGCCCAGTGTCTTGAAGTCTTGTATCTACAATGCTAGAGTACACAAAAGGAATCGGGGGTGTGGTGATAAAAGGCTCAAGTCGATTAGACCATGGCGAGGTCGCCGAACTTCTCCTGTTGTATTTGTTAGAACTGTCAAGGGAGAGCCGAGGAGCTGCATCACATACCTTGTAGCCAGGCACCATCCAGCGACCCTTGGAGACGAGCTCGTTGGTCTTCTCGTCGATCGACTTCTCAGCGGCGGCAACTTCATCCTATTACGCGTCAGATATATTCTGGAAATTCGGAAGCCGCCACCACATACAACAGTGAGGTCCTCGAAAGGACGGGCCTCCTCGATGTTCTTGAGGGTGGCAGCGAGGTCCTTGAGCTCAAGGTCGACGGCCTGCTTGGTGGCCTCGGCGTTCTTCACGGCCTCAGCCTCGAAGGCGTCGATGGCCTTGATCTGGCGGCTGACATCGTAGGTGTTGGGCTTGAAAGCGGCGAAGCGCTTCTCAATCTCGTCGACAACGGCCTGGTTCTTCAGGACGGAGCGGTAGGCGGAGAAGTCGACGGTCGTGGGCTGCTCGGTGAGCTGCGCGACCTTGCGGCGCGCGTCCTCGTTGCGCTTCTTGAAAGCCTGGAGAGAGGCGGCGGTCTGGCCGCGGAGGCCCAGCGAGCTGGTAACCTTGGCCCAGTCGAGCTTGAGGGCTGCGCTTCGCTGTTCGGGGGGCGCAAGACGGAAAATTAGCTCAGTTCGCCTCGCGGTCGGCACAGCAAAGAATGAGACTGTTCAATTGTCTCATCCAGGAGTGCTCTCCAAGACCAATTTCTCAATCGCGGGTCGAACTTACGGTGGCCATTTTGAATTGGATTGGGGATGATAGGGAGCGATAGGTTTGGTGTTGGAAGGTTGTCGACTGGCTTTGCCGAAGTCCTCGACGACGCTCGGATACTCCTCGGGAAAATACGCTTTCGACCCGATCGGTCCGGGTTAGGGTTACATCCGCCCATGAGCATTTAAGGCTCTGGTAGGCGTCATATCCAAAGCTTCTTCTGTTCTCGGTCAATCAGTATTATGATGCTTTTTGCTCTCATTCAATGTTGGTCATTGAGAGACGGACTGAAGAGATGTGTCGTTTGACTCTTAGTCTAGCACTCTGCTCATCAGCTCTCTCTTGCTCATGGCTTGTGGTTATCTGGACATCAAGGAAAACGACCCAACCTGACGAGCTTGGTATCACATTGTTAACTGAACACAGAAAACAGTCATCTATCGGAATCTCATTGGTTTGTAGGCTGACTGATGCCAGCTGAAACACGTGCCAGGGTCCATCACACGTAACCACACAAAGAACGAAGGGATAGCTTTTGTTGTGATCCAATCTTTTCCAAATTGATCTCCAGTAATCTTTTCTTTTTTGTTCAGCGGCCCAGTGTTATCCCGGGTTTCACGCAAAGTCGAAACGAGGTATTTCCTCCTCGCATGTCCGAATAAAATCACCAGCCAGCCGTAACGCCAAATTCGCTTAGATGCTCAGTGCCATGATGGAGTTGACGATGTCGTTGTCGTTCTCCTTCAATGCCTTGACGGCCTTCTTGCGGCTGACGCTGGCCTGGGTCATGACAAGCTCGATGTCCTTCTCCTCAATGCCCTCGGCATCGACCTCCTCGCCGTCATCCTCCTCCTCGTCCTTCTTGGCCTCGGGGGCCTCGACGGACTTGTCCTCGTCACCGTGGTTGTGGCCGGCGTGGTCACCCTCGGCGTTCTGGGCGGCAAGCTGAGCGGCAGCGGCCTGCTGGGCGGACGCGTTGACGTCCTCGATCTTGGCCTCACCGAAAACACTGATAACATTTCGTCAGTCAATGATTCTCTTGTTTGCAGTTCAGGTGCATGGGTGCAACTCACATGTAGGTGTTGCTGTTGGGGGACTTGTAGACCTCGGGGTTGCTGATAACGAACAGGATCTATAACAGCATATCAATATGATATTCCCTCAAAATTCTGACTCTCGATTCGACATGTCGGTACGTACGTTCTTGGGGCGGCGGAGGGTCACACGGGTGATGCCGGGGACCTTGGTCAGGTGCAGCTTCTCAAGAGCCTTGCGGGCCTTCTTCTCGTTGCGGTTGTGGATGACGGCAGTAGAGCCAGCGGGGAGATCGACATCACCCTCGGCATCAGACTCGTCGCTGGAGTCGTCGACCTGGTCGGCGGGGGTGTTCTTGGGGACTTCGTCGTCAGGAAGCTCTTCGACTCTGGGGTTGGCCATGATTGCGGTTTTGGTGGTGAAAGCTGGTGAGGGACACTCGGTTAGCTTCCAAGTGCGTGGTGCGGGGAATGTCGCCTCGGATTTCGCGGTCGCTGGTGCTCAGAAATTGACAATGACGACAGCTTAACCGTACCGCGTCCGTTCGGCACGTTTGAACTCACATTCGTTGGGCTTTCGGCTTTGATCGTGAAGCTGTTGCAGGTCTGCTGTGTTCTGTGACGGAAAACTCCCCAGCAAAATCTAACCCTAAGGTGCCCGCGCCAATCCGTATTAGGTAATCCACCTAATGGACCGCAACGTGTAGAGACGTACTCGCATCCACTGGGGACGAGACGGAGAGCGGCGTTTCACTTGTAGGCTTAAAAGCAGTCGACAATACAATTGACATCATAGGGGCACGGAATTGAAGATATGGACGTTATTATTTTGGTATCACTTTCAGATTCAGGCTCCCTATTTTTTTGTTCGCAAACCCGGCGACACCTTTGGTATGAAGTCATGCATTTTTTGGATTTCCGTATTGACGCCGCTCATCTGCCGATGATATGAAGACAGTACAGCCCTTCCAAAATGAGGTAGAGATCAAAACCAGCGGTTCCCTGCCGTAGTCATGCAGGGCCGCTGCTGTCCGGGGTGTGATTGGTCCCCTTTCTAATCCATCTTCCCTGTGCTCGTCCCCTGTGCTCCGAAATTCCCAACCAAACAATCGTTTCGTGTCGTCGCTTAAGCGGCGGCCTTGACCTTGGCCAGAGCCTTGCGCTCCTCGAAACGGCGCTGCTTCTTCAGGCGCATGACCTTGAAGCGGTCGAAGTCGGTAAGGTTCCTTCGCTTCGCCATCTGCGCACGCTTCTTCGCCCAGTTGGTCTCCTGCCACTTGTTGTCGATCTCGGACTTCTCCCAGAACTTCTTGAGGGTAGCCTGGCGGGCGCCGCGGGGAAGGTCCTTAACGACGAGGCTGGAGAGGAGGCACTGAGAGAGAGGAACGGCCTGGCGGGAGATCTGAAGGGCGGGGTCGGAGGAAACACCCTCGATGAGCACCTGGGTGGCGGGTTAGCAAGTCGATTCGCCCAAATCGCAATCCTTGTTCGGTTCCAACGCTGAACGCACCCTCTTGTGGTCTACAATCTCAACAATAGCACCGAGTCTGCCGTTGAGCTCGCCTCCCTTGCAAAGGACCACTCTGCCCAGCTCGACCAACTTCCAGTTGGTTCCCTCGATCAAAGCTTCGCCCATTTTGCCGGTTGTCTGGAAAGGGGAGTCGATTGTCAGTTTGGTGATCGTGAATACGTTGCGAATGAACGTTATCAGAACGGTGCAAGAAAATGGTTTCGCTTACTGTCGATGGTGGCGGGTGTCGGAGTTGTTGGTGTTGTGGAATCGTTCGCGCTGGGTAACTTTCGAGAGAGAGGCTCGGCGATGGGCATGTGGGCAGAAATTGAGATGTGCCCTAACGAAAACCAAGGCGGGTGCGGCCATACAGATTTTCCGACGCCGACCCATTTTTCTTGGAAGCCGCGTCGCGATCTTCCTTTTTCTAGTTCGCGCGACGAACTGCAGGACTTTCTTCCTTCCTCACCAACAACTTTTGCCACAGTTCATCTTTGGGCTTTCGGGCAATTGCACCTGGGCTGATGCCCGTCGACTTATGCAAATCCAATAGGTGAGTCATGATCCTATTTCGTCGGCCACAAGATACAACTTCTCAAAGGATGAGGTAATTTGCGATTGATTCTGCGCGGTGGCCCTCTTTCGCCGGAGTGGCTAAACTGCGCCGTAAGCTGATATTCAATTCTCTTACATATTCTGAAACCCAGAAGCTTTCGTGTCTTGAGTCGACGAAATACCGCTTTCCTGTCTGAAGTCATGACTAACAATGGCTTGAAGATAGTACCTCTCCTCTTCAACGGTCCAAACCAGATCAAGGGAATGCGCAACTTCGACTTGCGCATTACTCCATTGAGAAATAGCAGAGTAGCATGCACAATTCAAGATTGAATTCTTTCATAACTAAATGTCCTTGATGATATGTTCACCTTGTGATTGTCCCTCTAATGTTGCTTTGCCTGCTGAGAAATACCATTCAAATTACACGATGATGGGGTTACCCTACAGATCCGTGCCTTGTGGAGCTATCATTGGGGTTGTGACTTTATTTCTTCCAACAATTAGTGGGACATTCAGCGAGCGACATGTCGCGTGAGAACCACTGTCTCGAGGACAGGACTTTGTCTGGAACAACTGCCAAGCAGAGGCATCAATAATAGTATGTCCGTAACGAGATGTGCTACTTCGACCGTTGTTGCCCGCACTATTGTATGAGACACGATCCAAAGGTACAAGACAACAACGTTGTTCATCGACATAAGGTTGACACACATCACACCATGAACCAGGCAACTGGGAAGAATATCAGCTATAGCACATGGATTACGTGGAACAGAAAGACAAATTCCTGAACCTGCTCGAGTTGCCCACCACTATTAACTGCAAGAGACAAGAATCACTGGGGAAATGATATGCTTGCATCTGTCTGAAGGGGTTCCCAAGCATCACACCTCAAAGTCAAAACATACGCACAGCGACTCTGCATCTCTACGCAAAAAAATCTCGGTCCATGTTTCGAGCATTTTTCCAACCTGAGCATCTTTCTAATATCTGGTTCTACACAAAAGTTCAGGGCCTAGCCAAAGTACATCCGAACTGCATGTTACCTGTGTGTATTGTTCCAGAAATGGGTTAAGTCACTGTCTTGGCATAGAGTCCCGAGTGTTATTGGATCCGAGGGTCTTCACGACTTCTTTGGTACTGCTATTAAGCTTCGCAACCAATTTCGAAACGACAACGCTCAACTGTTGGCTTTTGTATCATATGCATTCATGGCGAATTAAGACTCAGCAACTGAGATGCTCATATCTACCATCGAGTCTCGTACTTTCATACAAGTACCATGTGGAATGTTGGCGTTGCACCCCACATAGAACCCAAGACAATCCCCGTCGCGTCAAATTCCACTGCTTTCAACACAGCCGACAGCCAAATTCTTGCCGACGATGCTATTGTACGTATGATTCTGTCCAGTTGGTCTATGGCTAAGTCTTTCACGACGATGCAATTATTCATATGATCTGCCTCACCTTCTTGGTATCAACCTTTCAAATCAGCTGGGTCACGTGAGAGTTGCACGGTGAAACTACTGGTCGGACGGCTGCTCAGCGCCCAGGACGTGGAATACAGTGAATATTCAGAAGAAAGTTACGAAGATGGAAGCAATTGAGGAGCTCTTGGCATGGGCGCAGGAGCAAGGTATCGAAATGGATGGCATCGCCGCAAAGCCTCTTCCTGGCCGCGGCATCGGCCTGGTAGCCACGCGCAAACTCAAAGTACGCCTTAGGTCCCCTGTTTCAAAGAGGTCTCTTTTCAGACGAAGGGACTGACACTCATGCAGGAGGGTGAGGATATTCTGATTGTCCCAACAACCTGTCTTCGCTCCATCGCCAACACCCCGAAATCCATTACTCAAGCCCTCAAAGGCACTCCCGTTCACGGCATCCTCTCAGCCTCCATCACCCTCGATACCTCCCCGGCCTTCGAGCTCTGGCGCAATGTCTTCCCTTCCAAATCAGAGATCGAGTCCTGTATGCCCGCATACTGGCCCGCAGAGCTTCAAGCCCTCTTACCTCCGGGCGCAAAATCCGTCCTCGACAAGCAGCTCGCCAAGATCACCAAAGACTGGAAGGCCGTTTCAGCTGCGTACCCCGACATGAAGGAGGACGAATACCTCTACCACTGGCACCTTGTCAATAGTCGCTCCTTCTACCACACCACGCCCCAGACGGAGAAGCTGCCAAACGACGAGCGCATGATCCTGCAGCCCGTGGCCGACCTGCTGAACCACCACCCAACCAGGGGATGTGCTGTGGCGTACGACACTGAAGACTACACCATCACGACAACCTGCGCGCATGAGGAAGGCGACGAGGTGTTTATCGGTTACGGCACGCACAGCAACGACGTCCTGCTCGTCGAGTACGGGTTCATCATCCCCCACGCAGGCAACAAGTGGGACGAGACACCGCTCGACGGCTACCTCTGCCCGCGCTTCTCCGCGGAGAAGAAGCGCAAGCTCCAGGACGGCGGGTTCTGGGGCGGGTACAAGCTCGACGGATCCTCGCCCGTGTGCTACAGAACGCAGGTCGCGCTCCGGTGCCTGTTTCTGAACGATCGGCAGTTTGAGCAGGTGGTGTCCGGGCGGAGGGATGAGGATCTGGATAAGGAGGCGGCGGACAGGGAGTTGTTGGAGTTGTTGCGGTTGCTTGAAAAGGACGTGAGGGGGAAGCTCAAGGTTTTGGACCAGTGTGAGGCTGGGGAGGAGTCGATGAGTGAGACATTGAGGGCAAGGTGGCTGCAAATCAAGGAGATGGTCGATTCGGCAGTCTCCCAGATATCTTCATAGCCCGGGTATCATGAAAGACAACCGACATGACATGGACGATAATGCTGATTCAAAACCTGCAGAATAATGTACCAAGCGGAATTATTGCTAGACCATGTATAAATTACAAGCAAGATAAACGCCAACCCCTTTCCCGCCTGATTGCTGGTTTTCAAATGTTCAGTACCCCTTATTTATCGAGGCTACCTCCTGGACAAAATCACCGGGCCTCTTCACCGCAAAAGCTTCCTCGCAAATGTGTCAATCAGCTGAAACCAGAGAACGCGATTCGAACGTGGTGACCCCCATGTCAGCCCTGACGTGCGACGTCGAAGAACTACTCCGGCCGAGGACGCTTTGCACCATGCGGGTTTCCCCAATTCTCGTTACCACCACCGCCCCCTTGATTAGGCTGGAAGCCACCGAAGTTTGGCTGAAAGTTGGGACCGCCCATACCCTGCATACCTTGGAAACCTATCATATATCTAGTCAGTTCTCGTAGGTTCTGCGAACACGGAGAAAGGAGGAGGGCTTCTTACCCATGGCACCTGGGCCCATCATGCCCATCATGTTACCAGGCATACCCATCTGCATCCCACCGCCCATGTTCATACCCATCATGGGATTGCCTCTTCCGCCTCTCATACCACCTCCACGCATGCCTCCCATCATGCCACCCCGAGGGTTGAAACCAAAGTTTCCTTGAGGCATGTTGCCGAACCCTTGATTGTTGAAGCCCATGCCGCCGCCGCTGTTGAAGTTATTCCTCTGGTAGTTGTTCTGCATGGCTCCCCTGTTGTTGTACCCTCCACGGCCACGGAAGCTGCCGCCGGCATTGTTGTTGTACCCTCCACCACGGTCGTTGTACCCAGTGGCACCGCCGCGGTGGCCGCCTTCCTTCCCGCCTCTAGCGGGTGTGTCCTTGGGAAGAGTCTTGAAAGGATTCGCGTGGCTGTGGTAGTAGGTGACCGAAATCTTCTTCGCGCCAGCACCGTCGGCTGGGGTCTCGGCAATGACGTGCTTGGCCGCGGACGACCCTTGCAAGGAATCAAACTCGATATATGCTTGTCTGTCCAGCCAGTCAGAGCCTACTCTTCCAGGTCGTTTCAGAAATTCCAAAGTAGTCAGACTTACCCCTTACTCTTACCATTCACCTTGTGCTCACTGAAGGTGATATCCTTCAAGCTGTCCTCACAGCCAGCCGCGCGCAGCCAGCCCCTGATATCATCATCGGTCGTCCACCAGTTCAGTTCTGAGATTATGAGCCCTGTTGTTGCGTCCGGGTCAACAGATCCGTCATCCTCGCTTTTCCTTTTCGATCCTTGTTGTGGTGGTTCGGCTTGCTGATCATGGTGTGATTCGGCTGCCTGCTCGTTCGCAGCGCCGTCACCTCCGCCCTGCTGCTCGTCGCGGTGTGTCGTCTGCTGCTGGTCGTGTGCGGTCTGAGGTTCTTCCTTCTTATCTTCCTGCGGTTGGGGCTCGGGCTGAGCAATATCGTCGTCGCCGTAGAAATCGATATCGTAGTCTTCCTCTGCCATCGTGCCGAGTCGGGTCCCGTTAAAAAGAGCAAAGAGTGCAGCTCAGATTGTCCAACCCCGCTAATAGTGGTGAGTCTCGATATCAAGAGATGTTCTTCACGCCTTTGATGGAGAGAATTGATCAGCTTGAAGCTTCATCGATAGTTGATAAGGGCAACGGGTAGGCCGGAGGTAAGTACAGGAAACTTTGGGAAAGCATAAGTGTGTCCAGGCTTATAGATACGTACAGAAAGCCTCTTGATAGACAAGCGAAACAGGATAATGGGAAAGGAGATTCGAAGGTACGATAGTACTTTGTACAGGAATCCGGCACCAATGCACCGAGTCTGCAATGTGTAGCCGACCGGGCTTGCCCTTCTCGCGGCACGCGAACTCTCTTCGCCAATCCACCCACTACAATAAGCTCAAGGCAATCTCCTGCTTTCAGCCACAGACCATGGGCTCTGCCTCTGGGGTCCTGAAATGAAGCTCGCGAGCTTGAACGACCGGATTAGAGGAATCGGTTTCGGTGTATCAGGAAGGGCTGAAGATCTATGTAGCACGTGAGAGGGTCCTTTTCGCGAGACGATTTGAATTGGTTTCCGGCCGAGACAAGAGTGAGGCAGCGCAGTGGCCAAGGTAATAAGGGGATATGCGAGTTTGGTAGTAGGAGATGAGTGATGCGCGCTGGCTTGACTCGTCGCGCGATAGGAAGCGAGGAAATCCAGCACGTTTGGGGGAGTGTGGCTTGGACAAACGTGGCTGAGAAGGGTCCACTGTGGCAGCTCCCTCTTTCTGAGCTTTGGCCTATGATACATGTAGCTGGGGCCAGCATCCAACACAGCGAGAGATATTAGTGCGCAACTTCACATTCTATCCTTGGCTTTACAAGTTGGACAGGGAAAAACAAATTCGTTAACCTGAAGGAAAACACATGCACACAAGAACCTGGGCTTCCTCATTACAGGCGCAATTGGTTGGTACACGCTGCATGTTCTTTAAAGTTCAATACCATTCTTCCGCCCGGAGCGGATCAACCACCCTCCGACCCCAGGAGCTCATGAAATCTGGCCTCCCCCGAATTCCAGGGGTCCACCTGCTGCTCTCCACAACGCCTGAAGCCACCTAAATCTTGAGGGAGCATCTCGCCCAGCACTCGAGCACCACCGCGTCCCTTCCCCGTTCCGTCCCTTCATCACGACAAAGCACCACTCTTCGAACGTCCAATTTCCAACCATCTCGTCCACGTCGCCCGCCTTGTTTGTTCTTTGACCCGGTCTACGACACACATTCACAAAAATGGCCGACCAAATGCAGGAGCTTCTCGAGGTCCCGTCCGAGTTCGCAAAGGACGGCGTCCAGTTCATCCGCAAGTGCACAAAGCGTACGATACAGATTGCCGTCCCTTGATTTCAGCGTCGCGTCCTATGCGAATGAGAAAACAATGCAGTTGTGGACGTATGTGGAAAGGATCATGGACTGACACTCTTTACAGCTGACCAGAAGGAGTTTCTGCGCCTCTGCCAGGCTGTCGGCATGGGCTTCGTGATCATGGGGTGAGTCGCGCGGGCGTCATCAAGCTCTTTTCTCTTCTCAATGCGAAATGCCTTTTTTGCTGACGAGGATTCCCCAACTTTTAGTTTCATCGGCTACATCATCAAGCTCATCCACATCCCCGTCAACAACGTCCTCGTCGGTGGCGCATGAACGAAACGACGAAAGGGATGGAAGGCTGCGGTACACGACCGAGGTGCCACGGGTGACGGAGTGGTGAGGGGCGATATATTATTAAATCTTCCGCATTGCGGCAGTCACGCGAGCACTTTTTTTTTTTGGTTTCGCGAGCGAGGGGAGAGAAAGAGGAGTCACGGACGAAGATGTTGTGCGTATGGAGTGCAACATCCGTCTGGGCATAGAATATTGTCTTTGTCTTGTTGCTCGTGGAATATGGTGGCTAGGGAGAGCGATAGCGATAGCAAAGGAAGACGCCGACCTGAGAGAGGGCGCTGTGGCCTAGATGCTTTGGGGAGAGTGAAAAGGGGAGAAAGGGGAGATTCGCATGCTTTGGCGCAATTCTGTACAAAAGAGGACCCAGATACCAAACCTGGGGCAAACTTTGAAAACATCATTTCCAACCATCAAAAGTCGACATCGGAGTAATTGGCGTCAAACAGATTGCGCTGCTTGCGGAGTTTGGCGTCGTAGCTCCGTCCCATGGGCGGGTCGCCGTCATCGAACTTGGACCCGGTGAAGGAGTGAACAGATGTGGTTCCCCGTGCCATGTTGTAGCCGTTCCAGGACGATGCTGCACATACTTGTCAGCAATGTAATCCGGATTGATCTTGCAAAGGGATACGTACCAGCAATCATGGGCGCGTGAGGATGCCAGCTCACGTCGCGGACGAGTGCGCTCCAGCTGTTGGGCTCATCGTAGTGCCAGAAGCGGGTGTGCCCGTCCTTTTTGCGCGTCGCGCGGGTCGCCTTGCTCACGTCTATCGTCTTGGCCACGGTCCCGTCCATGTTGTAGATGTGCACCCGGCCGTCCGAACTGCCAGTGTACACGTATCGCGAGTCGGAGGACCCGGGCGGTGAAAAATGGCAGCGGATCAGCGTCCTCTTGACGGCGTGGCCGCGGAACGTCACCAGGGAGTTGTCGTTGGGGTGGGTCGGGTACGTGTGCTCAAACTCGTCGACGTAGCGGTAGTCGTACTGGTGGCTGCGTGTGTGTCTCGACATGTCTTCCCGGTTGAAGGTCGCGCTGGATACCGCCTTGCGAAGATCCCACAGCTTGGCGGTCTGGTCTTTGCCGTTGCTGAGAACGTACCGCCCGTCGCCCTTGCTGTCAATGTATGTTAAACCATCCATGTGGCCGACAAAAACGCCGGATTCGCGCCCACCGGCCAGGTTCCGCCTGTCCCAAACCTTGATTGTCGCGTCGTCAGATCCCGAGTAGATGATGTGCGGCGAGTCCTTGTCCGCGAAGCAGACGGCGTTGACATCATCGTCGTGGCCTGCGATGGTGTGCAGTACTCTCCGGGACTCAATATCGTAGACGACCAGGGACCGATGCCTAGTACCTGCCACAAGCTCACGCCCGTCACCGGAGAAGCGGACAGAGAAGATGCTAAAGTTCATCCTGTGCGTTGCCGGTCCATCTTCGGTGCCCTCGAGGTCCAGTGTGTAGGGGTCACCTTTGTCTAGGGGATCCGTTGGTGCGATCGATACCAGAGGTGAGTGAGATGTGTAAGCCAGCCATCTGTTGTCGGGACTTAGAGACGCGTCGGTTAAGGTCCAGTGACCCCAGGGATATGCGACGGTCTTGTAGATCTTCCAGTCGTATGGATTGGAAGTGTCGTACATGCGCACGCGAAAGTCCTGACAGACCGAGAAGTAAAAGTTGCCGTCATCAGAGAACTGCCCAGAGTAGACCGGCTCGTCATAGTGAAGAATCTGGTCTGCGCGGACGCTTGGCAGCAAGTTCTTGTTTTGATCAGTACAGGATGTTCGGATGGACAGGTCCAGACTCGTCTCTCTCACCTGCGTCAACAGCCCACTGTTGCGTTTCCTCTCCTCATAGGGCCCGACACCTTGCTCGCGGTCTAGTAACCTCCGTGCGATGTTCTTCTTGATCCTGCGATTAGTCTCGTTGGATCCGAAGCGTCCAGTGCGCTGCAGCTCAATGCCTGTCTTTGACGGCTTGATGGGTTCCGGAGCCCTGCGCCTTCGGAGGACACGTCGTCCTGGGATGTGTTCAAAGTCGTCGAATTCATCTTCATCGTCCAGACCCTCGCCTGTGGTAATGAATTGGACGAGATGTCGTTGATTCTGCACGAGCCGCCATAGCTGCTCTCTTGTGATCATGCCTACGACAGCAGCCATTTGTCAGCGACAAGACGGGCCGCAACACGGTGGTGAGAATACGTACGAGTCTGGGTGCCGGTTGGTGCAACGTATTCTTCGTTCTCGTCTTCTTCGTCGTCCTCCTCCTCCTCATCATCATCTTCATCCTCATTCGCGTCATTCTCGGCATCTTCATCATCCTCAAAGTCCTCATCTGCGTCTTCGTCATCTTCATCTCCGGAGCCGAAGACTAGCTCCACAGCTACCTCATTGCCGTCGGCATCTACGGTACCATCAGTAACAAACGCTGACAGTTTCCGACGGGAGGCAGCGACAAACCATGAAAGACAATGTCCTCCTCTGGGTCGAAAACATCCTCGTCCTCATCCTCGTCGTTTTCGTCGTCCTCGAGCTCATCGACACGAAACTCATCGCTGGTGTCTCGTGTGCTTGTGAGAGCGTCGTAGAAGCGACTCTGAGTAGCCCCATCTTCAGACGAGGACTCACTCTGGTCCGCCCTCGATGCTTGTGAAGCGATAGGGGTATCTTCTCGTGATTCCATGACGACGATGTCCCGAAATTGATGATGCAGCGGTGATGAAGAGCGAAATCCTTTCCGAGGACAGATGGATGAGACGTTGACAGGGTCCCGGGTATGTTGCCTCTGTAATCATATCATTGACGCCATGAGTTGCGGGGCGTCAAGTCCGTGAGTACAGGCGGTGGACATGTCCACGTGAGATGGAAAACGAGTATTAGCAGGCTTAAACTTGGAATTTGTGTCGCAGAGCTATCAAACTCTTGATTCCTTATTGATACTCATCTCCATATAATATCCTGTTCTGAATGTATAAATGACAACTACCAAGATCGACCTCACAGGTTGGTTCCCAAACGTACTGACCTCAGCCTGCGGAGTCGCTGGGGCCCGGCCCGGACATATTCGACCGCCTAAATCCGTTGGACCCTGTTCTCAGATAAATGTCCTGTCGTCGCTCGTATCAACGACACCTGGCTCTGCTATGGCCTGCGCAGCGTCGGGGAGATGCTCATTTACAAACGCCCCATTCATCCCCTGCAAAGAGGTATTTAGACAAGGATTTCCCGGGTCACCGGCATCAAACCTGACCATCGACTCGCAACAAATGGATATCCTCTGGCCGTGACCTGCCTTTTTCGTATGCAAATCCTTCGTTCCAGACTAATGCTGACCATCGTACGTGCGCTCGGGGGTATTGAGTCGAGGCAGCTATGCGCCGAAAGCAGCTCATCCTGGTGATATATATGTGGAAGCAGCCATGTGCGATGGACGACGGCTCGATGTTATGATAGCGAATCGACCATTCACACGAGTCCTCTTACCCACACCGATCAAATCCGCACCATGAAGAACAGGTCCTTTGATGTGATTATCGTCGGGGGCGGGACCGCAGGTTGCGTGCTCGCCGCCCGCCTCAGCGAACGCTTTCCCAGCCTTGAGATCCTGGTGCTCGAGGCGGGCGCCGACAGGATAAACGACCCAAGAGTACTGATGCCGCGAGGGGGGCCTCCGATGCGCGGACATCCCGACTACGACTGGTGCTTTGGCTCGGCTCCCCAGGCAGGATTGGACGGTCGCGTGATCCAGAACACCAGAGGTCGCATGCTCGGCGGCAGCAGCGCCATCAATTCCCACAGCCTGGTGTATCCCAATAAGGCCATGCACGAGGCTTGGGCTTCCATCTCTGGCGATGAGACCTGGTCCTGGAGTCGCATGGAGGAGGCTTATCGCAGGTTTCAGTCAACGCAAACTTCAGGTAGCGAGACTGCCGATGTCCTGGGAGAGGGACCTATCCAAGCTTCATATCCGAAACGCATGCATCTGCTGCAGAAGGCGTGGGAAGACGTGTTCTCTGCCCTGGGCGCCCGGTCCGAGAAAGATGGTCTGTCCGGCGAAGCGATGGGAGGGTTCACGACGACCAACTCCATCGATGCGAGACCGGGCAAGGGCGAGAGAAGCTTTACCGGCAATACGTACCTGGCTGAAGCTACCAACAGAAGCAATGTCCATGTCGAGACCGAGGCAACGGTCCACAAGGTCGTGTTCGCGAAAGGGCTTGACGAGGAGGGTCTTCGAGCCACTGGTGTCTACTACGAGAAATCGGGACTGATGATTCTCGCCCAAGCAACCAGAGAGGTCATTCTCTGTGCTGGCGCCTTCGGCAGCCCCCAGGTACTGGAGTTATCGGGAATTGGAAACCCAAGCGTACTCCGGTCAGCTGGAATAGAATGCCTCATCAATTCCCCTCTTGTTGGTGGTGAGTGAACAAAGGACAACGGGGCGAATGCCCTTACCTATACGACCAAGATGCTAAAGACTCCCGGACAGAGAACCTGCAAGACCATCTCAACTATGGGCCGAGCGTCCAAGTCAAACCTGAGATCGAAACCATGGACGCAGCCGTCCGCGACCCGGAAGTGGCAGCCGCCGAGCGTGAGGAATACAGACTGCACAAGACAGGGCCGCTGTCCGAGGGCGCAGCATACAGCTTCGCCCACTGGTCGTTGCAGCTCTTCAACAGCGCCGATCAGAACCGGGCTCTGCGAGAGTCGGTGGCAGCTTTGGGTGCTGCGCCCAGCGGGCTCGGCCAGGAGCAGCAGGACTTTGTGTGTTCCATGGTCACGGAGAGCTCGGAAGCTTCCGCGACGGTGTTTATGCTCCGGATGCAGCGATACACGACGCGGGAGGACTGGGCTGACGGCAACTACATGTCCGTCGTTGCCATGCTCGCGCATCCACTGAGCCGCGGATCGGTGCACATTCGCGGCCCGGACCCTCATGAGCACCCTCAAATCGACAATGGCTACTTGACTCATCCGTTTGATAAAGAGATATTCGCAAGGCATATCCTCCAGATCGAGGAGCTCCTGGACCACGACGTCTACGCGCCGATCCTAAGGCCCAACGGGGACCGCCTGCCACGCGACTACAACCACCGCCTGAGGACTGAGGAGGAGGCAAAGGAAGCGATCAGCAAACATGGTGCGACGAACTACCATCCATGTGGAACCTGCGTCATGACACGGGATGATCTGGGGGGTGTCGTGGACGGCCAGCTCCGGGTTCGTGGGACCGCGAACCTGCGCGTCTGCGATGCGAGCATCTTCCCCATCATCCCGAGAGGCAATATTGCCAGCACAGTGTTTGCTGTGGCCGAACAAGCCGCGGCCACAATCTTGAGTGGTTTATCTGCATCTGAGCCAGTGAGTGGTGCTGCGTAGATGGGCGAGAGGTCTGAAAGAAGAAGAAATGGGATTTGCGGTCCAATTGAAAATAAGATGAGATCTAAATGTCCGAACTTCGATAGATAATTGTTAACAGGTTTACTGGAAAGAAAGGATAGCACAATAAAGAAGTATAACTGCTAGAGCCTTGACATAGTCGTGCTGCCATTGCACGCTGCAAGTCATGCTCGACAGGTGCAGGGTAGGCAACATTGAAACGAGTCCCTGGAAAGCATGTCATGCACAGCCACAGACAGCCACAGACAGCCACAGACAGTCACAGACAGCCACAGACAGCCACAGACAGTCACAGACAGCCACAGACAGCCACAGACAGGCTACCCCTTGCCTCTTTTACTTTGCGGGACTCAATCAACTGGCTGGGCGGCATGGCTGGCTGGGCTGACTCCAGGGCATCTCATCTGGAATTTATGGTTTGAGCTCCGTTGCGATCGACGTGGACCGTCCATCCCTTTTTCCCATCCCAGATCATAACAACCTCCATCAACCATCCATCCGCCGACATTTACGCTCGGCGCTCTGCTTCTGTCTGTCGATTCTCGCTTTGTGAATTGACTTTCTTCTTGCCGTTCTTTCGGAGGTCTTGCTCCTCCCTTGTTTTCCACGCTGCGCTGGCCCAAACTTTAATACACGACGACTACGACATCCCTTTCCTACAAGCATACCCTTGACACCAGCGTCTTCGCCACCAGACACAGCGACCGCGCCTTGTTTCGAGAACCCTCCCTCGAATACCCTGCTCAGTTGTCTCGACTGCGGTCATCGCCACGCTCAGACTAAACCACACAACCCGCTCATCATGAGGCTTCGGACAAGCCACGCGCCTCTCCTCCTCCTCGCCGCTGCTGCGTCCGTCGCCAGCGCCCTCACAGACGCCCCCGTCGATGCGAAAGCAGCACCGCCGCTCGATGCCATCACCGGCGAGGTCGCACACAGCGATGCCGCCGTCGAGGCAAAGGATGGTGTCGCGCACACGGGTCCTCACGTGCCTGTAGATGGTGTCACCAAGCCGGCCGCACCAGGCGTTGTCGTGACCGACCATGGCAAGACCGAGGACGCCACCGCAGACAAGGCACCAGGGCAATCGACATCGTCCGAGGAGAGACCGGTTCTGCCCCACAGCGAGGAGGAGAAGAAGAAGCTGAGCGGTTCAGGTGGATTGGACGACACTCAGGTTCCAGAGGTAGGTCGGGCAGGCTGGCACGTTGCCAGCTCATACCAGAAACCAATGACTGACTTGCTTGTTCCAGATCACAGAAGTGACTAAAGACGAGGCCTACGAAGTGGTCGATGCCGACTCGGACGACGAACACCCCGGACTCAGCCAGGCACCGAAAGAGGAGACACACAAGGCAACGCCCCTCGTTGTCCCGCAGGAGGAGGGCCTCATTCGTCCCTTCCACTCCTTCATCCTGTCCTTTACCATGATCCTCTTTTCTGAAGTCGGTGACAAAACCTTCCTCGTCGCCGCTCTCATGGCCATGAAGCACGACCGCATGGTTGTCTTCACTGCCGCCTTTGGCGCTCTTGCCGTCATGACCGTCCTCTCCGCCCTCCTCGGTCAGGTCGCGCCGCATCTCATCTCCAAGCACCTCACCAGCCTCGCCGCCGCGCTGCTCTTCTTTGTCTTTGGCGCCAAGATGCTCCACGAGGGCATGCAGATGGACCCCAACGAGGGCGTTACGGCCGAGATGCACGAGGTCGAGCAGGAGCTGGCAGAGAAGGAGAAGGAGATGGGCAAGCACGGGTCGGCGGACGCCCTGGAGATGGGCATCGGGGGCGGACGGGCATCGAGATCCAAGGGCCGCTTCGCGTCGCCGCCGCGCTCACCCTCGCAGTCGCCTTCCCGCGGCACCGAAAGCACGACCGAGTCCCTCAAGAACCTGCTGTCTGGCGCGGCGAACCTCGCGTCACTGCTTCTCAGCCCGGCGTGGGCTCAGACGTTCGTGATGACGTTCCTGGGAGAGTGGGGAGACCGCAGCCAGATTGCGACGATTGCCATGTCGGCTGGCGACGACTACTGGTGGGTGGCTCTGGGTTCCCTCTTTGGCCACTCCATCTGCACAGGCGCGGCCGTCATCGGCGGAAGGGCCATCGCCGGTCGTGTCAGTTTGAAAGTTGGTACGTTTCGCTGGTCTTTTCTCCATCTTTTGAAATATGCTAACGAGCCACAGTCACCGTTGGCGGCGCCGTTGCATTCCTTGTTTTCGGATTCATCTACCTGTTTGAGGCCATCTACGGCTAAACTCGCCCGCTTTTGAGGCGAATGTCGCGCAGCGGCCTTTCTGTTTCTTTGTCCTTGTTTAAAAGCAAGAAAACAGAAGAAAGCCAGGGTCTCGCTGGCGGACAGGCTATGCGCAGTCTAGATGGCGACCACGTTGAAGACAAAACAATGTCATGGCTGAAACATGTACGCTGCGGCGATGTACTATAATGAAGAACAGGCGACGAGCGGCTGCTCTTCTCCTGGGGGGAAAAGCAAAGATGGGGCATAATTCGGGCTGTCTCGCCGATGCTCTGTATCACGGCCGTTTCATTTTCTCTATCTCGATGACTGTCATGTACGGGAGAAACTACAATAGACAATGCTTTGAATGTGGTTAAATTTTGCCATCACATCAAATCTATTCGGAGATGTGGCAATATGGATCAAGTTGATCGAGCCTGTTCAGCTTAAAAGCGATACGACATCTGCCTGTACCCCTTTTTGAAAACTCAACTTGGTGGGCCCACGGTACTTGTTAAATTGATAACGTCGAAACAAGAAATGCATTACGGTCCCATTATCGAGTATATCCATCTTCCTGATACGCCATACGCCCGAATCGCTCCACGAATGCAAAATTGCGTCCCTTTCTACCGTCCACCCACCCCTTTCCGAGTCTCCTCGAGTGTCATCTTTTCTGTACACTGTACACGGGTATTATTACATTGCTGCTGTCTTTTCCACACCTCTTGTTGCAAATAAATCGAGAAAATACCGTTCTTGATGGCGGATTACTGTTGCTGCTTCTCTCCAATGTGTCGCAGATTCTCCGGCTTCCAGGTACCTGTCCACCAGTTAGTGTTTTTTTTTTTTTTTTTCATATAATAATTAATAAACGCTTCTGTGTCAGGTGTGCATAAAGGGAAGGTGAAAGTAAGGAGAAGAAGGATAGACCAACAAAAAAAAAACTGAAAAAAAAAAAAAACTTACCCTCAAAGTAATGCTTGACAAACGCCATCGGGTCATCATCAGCCTTGGAACCCATCTGTTCCACCCCCGGCGAGAAGCTCGTGATGGGCAGCACCACCACATCACCGACCCTTCTCCTATCCTCCATCCCCGTGAAAGCGCGGTAGTCTATCTTGTCCCCACTGCTGGCCCCCTCGCCCATCTTGAAGAATCGCGGATCGTTAAAGTAGTCAAAGATGACGTCGGTCCAGATCGCGGGGCCCGTCAGCTCAATGACGCCCTCCTGGCCGCCGACCAGCGCCCCGGCCAAGGTCCCCGCGCGTTTGAGCGCCAGCGTGGCGTTTGTGATGCGCGTGATGATGTCCCGGAGGACGGGGTGGCCGGGCTTGCTCTGGATGGTCCACTGGCAAAACTGGATGCGTCGGCTGTACCACAGCTTCCAGTCCGGGCGGTCCGGGTCGGCCTCGATGCCGATGACGAGGCCGACGGTGTCGCGGGGCACGTCGGCGGGGAGCCAGTCGGCGGCGCTGCGGATGGCAAAGGTGTCAATGTCGGAGTAGATGCCGCCGCGGGCAAAGAGGATGAGGTAGCGGAAAAAGTCGGCGCGGTGGACGGCGAGGGGCAGGGCGTGGTAGGCCTCGAGGACCTCGGGGACGGAGGCGTAGAGGAGCTTGAGGAGGGTGACGGCGACGTCGTCGGTGATGATCTCGTGAACAAAGCCCGGGTGCTGGGCGGTCCAGGACTCCTCCTCCTCGTGGTACTCGAAGGCCGGGTCGGCGGGGAGGCGCTTCCAGGTCTGCCAGATGTAGGCCGGGAACTTGGCGTCGACGTCGTAGGGGTACGCGTAGGCCAGCTTGTCGTAGGTGGTGAGCTGGCTGGCGTCGCCGTTGGGTTTGCGGAGAGGGGGACGGGCTCTGGCGACGGGGCCCGTGTCGGGGTCGCCGGGACCGCCGTGCTTGGGGGCGAGGAGGTTGTCTGGATCGGAGAGGGGCGCTCGGGGTGGTGATGCGGCGCGGTGGCTCCGTGAGATGAGGAGGAAGACTGTGAGGATAAAGGCGGCAGCGATAACGGCGCGTCGCGGGCTGTAGGGCATCGTGAAGGAGGTGAAGCGCTGGTGGCTCAATGTCGAGGTCGAAAGGAAATGGTGATTATGACAACATGCGTTGGTCTGGAGGCTGGAAGTTTAGAGTTGAGAGGGATGAGAACAGGAACAGCGTCGACGCTGCTGCAATGTCGAGACCTATGGCATGACCTGGCTCGCGAAGAGAGGTTCCATGAACGAGCGACGAAAAGAGAAAATGAAGTCCAAGGTGGGAGAATGCTGCTTGCTGGAGATGATGGGGTGGAATCACGAGAAAGCATCGACACGAGAAGCATCCAAAAGGGCGATTGCGAATCTGGTCCAAAACAGACTAGCGCGGGTTGGACGCGACGAAGCTTTTCGGGGGGCGGCAGCGCTGTAACAGCCCCTGAACGGCTGGGCGCATCAAAGAATTTGATTGGCTGAGATAAGAGTGGAGCCTCTTGAATGCCGAGCAGGGGTCACTTGACCCTAACCCTGTCTTGCCTCATCGAACGCCAGCGATGTGTCTCTACGACTGACAGTGTTACACTATTAAATATATTGCAAATCACTATCTGCACAGGGTAAAATGATACAAAAATAGACTCTTTGACAAGGTTTGAGGTTCAAGGGTCGTACCTCAAGATTGATTGTCTCTGACATGCCCTTCAGCTTGCACGTCATCCTCATCCCAACCGCCTGTATTAAACGCAATGCTATGTTTCCCAATATTATTTATTCATCATCTTAAGCAACTCCAAGTCACACCAAATCCAAATAAAAGTCACTCTAACTCACAGTATCTGGGTGGTATCCAGACCGTCCCTGTTTCCAAATGCATCGCCAATCACGCCTCATTCCATCAGATTACCACACCCTCATCCTCAGCTTCCTGTACACCGCAAACGCAATCTCCAGTGTCTCCCACCCGTCTCGCGCCTTCATCGCAATCGCCATTCCCAGGTACCTCCCCGGCCTCTCAAACCCCTCCACCAATTCTCCTCCCTGCGCCGTGGTCAACCCCGGGAACCCCCTCTTCACCACATCCTCACAAAACTCCCTCTTCAATCTCATCTCCACGTTCCTCTCTTCTTCCGGCCACCCCCAGTACAGGCAGTCCTGATTGTCCGGTCTGGGCAGTTCGAAGAAGCGAACCATCTCGTCCGCCGCGCGGCAGTGCTGCAAGCGAACATCGACAAAGGCGAGGGGGTCGAGGTCGCGCTGCCATCGGCGCAGGGGCCTGTCGTGGGGTAGGGTGCCGTTGGCAACTTGGCGGAGGAAGAGCAGCGGGTTCTGCGGGAGGAAGAAAGGAGGGTCGAGGGGGCACGCGCTGAAGTACACGTACTTGACGATGCGACTGCTTTCTTCCTTTGTGTAGTTGAGGATGCGTGGCGAGGGGAAGTGGTCGTTTCCAGAAGCGTCTTCTGCGGATGATTCCATTGGGATCAACTCGGGCAGTTCATCTTCCTCCTCTTCCATCTCGGAGGTCAAGAGTGTACCTTCGTCGTGCGACTCATAACTGCGAACGGAGCTTCGGCTTGAGGGCCTTGATAAGAATTCCCAGCTCACAGACTCGGTCAGGCTCGACGCCATACTTTCGTCTTCATCTTCGTCTTTATCGTCTTCATCTTCTTCGTATCCCGCATCTTCAGAGTCTTCAGTTTCCCAGTCTTCATCCTTGTCGTCATCATCCTTGTCGTCATCATCCTTGTCGTCATCATCCTCTCCTTCCTTCTTCTCTTGCTCATCCCAAGTCTCTACCCCACCAGACTCTGCTTTATTCTCTCTTGCACCCCCTATGCCCTCTTCCCATACGACCCTCGTCTGTAAGCGCTCATGCGGCGGCCTCGACCTCTTTCGAATCCACACCCGTAGTCTCTCTAGCTCTTCCTCCTCCGTCATTGGTCTTTTCTCGGGAATCACAGACAGACCGCCTGTGTAGGGCTCGCTCTGCAGGTATCTTATGTTGGCGCCACGATCCTCCTCCATCCCGATAAGGCGTGCCGTGATCTGTGATAATATGGGCATGTCTTTGAAAACCCGGGGAGGCCATAATTCGCGGATAGTCTTTCTGCCGTAAAAGAAGTCATTGAGGGCCATGACTGCGATAATGAGTATGGTGATGACGGCCCAAATCATGGTCATCAGGAATTCGGAGAAGCTAATGTGCGGTAAAGGTGTATCTGCAGACTTGTCAATATCTGCCATAAACAGCCCCTTAAATAACAGCCTTTCATCAGACTCACTTGGCTTAAGGTTTATGGCAGATAGCTAAGCGTTTGATGGACCAGAGTCAAGAACCAGGCCCCCGGCTCGAGCTACTGTTAAGGTTTTGTGGTCCTGGAATCCCAGATTGGGAGGCCTACGCTAATGCTTCCAAGGGCAATTAAGTTTTTTATGGTAATGTCGTCTTCAAACTCCGACGACGGTAGGTCTCTGGCTTGTCGCTAAACCCTCTCGCTGACGAGGCTTGCTCTCATACACTCCCACGGAGATTTGAAAGACGACTTGTCTCAAACTTGTTGATCCTATGTGTCAACTTTTGAAGATTCACTCATTCACCTATATCAGTAGCCTAAAACCTTTTTCTGCCTCTAGTGCTCCAGCTTGAGGGAAAAGTCCACGTGCGGTACCCCCTGATGGATCGAGCTTGTCGAAATAATGTCGACATCTACCCTTGTCAGCGTCGTCTCGTTGCAGTTACTCTTGAATCTGTAACTTACCTTGGCAGACATAGTGCTCGACATTCTCCTTTGTCAGTCCACCACTCACCTCGATCAGGAACCCGTTCCTCCCCTTGGCCGCCCACCGCTCCCTCAGCGACCTTGCCGCCACCTTGACGCCCTCGCCCTCAAAGTTATCCAGCATCACCACGTCCGCCCCCGCTCCGATCGCCTCGTCCGCCTCCTCCTCGCTCTGGCACTCGACCTCAATCTTGACCGCGAAACCCCCCACGCTCCGCGCCGCACGCACCGCCTCGGCGATCGACCCGTTGCGCGCCCACACGTGGTTATCCTTAAGCATCGTCATCACTGAGAGATCCATCCTGTGCGCGTCCGCGCCACCGGCAAGCATCCCGTATTTTTCCACCACACGGAACCCGGGCGTGGTCTTTCGCGTGCCGGCGAGGATGCCTTGGTACCCGGCCCGCCGCACCAGGTCGACCATCTCCCTGCTGCGCGTCGCGATACCCGAGCACCGGCTGAGCGTGTTGAGAGCCACACGCTCACCTTGAAGGATCCCCCTCACGGGACCCGTCACTGTCGCGACGCGCTGCTTGCGGTTGTTGTGGGCGCTGAGGTCGATGGCGGAGGACTCGTCGGCGTGCCAGGTGACGGTGCAGCCGCACTGGGAGAAGACCTCGTCGACAAAGGGGCGGCCGGCAATAATGCCGGGGGATTTGGCGAGGAGGTGGGCGGTCGCGGGGCCGGAGCCGACGACGTAGCCGGCGTAGTCGAAGGAGGGCGTGTCTTCGGCGAGCCAGGCTGTGACGGTTGTGCGGAAGGACGGGGGGAGGAGATCGCCCAGGTTGCCGGTCGAAGGAGTCGTCATCGTAAAGGGCTCGAATGTAATTCCCAGCGAGATTCCACAGGGCTACGTGACGCGAGTGATGATGAAGAAGTGAAGTTGCGCGAACGGCCAGGATGGCGGGGGAGGAAAGTTGGAGAAGTGGGGGAGGGGAGGGTCCTACTCCGGGTTTCGGCTTAACCGACTTAGACGTCTGTGGTTTCACATGTAACATTGTTCACTCCGCTGATGACAGCGAAGAAAGCAAAATTTTGGCATACAAACGTGCGTGAGAAATATGAAAAACTCTGCAGATTTTCCATTTAAATATCAGGTTATACAAGTTCGTAAAGATCGTAAACGTTTCTCCTTCAGTCGCTGGCCAACTTCCTCAAATCATAATCCTCTTGACCGATCAGCAGACGCGCAGCCAGTGCAGCATCTTTTAATCAAGGTCTCAACATTTGCATTTTCCCTCATACTTCATTCCTAGACCACATTCTAGTTGCATGTAGTATCGACGCAGATACCAGAGTTGTCCATGCACCTGCAGATGCAGGTGTTCTTCTCATCGCAGTACGCGTTGCAGTACCCGATGGCGAAGCAGTGGAGGAAGCAGCCGTCCACGGGACCGACCTGGATGTTGCAGCTGACGCGCTTGTCGAGGGAGTGGATGTTGCGGCTCTGAAGTTCGGCAACGTTCACCTACGGGAGTTGTTAGTGTTTGAAATCTCAAGTTTCCAAAGGATATCTTCCAAGTCTCATCAAGCTTGGAGTACTCCGCGTCGCTTACCTCAGGTGCATCGTCGAGGTGTCCTGACTTGCAGTCGATGCCGCCAGTCTCCACGTCTCCCGTGCAGGTCACGTCCGAGGTGGGATCGTACCACTTGGTGCCGGCGAGGGCGGTAGCAGAGAGGAAAGAGAGGACGGTGATGAACTTCATGATTGCGGTGGTGCTTGGTTGCGTTTGTCAAGTGTTGTTGTTGTTGTCGTTGTTGTTGTTGGTGATGTGATTGTTGGTGTAGTCTTTTGCTGATTGCTTGATCTTGTTGGTTCTGCTCTTCTTCCATCTTGAAGTCGACAGGACATTCCCTTATATACCCAATTCCAGCACGTTCATCATCATCAACCTCCACTCCATTTTCTTCTCGTCCATTCAGTCGACCGAACATCTTTTGCCACCGTGATGCACAAACTTTGAAGATCACATCTCCATTTCCCACCTCCGTCCGTCTTCTTCAGCCGAACAAGCTGCAACTCGACCCGTCTCCGCCGTCCGAACTTGATCTTACATCATTGTGGCTTTCTCCCCTCTGAACAACCAAAGAGAACTGATCATCAGCATCAAGCACACCTATCTAGAAACTCGAGAAAGCGGCCGCCCTCCAGTGTGATGGGGACCCCACTGCGCAATCCTTCCTGTATGAGGTGAGGCAAAAACAACGTGCAATACAGACAGAAATAGGAAAGCAAGGCGACGTTCCCACACGAAACCCCCAAACTTGGAAGATCACAAAGGGCGGCCTGGGAATGGCTGACATGCACGGTGATGATCTTTTCTGCGAGAACGGCTCGCGTATCGTCCGTTTGCACGACACGGGAGAAGGGTCCTTGGCTGATAGGGCGAGACCTGAAACACCGAGACTATGCCCAAGTCGACGAGGACTCCTTCGCAGGTCCAAATTTTCCCCTGTTCGGACAATTCTATTACCCTCCGCGGGGTTGTCGGCTCTTTCAGCCCTGAAGGTGGCAATGACGTCGAGGGGACTCTCTGCAGCCGCGTCGATCACCTCTCCCACTACTGTACCACCGCTCAGCCCAAGCTCCCCCTTCCAAACGTTGCCTAGGCACACAAAGGTGAAAAGGAGGGGAGAGCGGCATTCTTTCCAGCGATGTCATCTCACAGATCGTGGAGCCTCAGCTGAATAAATATGATGTATGATAACCTCTCCTGATTGGTTGGGGATTCGGAATCCCCTTTGGTGGACGTCTGCCGTGCAGGCTGAAGAACGCGGGTGGCGGGCTCAGCCGACGTTGCTTTGGCAAACAACGGAAGGGGGAAAAGGCGACGGGTCATCGGATCGTCGCGATGAAGCTGAAAGCGACGATAATCCTTCGTCTTCACAGGCAATAAAGCCGTGTTGCGACCGATCGCTGAATACAAAGTAGACAAAATCTCACTCAACGGGAAAAGCGAGCTGCAGATGCAACGCTGTTCATCCTCTGGTAGACGAATTGCCCGATTGGGGAATTATAGTATGCACGCGCAGATCATGCATGGCCTGAGAGCTGAAAGATCACGTGTACAGAACAGCGCATATCCGCTGGGAGGCTCGATTTGCGCTGGGGAGAACGATCATAATAGGCTGAGATGGTCTACAATCAATTGTCACTAGCCAAAGAGACCGGATCAAAGGTATGGCAAAAGGAGGAGAACCCAAAAAGAAATTGCCTCCTGCCAGAATCGAACTGACGATCTTATCATTACTAGTGATACGCTTTACCACTGAGCCAAGGAGGCTTCCTCGATGACTGAGCTGCTGCTTAGAATAAACCGAGAAGGAATAAGACACTGCTACCCTGGACCGTTTACCACGATACTCGGGACTTAGCGCCACGGAACTTCATTTACAAGTAAGAACAAGTGCGTTAACCAGAAACAATGAAGGTAAAAATACATTGAATGTGGCCCTTCCCGCATGCAACTTACTGAGTTTCGTTGTTAGTTGACAATTTCTGTGAGCAATGTCATTCCAAACGTGTTTGATACTCTCCCCTGTGCGCTGATCTGATCAAAAAAAACGCCATCTCACACTTTCGCATTATCATTACACGACTCTGCCCTGACACAAAAGTATACTGTTTTGAAGATTTCACACAACATCTATCAGCGCATTGCGCAGGCGGAAGATGGATGGCACTGACGCTCGGCAGACAGCCACGGGGATGCAGACGAAAAAATCTCTTCACTTCTCTTTGCTTCTGTTGGCTACAGCACTCGATGTGGAGGGGACGCCACTGACGAACACGACACACACAATGCATTGGGCGAGGAATGCAAACCCAACGGTCGTTGAGTCGCATTGTGCTAAAACGGCCTGCATCTTGTCAACATGAGTCACGTGGTGCAAATGTCCGCCCAAGTGCGTCTCTAGGCTTCACCGCCAGATAATAGCGTTCTCAAGTATTTCGCGCAACGCCACGCTCTCAAGTAGGATTTGACAGTGGCTGATCACGAGGCCGGATCATCTTACTTCGCGACGATGATCTCTGCCAGCTTGGAAAGACTCGGCTCTCAACCACAGTCACCTGGCGCAACGTCAAATTGCGCGCTTAACTATTAAGGTCTTGCGTCCTATTACTGTCTTCGATAGCCTCGATAGGACGGCAAGCTCCAGCTCGTCAGATTACCTTTCATCCAAAATGTCCCAGAGGGAGTCTTGACTCCCTCGCTTATTGGCTGGACGTGAAAGTCTAGGAGGCGAACCGCACAGTGCGAGCCCCCCGGGCTGCGGCCCTCCACAAATAATGATCGACAGTGGGAGACTAGCGAATCCTGGATCAGTGCCCTGTTAGATCCCCTGTCGCGATCCCCGACTGTGTTGTCTTTGGCGGATCGGAGATGACAGCAGAGACGGCGTCGAGACGGCGCCGACAGTTGAACTTGATGACAGTCAAAAGGCGGGCGTGTCTCGAGTTTCGGCGCTTGAGAGACAAGCTTGCGGAGGGCCGCATGGCGAGGGAAACTGGCGCCGGTTGCTGTGGCGCTCCTGCGACAGACGGGTGAGAAATGAAGAGGATGAGAAAGAGACCAGGGGCAGAAGGCAGGGTGCCTCACGAGGCATCATGCGACACAGGGCGAAGCAGGGCCACACGAGTGTTGGCCAACGAGGTCCAACTGCGGGATTTGTGTTGTCGAACCACAGTTGTTTGTACAACTGAAAACACGAGGTTTTGTGCATTCCTTTGCGTGTCTGCTTTGCGTGCGTTTCAAGCTTTGTTTTCAAGATTGGCATGTTTCGCTGCACGAAGGAACGAAGTGATGACGACAGCTGGCGTCGTGCCATTCTGTTGTGCTTGCTGCTTGCTCCTTGCAGAAGGTGTCTCGGTGGTCTAGAACAACGGGTTATTGTAGAGGGCAGTCATCTCATTTCGGCCGTCAGGGCGGCCCTGACGACGAGCTACTTGTATTCTCTCCCTGAGCGGGAACTGAGACTACAAGCAGCTCTGAGTCGTGGGATTCTAAAATTTGTCAGGTAAAGAGACGGCGGATCTGGATGGATCGGGAGGATTCTCTCATGACTTCATTGTCCTTGAGAGGGCCAGAGACGCCTTCCCCCAACCGGGGAGAATGCTCAAAACAGGACACCGTGTGATGGAAAAGCTGGAGGTCGAGGGCTGCGAGGCCTTGTCGTACAGTGGCCGTCGCGGTCGCCCATTCGTCCATGATTCGCCTGGGTCTAAAATTGGCTTGTGCTCGGTTCGTCGCCGGGCGCCATGCTGGGAGCGTGGTCACACCAGGTGCACCCCGATTGCCCAAGGGCAAAGGCACCGAACGTAGGAAAGGCGCAGATGAGACGAATTCCGGCCCTATTGTCTGGTCAAGACATAATAATGTCTTTGTAGTCGGAAGAAGAAAAGGGAAACCGGCCCCAGAAGCGCGGACGAGATGAGACAAGTTTTGCTTCCAACAGCAGCAGAACCAGCCGCACCGTGTGAGCGCGTCAAAGCACGGACGGTTCCTTGCATTAGCGCTGGACTGGGTCTTCAGGTACCCGGCGCGCTGACGCTGGCTGCAGTGGACAGTGCAGCGTGCAGGACCCCCATCTGCCTCCTCAAGGCACGCTCCTCCTTCCCTCCCCGCCGTACAACGTTTGTGCCTGCCGGGATCCTCCTCTCCACCCTGCACTGTTTGTAATTGCACAGTCGCATCAAGACAGTGCGAGATGGCCATCGGCTGGATGCAATCCCTGCTCAGACACCTGCCTTGGCACGAGAGCCATGCTGTTACCAGGGAAAGGGAAGGAGCAAAGACAGCCGACAGGCTCTTGCCCCAGCTCACTAAAACTGACTGACAGGCAAACCACTTTTATCCCGGCCTTCCCCCCCTCCTTCTGCTTCTCATACTCTCCTCGTTTCACTCCTCCCGCAACCACCCTCCAGCACAGACTTCGTTGGCAGAGTCTTCGTTTCACTCACTCATTGGCACCAGCTGCTAGTATATACTTCTCGGAACGCCCCAGGATATCGACTGTCCCACCAAACACTCTTATCTTACACGCGCCGGTTAGCTCAAAGCGATCTGTCTCTCAGTGCCCAGCATCACAGAAAGCGATTCGACACCACCAGTACAAAGGCTCTTGAGCAACGCTTTGCGATCGTACATACAATCTTTCAGAGGACATTTCCGCTGCCTCATCACCATGCGCTTCTCCACCCTCCTCATGGCCGTCCTACCGGCCTTTGCCCTCGCGCAGGAAGAGCTCACTCCTGGTGCCGACGGCTCGACCACCATTCACGTCGTCTCTACCGCCACTCTCACCAGGACCATCTTCCTCTCCAAGGTCGACGCGACGCCTACCCCTGGCTCCAACTCCACCATGTCCTACAAGCCGACGCATAGCTCTACGGAAACCGAGGTCGAGCCGGAAGAGACCAACCCTCCCGTCAAGGAAGTCGAGGAAGATGCGGCTTCCGCCCTGAACGCCATGAACGTTGTCTTTGCTGGACTTGCTGGTGTCGCCGCTGTCGCTTTGCTCTAAAATACCCATGCGCCGACACAACTAGACATCAAACTGAAAGTTACATACGACGATGAAGAAGGGGGACGAGAAACACTTATTACGATACTGCCGAATCACGAACTCGACGATGCGATCATCACTTCCAGCCATTTCATTTGCCAACATTTGTCTCGCAAATGTACCTTGGACATACAAAATTTCCAAACTTTTTACAAATCAATTTCTTCGCTTCATCATTTCAGCATTGTCTTGAGCCATAGGGCAAGGCAAGGCTGTTCTACTCTTATTCGCACGATACCCTTTTGAACGGCGCTGGGTTGACTCGGGATGGACATGACGCGCGGCGCATGATGTAGACTCGCTTCCCACAAGGTGGAAGGATATCTTATCATGCATTCGACAGTCTCTTGTACACCTGAAGGACGGTTTGGAGTTCTTAAATTTGGATGAACCACGCCTTCTTGGTCTTCTCCACGGAGGGCTTGGTTCGCTTTGAGGACGGGAGATGGGGTGTTTTGATGGATTGGGGTTGGGAGGGGCGGATGTAGATAGCTCTGTTTGAGCACAATCGACCTACAACTCATTCATCAAAAGCTGTTTAGTCACTCTCCTGTGATGCCATTGCGTACGGTCGATCGTTGACGAATCGAATGAGGCTGCGGTTGATTCATACATACCCTGGGATCGGACAGTCGCATTAGACCGCACTTCATAATCATATGCACCTCGTGCTGACTACGCACATGCGATCGCCTAGCTTTATTCCCCGAATCAAATTCTGAAGGGTCGCCTGCACGGTCCTTTTCGTCAGCCTTCCTGGCTGCGGGGGAAAAAAAAAAGGGTTTCCCCACAAATGACTACGCTGATCCTGGGGGATGAGGCATTGTGTGACTCTTTTCGATCCTTGTCAAATATTAAGCCTGGATGATGTGAGTCTGCAGATGCCGAAGGCGACTTGGAGTCATAGTTTTGATTGTCAGTATCGGGGCGCTGGTCTACATAGATTCGGCTTCCGGCTGACAGACAGGAGCCCTGCGAACACATTCTTGCACGCAGCTTATGTGATATCTCACGAGACTTGCTCGCGACACACTCGTACCGAATCGACCTGAACGACAATCTGCCGCCGACTGACAGTCATCACCATGGAGACCCCCAGCGACATGAAAGACCGCCTCAAGGCCTCCTACGACGCCATCGCCGGCGCCTACAACACCTGGACGGAGCAGCACTCGCCCCTCCGGATGCAGTACCTCGACAGGCTCTTTGCGTTGCAGCCCTCGCTCCTCGACGCCTCCGCGCGGCCGCTCATCCTCGAGCTCGGCTGCGGCGCCGGCCTCCCCGTTCTGTCGACGCTGCTCTCCCGCAACGAGGGCAGCACCGTCGTCGCCAACGACATGTCCACGTCCATGATCGAGCTCGCGCGCGCGAACCTCGCGGCCTACGGCGATCGTGTGGACTATCGCGCCGGCGATATGACGAAGCTGGATTTTGAAAAGGGGTCGCTCTCGGCGGTGGTGGGACTGTACTCTATGATCCACCTGCCTCAGGAGGAGCAGATTGCCATGTTGAGAAAGATTGCGGGGTGGCTCGAGGAGGGGGGATGTCTTCTGGGGACGTTCCAGAAGGAGGCGACAAAGGGGAGCGTGGAGGAGGAGTGGATCGGAGAGAAGAATGGGTGGATGTTTTGGAGCAGCTTGGGCGAGGAGGGCCTGAAAGGCGTTCTGGAGGAGGCGGGAATGGATATTGAGTTACAGAAGTTTGAGGAAGGGGATGAGAGTTTCTTGTGGGTGATTGCGAGGAAGAAGTGAGAGCTGTGGTATTTGGGTCTTTGAAGCTGTTCAACGTGGTGAGCTTTGGAGCGGGCGTTGGCGAAATGGTGAGTTATCAAATTATGTGAGAAAGCTCAGTACCAGAACGGAGAGCATGGAAGCCATGCAGGATACTGTAATACAGAAATATACACAACGTCAACGGAAATGACGAGAGGTCATCATTTCTCCTGATGTCTAACCTAGGACCCTTAGTCGACATAACCCTAACCCTCTGCATGAGGCGATAACGGCTTAATAACGGCACGCTGATTGGCTCAACAGCGGAATCGGCGTCCGGGGCGGGTCGCGTCGGCTCCCCTCGATGATTTCTCGCCGCCTTACCTAACGCGCCCCTAACATGACCAACTTCCTCCAGATCCTTGGGATCATCCTCACCTTCGCTGTGCCAGCCTACACCATTCCCTGTCTGCATCGACTTTTTGACATTCGCAATCACGATATCACCTGCCCGTCGACCCAGAATGTCTGTGGCGCCAACACTTCAGAGAGCCCGCGCTCCTTTGTGCAGGGCTCTCCGTCCTGCTGCAACCAGGACCTTTGCCACCGCGAGCGACCCCAACCACCCGACCCCGACACCTCTCCCCAAGGAGCGAAAGACGTACTTCAAAGACAAGACGGTAGGCTCGTTTTCCGACTTTGTCGGTATGCCCGAAAAGCTCCTGGGCGCCGACGAAGCCTACACCCTGCGCACCGCAGAGGTTGGCCCTGAGGGCAAGAAGAAGACCATCACGCGCCTCCCCGAGTGGCTCAAGACGCCCATCCCCGCCGGCAACAAGAACTTTAAAAAGATCAAGGCCGACCTGCGCGGTCTCGGCCTCCACACCGTCTGCGAGGAGGCGCGCTGCCCCAATATCTCCGAGTGCTGGGGCGGCAGCGACAAGTCGGCCGCTACCGCGACCATCATGCTCATGGGCGACACCTGCACGCGCGGCTGCCGCTTCTGCTCCGTAAAGACCTCGCGCGCGCCGCCGCCGCTCGACCCCCACGAGCCTGAGAACACGGCGGAGGCGCTGGCGCGCTGGGGGCTGGGATACGTGGTCATCACGACCGTCGACCGCGACGACCTGGCGGACGGAGGCGCGCGGCACATTGCCGATACGGTGAGGCGGGCCAAGCAGAAGAAGCCGGACCTTCTGGTGGAGGTGCTGAGCGGTGACTACTGGGGCAAGCTGGAGGACGCCAAGATTGTGGCCGAGAGCGGGTTGGACGTTTTTGCGCACAATATTGAGACGGTGGAGGCCCTGACGCCGTACGTGAGGGATCGTAGGGCGACGTTCAGGCAGAGTCTGAGTGTGCTGCGGCATGCAAAGGAGGTGATGGGGGATAAGATCGTCACAAAGACGAGTATGATGCTGGGGCTGGGCGAGCAGGAGCACGAGGTGATGGATGCACTCAAAGGTAAGTTTTTTTCTTGTTCATCCTCTTTCTATGAGACCAAGCAACATGAGCTGACTCTGTCTTCAGAACTGCGCAAGGCCAATGTCGACGTCGTCACCTTTGGCCAGTACATGCGTCCCACGAAGCGCCACCTCAAGGTCGAAAAGTACGTCACGCCCGCCGAGTTCGACATGTGGTACAACCGCGCCATGGACATGGGCTTCCTCTACTGCGCCTCGGGACCCCTCGTGCGCTCAAGCTACAAGGCCGGCGAGGCCTTTATCGAGAACGTGCTCAAGCAGAGGCGGGCAAAGGAGGGCACGGGGGCTGCGGCCGAGCTGGCGCAGGCTGCTGCGCTCGAGGAGAAGTCGACCTCGGCGTGATTGCAGAGAGTCTTGGGAAAGTAAACCTTCAAAATGTAAAATCTAATTCTGGCGGCTGTGGACTGTACGATGCATTGCATGGGAATATGGTGTTTCTTTGGGACCAGGTAGACAGGGACACGCATTCAACAACGAGAGGGCTCTTTAACATGGTGGCCCAGCATGAACAAGATTATTCTCTTATTTGCCTTCACTCGTCACATGCTCTATGGGGAGCGTTGAGAGACACTCCTATACGATGATGGCGATGATTGAAACCAGAAGTTCGCGGTATTCCAGCGTTGACCCAGCATGCACAGGATATAATTACTATTCTCACGACACACTTTCACATACGACCATACCTAGTAGAAAATACGGGGTCCCGTCCGCTCCCCCATAGTCAAGCTGCTAAGGGGCTGATTA